>CM059867.1:29211323-29611901 GCA_030490815.1 Acer saccharum
AATATATATAGGTGTTGATAAAAAAAAAAAATTACAATTTGTGCACATCACCTCTTAGTAGAAATGGTAGTACACCTCCCTTCCACATCTAGTGGTCAAGGGTTCGAGTTCCACTATGCTCATTTTACAAGCATGTGTGTGAGTTTTCTCCAGTTGGTGGGAGTAGTTATCCGGACCGTATATGTATTGTTTAATCTTGGTAGGTTCCAATAGCCCTACTGTAAATGTAATGCTGTAGAATATATATAATATATATATATATAATATATATACAATTTGTATGTAGGGTCAAACTAAATCAATTTCAATTTGTGGCTTAAAATTTTAATTTTAACATCTCAACCATTTATGTGCTTTTGGCCTGGGTTTGCTGGACTTGGACAAGAAACCAGACCAGACCAAGCGACTTGGTTCGATCTAGTTTGGTTCAACAGTTTATGGACTTTCTTGCCCATTCCTAAGAATTCATGTTTACTTATTTCTTAATACTACTAATAAAATATATATTTTTTAATTAAGAGAATATATTTTAAATTTTAATTGATTAAATTTCAATATTTGTAATAAAAAAATACTAATAAGCAGGGTTAGGTTGGAGTCAAGGTGGAGACAACAAATCCCAACCATGCCCCGTTTCTAAAACAGGGGTAGGATTCGGTCCCAAACCCACCCCGACCTTATTTATTTTGGTAAATCCACTTCTTACTCAATAATGAGACCTACCCAGACATGAATGCATGTTTCCAAGCCATTCACACTATTAGTCAGCAATATATGTTGGCCTAACATGATTGACCCTCTAGGGTTTAAAACCTAAGAGGGTTAGTACATTGATTTAGGTTCGCTTATTCTTATGTCAAAACTCCTATTTTCGTATTTGTTTTAGTTGTATAGGTTGTCCATTTTGGGATCGAACTTCAATGTCAAGCAACTTAACAAGCATCATCGACAGCTCCAAGAGATCATGTGTGATGTAAGCTTCTAGCTTGACTTGTACTCTTGAAGAGAATAATAGGTTTGCACACACACGCATCATTCATGCATTGTGTCTTCATTGTTTCTGCATTCGTAATTTTTTTCTGATTGTGTTATGTAAACATCCACGCTTGTGTCTTCTGGTATATTCGTTTATGCATGATGGTCAATTGCCTTAGAGAATCCTTTTTATTATCGTTCGTGCATGTGACGTGATGGCGTCGTCACAGAGGCATGTCAAGTAACTCTGGTTGATCACCGCGAATACTGCAATTTGCTTGTCGTGATGGTAGGTCGCAGAATTTCCTATTTATTGGAAGTAAGTTTTGATCCATATCGCTATATACTACCACAACCTCTAGGTCACGGATTGAGGTCACGAAATCCTAGTAGTAACTTTTGCCTGATGGTCACGACATATTATCGTGTCATCGCATGTTATAGAATGGTGACCGGCCTACCAATTGCTTTCATCCGATAGAGTTTTCTTCACTTATGACGACGTTACTACCGATACTGTGTCGTCGTCTCCAGAATTCTTCACAAAAGCCACCTTTGAAACCTCATATTCGTCACTTTTCTCGAACAAAACTGCATCCACTACCGTCGCGCCCACCATCGTAAGCCAGCCTTCTTCGAAGCAATATCACCGGAATCAGACTCGACCGAAGCTTCTCGCTTCCACAGTATGGAGCCATCACGATGCACACTCACCTTCGTTGAAATATTTCTAGGTCGTCTAATCCACCTGGTCTCCAATTTTGACTCCTTTTGACTACGCCCAAATTTAAATTGCACCCCATTAACTAATTGATCTTTACCTACACTAGCAACACTCCTCTCACAATCTGAACCAAACTGATTAGAAAGCAATGGACTGGATTCTGTTTGGCCTCTCCAACAAACCCACTTATCATATGAGTGGCGATAATGACACCCTTTAAAAACTGTATTTACACCCTTTTTGTATTCACATCCATCCAAATTTTTTTTAAAAAAATTATAATTTATAAATAAACCTCACTTAATGTCAAAATAACCTTTATTTAAGGGTAAATTGCAATGAAATACCTTGATGTTTACTCAAATTGTAGCTAGATCTCACTTTTACCAAAATTATAGATAAGTACCCTTGACCTAACGGTTGAGGGTCAAAGTTAACTGAGATTTATATGTCCTAAGGGTATTAATGTCTTTTTAATTTTTAATGAATCTAAAGAAGTAAAAATTTTTAATAAAAATTAAAGAAAAATGAAAAAAAAAAAAAAAAAAACAATTGCAATTCCTCTATACTTTGGAGGAGCAATAAACAATTATCTCTTCTTCATAATTATATTTCCTCCATTTTTAAGGAGTGAGAATCGTCTCGCTCTAGAGATGGAGGAAGAGAAGATTCTCTCTTCTCCATTAGCATTTTCTTTGGAGGGAGAGACTATTCTCTCTCTTCAACCATCATACGAGTGAGAAATCAAATGTCCTCCATTTTGGAGGAGGCAGATTTCCACCAAAATGGAGAAGATCAGATTTTCATTAACGGTATTTTTATTTATTTTTTTCAATTTAAGATGTGTTTGTTTATTGAACAAGTTGGTTAGTGTTTTACGTGTCTAGAATTCATATTGAATTTGGTAGGGTTGGACAAAAAAGCCCATTAACCGCGAACCGAACCAAATCAAAGTTTGGTTTCAGTTTTTTACTTTTAAAAAAGCCGTATGGTCTTATTATAACAAAACCGTATGGTTTGGCCCAGTCTATAGTCCAAGCTTATTGAACCTGGACCGGACCGGAAACCGAATGCTTTTAACACACTTTTATTCCAGTGTAGATCGCATCCAAAACTCTTCAATACAACTTTAAATGAAAAACATTAAGGTCAAAAGCCTGATTTATTTTCATATATGTTTTATTAACTCACCAACTTCAGTGCAAGGTTGAAAGAACTCTAAGAAGAAATTGATTTTTTTTTTTTTTTTTTCCATTTGCTTTATGAAGTTATAATTTGTTTTGCATTGAATAATGGTAAATATATATATATATATATATATATATAAATTAAACTAAGGCAACGCCATAGATATAGAACAAGTGTTTTGATATAATTCTAATTTTTATTTTTACTTTCTAATCATCAGGTATAAAACAACTCTTCATTGTAAATGTGTTTACAAGCTATTTTTATTTTATTTCGATTTTTCTTGCTATTTTAATTTGAAATGTATTTATCTAAAAAAAATTGAAATATGTTTTTTTTTTTTTTTTTTAAACAAAATGCATGTAACTTCACATTTTTTTTTTTTTTTTTTTTTTGAGATAAGTTAAAACCGCTAGACCAAACTAAAACTAACCAAACCAATATATTTGGTTTGGTTTGGTCTGGTCTAAAGAAGAGATTGGTCCAAATTGGTCTAGTTTTTCAAAAAAACGAAATTTTTGGTTTAGTTCGATCCTAGTTGAAACCGAACCAAACCGGACTGTGCCCAACCCTAGAATTTGGTGATGGGTTTTGTGTTTTGATTGAACAAGAACTCCCGGATTTTTTTTTTTTTTTTTTTTTTGTTGAAATATATTGGATTTGTTTTTCTTTAATTAAATATGGAAAGTTTTATGTTCCATATATATGTATTTTTTTTTATAAAAAAGATGTAATATTTCCTAAAAAAATATGTATTTAAAAAATTGTTGTTAATAATTATTATTTCAATAATAATATTATGATAAATTAAAATGGTTAATCTAGAGGCATTATCGATATTTATAATTGATAAAATAAATTAAAATTATTATAATAATTGATTAAATGAGTTGATTAGGGGTAATTTGCTCATTTTGGTATATTTGACAAGTCAACCGTTAACTCTAATAGTCAATCATTAGGTCAAGGGTACATATCTGTAATTTAGTTAAAAGTACGATCTAACTTCAATTTGAACAAACGTCAGGGTGCTTCATTGTAATTTACCCTATATTTAATTATAGGGTACCTACACATATTATTATGTTATTTAATAAACTTTATTATTATTTAAAATTTTGTTACTACTTTTAATCCTATCATTGTTCTTTATCTTCCCCCACTTCTTTTTTCTTTTATGTTTTACTTCCACAAATCAGACTCCATGGATGATGGTAGACAATATGTGCCTGTTGTGTAATGCCAGACCGGAGATGGTAATGAGTTGCCCTTCTTTAAAGGTGATTAGGGCTATGTGTCCATTTGTGAAAGGGTTTTGAGCTACTGATAACATCCAGCTCTATTGACTTCTTGATTGCTTCCAAGAACCACTACTTCCTAAGGAGAGGAGCTACTCTGTATGGTGATTTTGGAGTATCTAGTTTAGACCAAATGGTAAAGTGCATAATTCTACTAACCTTGCTCCATGATGCAAATATTGTTCCATGGGATGGTTCTTACATGGCTAATTTTCGACAAGCCAGGAAAATGACTCCTCATCTAACTCCACAAATGGAAATGTGAAGAAAATGGATGTTCATGACTACATAGTCAAGTTTGAAAGCTCAAGGATGAAGAATAAGGAAAAATTAGAAGATTGAAGGAGGAAAATCTAGAGTTTTCAACACAAGTTGACCACTTAAGTGAAGAAGTGGTAAGATCCATGAAAAATAAGCTAAGAGATGAGCTAGCTTTATCTAAGAGGAATGAAGAAGGTTTGAAGAGGAGCTTGAAGAAGCTAAAGGGTAAATGACTAGGATGGCTTGTAGCACCGAGAAGCATGACCACATGTTAAGTGTTGGAAAAAGCCCTTGTGACAAGAAAGGTCTTGGGTTTGAATATGGCAAAAAACCTCCACTCCTAACAAGACCGTATTGTCAAGAACTTGAGCTACAAAGAAGCTTCACCCGTGCAAACTCTTAGGAAGAAAATTGATCTAAGACAATGCTCACATAGTGCACAAGTGAAGGTGGCACCAAGAAGGCAACCTCAAGCTCAACCCACAAGAGCTCCTCAAGTCAACTTTCCTAACAATTGGCTCACCAAGAAAAGACCAATCATGCAAGCTTAACCTAGGAAGCAAGTTAGACTGGTTCAATAATGAAGATGTAATGAACAGATTCAACCATAAGACATGGGAAGGCTCCTATGCATTCACAAGGACATGGTATGATTCCTAACTTCATCCATACATGTATTTTTGTGGTATTGATGGTCACATTAGACCAAATTGCTTTTATTACATTAAAATGTATAGAGTTAAAAGCATGATTGAAAAGAAAAAGAGTAGAGCCAAGATGCATGTTCCTAGGAAGAATAGAACAAATTTGCATGATCCTATGACATCTAGAGCCCATGTACCAATAATCACCAGGACAAAAATGTTTCACCTAGGTGGATTAGAAGAGATGAATACTTTTGCAATGTTGCACAAATTGCCTTGAAGGCAAATTCTTCTAATTTTTAGTATTTAGATAGTGGGTGCTCTAGGCACATGCGGAAACAAGAGTTTTTGAGACTCTTGTCATAGAGGAAGGGGGATTTGTCACCTTTGGTGATGGATCTAAAAAGAGAGTTGTCTCGGTTTACCCTTATTGTCCAATGCATGTGGATGGCTTGAAAGCCAATTTAATAAGCATTTCACATCTTAGTGATGAAGGACTCTCCGTTTTATTTAGCAAAATGATTGCTCAATTCTAATGCCAAATGGACAAACTTTGTTAAAAGGAATGAGATCTAGCGACAATTGCTATTGTCTTGAAGCTAGAGTGGTCTCGTGCAATGTGTCCAATAGAGCAAATTGAGTTATGGCATGAAACACTTGGCCACATGAACTATCAGGATTTACAAATCTTAGATAAGTTCAATGTTGTGAGTGACCTCCTTAAGCTTGGGAAGAAAGTTAATGGTGTTTGTGGACTTTGCCAATAAAGGAAACAAACCAAGAGCATGCACAAGAAAGACAAATATCTCCCCACCAAGGAGCCTCTAGAGCTTCTCCACATGGATCTTATGGGTCCCATGCAAACCGAGAGTTTAGGTAGAAAGAGATACATTTTTGTTTGTGTAGAAGATTTCTCTAGGTACACATGGACATATTTCCATGGAGAAAAATCTGAAACTTATAAAGTTTAAAATGCTTTGCACTAATATTCAAAATGAAAAACTCTAACATTAAAAGCATTAAACGGATTAGAAGTGACCATGGGAGAGAGTTTGAGAATGCCCACTTTGAAAGCTATTTCAATAGCTTAGGCATCTCCTATGAGTTTTCGGCTCCTATACACCTCAACAAAATGGAGTTGTTGAGAGGAAAAATAGAGTCCTTTAAGAGATGGCCTGTGTGATGTTGCTTAGCAATAATGTCCCTAGGAACTTATGGGTCGAAGCCGTCAACACGACTTGCTATATAGGAAATAGAGTCTTCCTAAGGCCCGGTACTAGGCAAACCTCATATGAGTTGTGAAGAGGTAAAAAGCTAAATGTTAGCTACTTCTACTCCTTTAGAAGCAAATGCTACATTTTAAATGACTGTGATCAACTTGGCAAGTTTGATGCTAAAAGTGATGAAGGTATCTTTATTGGCTATGCCTTGAATAGTAGAGCCTATAGAGTTTTCAACTTGAAGACTCATAGCGTCAGAGAATCATCAAATGTTGTCATTGATGATAATAGGCTTAAGATTAGTAACCATGAGAGGAGGTTGTTGTAGTTGATGATTCTCCTTTGGAGAAGGTTGTGGAGACTTCTATTGATGGGAGGTCTAACGTCAATGAAGAACACAACCCCTTGATAGAGTTCATCTCTTGGACTCTAATGAACCCACTCCATGGGTTAGAAAACTTCATAATAAAAATGACATCATTTGAGAAGTCATAAGAGTGTTAGGACCATATATGAATAGCTAATCTTATTAGTTGCACATACTACACCTCTCAATTGAACCCAAAAAGGTTAATGAGGCCTTAAATGATGATTTTTGGGTTTTTGACATTCAAAAAGAGCTAAACCAATTCGAAAGGAATGAGGTTTGGACTCTAGTTCATAGGCCTAAAAACACAAATGTCGTAGGTACCAAATGGGTGTATAGGAACAAATCCGAAGAGGATGGCAACATAGTGCGTAACAAGGCAAAACTTGTTGCACAAGGGTACTCTCAAATTGAGGGTATCGACTTTGAGAAGACTTTTGCTCCCGTTGCCCGTCTAAAGTCCATTAGGCTTCTTTTGTCCATATCTTGTGTGCACAAGTTCAAATTGCACCAAATGGATGTAAAGAGTGCCTTCCTCAATGGCTTCTTGCAAGAGGAAGTGTTTGTTGAGCAACTCAAGGGGTTTGTGGATGCATACCACCCCAACCATGTCTATCGCCTCATGAAGGCTTTATATGGGTTGAAACCAAGGGCTTGGTATGAGCGCCTTACTCAATTCCTTGTTGACAATGACTACACAAAAGGTAGTGTTAACAAGACGTTATTCATCAAGAAATACAATGATGAGCTTTTCATAGCTCAAATATATGTTGATGATATTGTGTTTGACTCCTCCAACAACACCAAAGTCCAACAATTTGATGATGTCATGTCTCATAAATTTGAGATAAGTCTTGTGGTGAGCTAAGTTACTTCCTAGGTTTGCAAATTAAGCAATTGAATGATGAGATTTTTATAACTCAAGCTAAATATGCAAAGAACCTAGTGAAGAAGTTTGATCTTGAAAATGCCAAACATTGTGATACACCCATGAGTACCACTTTGAAGCTAAACAAGGATGCTAGTGGAAAAAGTGTGGAACAAACTCTATATCGAGGCATGATTGGTAGTTTGCTTTATTTGACCACAAGTAGACTCGATATATCTTTTAGTGTGGGTGTGTGCTAAGTACCAAGCAATCCTAAGGAGTCTCATCTCTCTTCCGTTAAGAGAATCATTGGCTATGTGAATGGAACATCCAACTATGGGATTTGATACTCTTAATGCTAGTTTAGTTGGCTTTAGTGATGTAGATTGGACAAGAAATTGTGATGATAAGAAGAGCACATCAGGCGGTTGCTTCTTTTTAGGGAACAACTTGGTGTCTTAGTTTTGCAAGAAGCAAAACTCGATTTCTTTGTCCACAGCCGAACCCGAATACATTGCTGCGGGGAGTGGATGCACAACTCCTATGGATGAAGCAAATGATTGTCGACTACGGATTCAATTAAGATACTCTAACTCTCTTTTGTGATAACATGAGTGCCATTAACATTTCTAAGAATCCGGTGCAACATTCTAGGACAAAGCATATTGACATTCGACATCATTTCATAAGAGAACTAGTTAAGAACAAATGCATTGTACTAGAATATGTAGGTATAAATGATCAACTAGCGGACTTATTTACTAAACCCTTAGATGTAATTAGGTTTCAAAACTTAGTAGATCTATTGGGATATGTCTCGTGGATTGATGTAGTATGGAAATTGACCCCATAAGGGAACTCAAGCAAAGAGAGCAATCTTACATACTTGTCACATGCAAAAAAATTGATATACATTATGCTTCTTTATTAATTGCTTGAGTATCTTGGTTACACATATGCTTATATGTTTTTTTTATTCAATAAGTGTGAACCATTGCTTTGATTGCAATTCATGTCATATTATATTCAAACATGCATTTTTAGACTAGGAGATTTACTTAGGAAGTACTTTTTGAATGACCTATGATTATTCTCCATGACATGATGATTCTTCAAATGACATGCTTAAAATGAAAAGCATGAATTCAAATGACTTGCTTAAAAATGAAAAGTATGATTGTTAATTGCAAATTTCAAAATGCAAAATTATGTGTGAAAAGCAAATGAGACTCAAATGAATAAATGATCTTGTATCCGTTCTAAGGATTTTAAAATTCAATGTCTCTCTGTCTTTATTTGTCGAACATGGCTACTATCATACATGTATCTTACCGGAAAAATCGAATAGGGTGCAAAAAGTCGTTCATGCCATGTTTTGCTTATAAAGTTGGATATAGTTGCCCTTTAAATGTGAGTGAATGACATTTCTATATCCTTATTTTGATTCATGACAAATGGTAAAAATCGGTTTGAATTCTTTAGGAAACATTTATCATTTGCTTTGCCAAATACCATTGATCTTTGGACTTGAATGCAACATGTCTTGCATTCAAAGCATCTTGATCACACATTTTTTTTTTTTTTTCATAAAATAAATCTCCTTGTTTCTCTCCAATTAATTGACTTGCATAATGTTCTTGTATATGACTATGTAAATGTGTTGTATGCTACTATCTCTCTTTGCTACAAGTGACCCGGTTGGGGATATTTCTCTGCCTATCTCATGACAAAAAGGGAGAGTAATATGTGGTAAGGGAGATTGCTAATTGAGTAGCTAATTTGATATTGTGAAGATTACTAATTGAGGGGGAGTAACCCGTTGAGAGAGACATTGCATTGCACATTCATTGCATGATGTTGCTTGATTTCTTTAAATTATTTATTTATTTATTTATTATTTATTTATTTATTTATTTTTCACTTGATCATCTCACATACACTTGTTGAAGCACATACCAGACCGTGATTTTTCCTTGTTGAATGTTTCCACATAAAAATCAAGTATTATTTAATTTTCGCATTTTACACTTGATTGTAATTTTGACTAGATAGGGGTTTTTTTTTTTATTGAATATTGACTAATAAAAAAAAATTGGTAATTAACTTGATTAAAATCTATTCAGCCTCTCCAAATATAATTAGACACGCAATAATTGTTTCACGAATGGTTTTGCATACAGTTTGATTGTTTGAATTCAGATTTGTCATGCCTTTGGAAATTCTTTTTCCATTATTTGTTATATGATAATGGGAGATTTTGATACTTAAAATAGAATTATGGTTTAATTAGGGTTTCAGTTTTTCTTTTTTAATAAAGTGATATAATTGAAGATATTGGTGTAATTAATAAGTGTATATATTATTTTGTTTATTTTTAATTAAACAAATTTGTCTTTATTGGTAAATTTCTATTGGGATATTTTTATAATTAAATTTTTTATTAAAATATGGGTGAACTTATCATATTTCTGGGTGTTAATATCGGCACCCAAAACAAAATAATATTTGATATAAGAAACAATAATTATTCAGAAGACAAGCACGTTACCAATGGATATGTGTCTTTGAGCATCTCATCCATATATTATTTATATTTTAAAATAATTATATTTTTAGTTTTAGTTTTTAATGATTTTATTGCTTTGTTAGTATATTTTTATTTTTTATTTTTTTATTTTTTATTTTTTTAGTTCAATTATAGAAAAAATCACTAAAATAATCATATTTCAATAGATTTAATTAAAGTCAACTAATGGTAGTTGGTAGGGTTTTTTTACCAATTGTTCAAACCAAATAATTTGATTTGGCATTTGATCAAAAGTCAGAGGGTTATTTACAATTTACCCCATCTTCAAATAAACATCAACACATGTTAACCTCCCGTTATAAAGGATATAACTTTAGGACAAGAATCCTCACCTCACCTCATCTCATCCTCACATTTTCCTCACTTTTTAAAGTAGGGTTGGGCATGGTTCGGTTTGGTCCGGTTCTACTTTGGTTCGGTTTCGATTAGAACCGAACCAAACCAAAAATTTTGGTCTTTTGAAAAATAGGACCAGTTCGGACCATTCTTTTTTTCAGACCAGACCAAACCAAATTATATTTATTCGGTTCGGTCTGGTTCGGTCTAACGGTTTTTGACTTGAAATCTAAATGCTTGAACATTTAAAAATATATATGGCATGATAAAGTGAGCAATTAATGAGACATGCAAGTTACTTGTTACGTACGGTTCATCAAACTAAAAAAAGCTAAAAGAGTAATAAAAATAAAAATAAAGTGTTGTGTAGAATTTCTGGAAGTAGAAAAATAATAATAAATAAAATCACTTGCTATTACTATAATCATGACAATGACAATGCAATTAACTCTATACAAGTAAAAAAAAAATTACAACTAAATCATGAAAATTGCACTAATTTAGTTTAATATTATTAATATTTTTTATTATTATTAGTGATAACTTTGTAAATTAAAGTAATGGAAACAAATTGAAATCTTTTACCATATCACACTTGGAGTTTTATTTGTTAATGGAGGTTTTCATTTTGTATGAACTTATATGGTTGGTGGCCACAAAAAACAAATATGAAATAATAAATTAGGGTTTTTGACTTTAACCTTTCATTTTTAAAATTTTATTAAAAAAATTTGGGTGTAACATATAATAGTAATACTAAAAGTATTCGGTTTACGGTTCAGTCCAGGTTTAATATAATTGGACCATAAACCAGACTAAACCATACGGTTTTATTAAAATAAACTCATACGGTTTTTTTTAAAGTACAAAACCGTACCAAACCAAGCGGTTTGGTTTGATTTGGTTTGGTCCGGTTTACGGTGTATGGGCTTTTTTGCCCACCCCTATTTTAAAGTATGTGATTGGTTGTTAATAAAGTGTCAATCACATCTTAACCATTCATTCATTGTAATGCTTATGTGTCATAAGATTAAATGAGGTAAGGATAAGGTAAGGTGATGAGAAGATCCTTGTCCATAACGTTAATGTTCAAAAGGTAAATTAAAGAACATTTTTATAAAATTAAAAAAAATAAAATTAGAAAATAGAAATGAAGATTGAGAAGATTTTACCATTGTTAGTTTTGCCGATAATCCCTAAAGCAATTTCTGAATTGATTGAACTAAATCAATTGTGGATGCTTTAAATAAGATACTTATTTGATTACTGTAATATTAACATTAATCGGATAAAATTGAGATCTCTTAAAGAATGAATGCATACATTAATACATAAATCAACTCGAATTCAAAATGAAGATGTTCTTACCTTGTAAATGAAAGCCATAAACAAAAACGAAAGGGGAGAAGATGAAGACGAAACACATAAAGAAGTATACAAACGACCATAAGGAGAAGAAAGACCAGAAGAAAAGAAGATATGACATACCGAGACTGACATGGAGCGTGATAGAAAGTTAAAACAGCTGTTTTCACTTTAGCGTGAAAACACGAGAAACAATAAAAAAGTGTTTTCAATACCAACACTTTATAAAAGAAAACAGTTTTATTGTTTAAAAAAATTATTAAATACAAAACGACACCGAACATGTTCTCAACTTTCTTCCTTTTGAAAACACAAAAAACGATTTCATAAATCATTACCAAACGACCTCTAAGTCTCCAAGTATCAATTAACAAAGACGAAAGAAAGAAACACCTGGATGAAGAGAGAGAGGAACTTGTGAGGGATGAGAAAGTTTTGAGTATATGAAGGG
Organism: Acer saccharum; assembly: GCA_030490815.1. Classification (NCBI taxonomy): domain Eukaryota; kingdom Viridiplantae; phylum Streptophyta; class Magnoliopsida; order Sapindales; family Sapindaceae; genus Acer; species Acer saccharum. The sequence continues at coordinate 29,223,608 of CM059867.1, forward strand.
AAAGTGACAAAATTGCAAGGGCGTTTGACGGCGACGGGGACTCCTCCAGCGAAGGAGGCTCGCAGCCTCCTTTCACCTTGCAAACAGAGAAGGCCCTCGCCTCCTCCAACGAGGGAGGCGAGGGCCTCTGACATACAGCAATGACAAGGCTCCGCCGGTGGCCTCGTCGTCTCTGATTGCGAAGGAGACCACCGGCAGTGGCCTCCTCTGTTTATATTTATATTTTTTATTTTTTATTTTTTTTATTTGGAGGACAAATTGGTAAATTTAATATTTTTAGTGATGGTGGAATCCGGATTCCGACCTCAAGAGATAGGAATCCATCCCAGCCAATTTCAAGGAATCCGGATTCCATAGCTAAATTAGCAAAACAAACAAAGGAATTGGGATTCCCTTTCCCATTCTAACCTCAATTCCACCAAACAAACATCACCTAAAGGAATTGTGTAAACTCCACTCCATTCAATCAGAAAGGACATCATTCTTGCAACTCCACATTTTTAGTAACAGTAACAGCTCTATTTGCCGAAGCCTATTCAAATAAGCATCAACACAGACAAACCTTACTGTTTTAAGGGTATTTAAATTTTTTTTTTAAAAGGGCAATTTTTATAAAAGTGAAAAATAACAAGTACCTTGATGTAATTAGAAGCTGAATTAAGTAGGAAAAACCGTATACTTTCTCAGGAGTAAAAAAAATCCAAGTAATGAAACTCATAATTGGGTATTAAACAGTGAAAAGACTTAAAACAAATACTCGAAAAATAAGTGATCAGTTATCAGATTTCAAGCAGCAAAAACATCACTTGAGTTTATCAGTAGAGACAATAAATAAATGTAAATAGAAATGAACATACCCTTTGTTAGCTTTGCCAAGAATTCCCAAAATCAGTTTCTGGAATCAATTGATGAACTACATCGATTGTGTATGCTTCAATTTCCTGATAGTATCGCAACAACAACAAAAAAAATGTTTAATTAGTGTATTACTCAACCCTAATAAAATGAAATAGAGCTCTCTTAAAGAATAAATCCATAAATTAATACAAAAATCAGCTCGAATTCAAAAAGAAGAACATGTTCTTACCCTGTAAATGAAAGCCAGAAACAAAAACGAAAAAGAGAGGTTGTATCAACTAACAGAAATGAAAGATACATCAGGATGAAGAGAAAGAGGAACCTGTAAAGAATGAGAAATTTTAGATTATGTGAAGGGAAAGTGATAACCAATATCAGAGAGACGATACCAGAGAGCCATACCTGTTGCCAAAATTGGATCAAAGAGACTGAGAAAATGAAAAAGTACAGCTGCCATTTTCAACCGATTACAATCGCTTTTCTTCCAAAATGACGATTTGACTATTATTACATAGTTAATAGAAACACGTTTTCGTTTTGATTGTGTATGTACAGACCTTGGTGACAAGTTTTCAGTTGGTACAACATAATAGTACCCGTACATACAAGTTTACAAGCTTGCTACAATTCTGATATTCCAAATAGAGTTTTATAACCGGAGATACACCGGAGAGTCCCCATTCATTCACTCAGGCATGAATATCCTCCTCCAGTGTCTCAATTAACCTACACTGCCCAAAGCCAAGAAATCTTCGGAACTCAATGTTAATGACTAACTAATAGGTAATTGCAATCCAAACATATAACACAAAAATTTAATCTCAATACAACTTGCCGATTATCCAAGTATATGATAAGGCAAGGATACACTTAAGTAAATGAAGACTGGCAATGAAAGTGAAAACAAGTACAACACACGGAAGAGAAATGCAAAACCTTTCTCATAATTTTCTTTCTTCCACAATTTCACAACTAGTTCCATCAGCAAGCATATATTATAGATACATACAGGCAAAAGTTCTTGAAATATAGAGCAATGGAGGCAAACACCCGTCACCTTCTTAATTTGGCTTTCTTATGAAGACCACCACCGGGATTTCTCTTCTCAGGTGCCCGGGCTTTTCCAAAGGCCTTCATATTCCTTCTCTTTCTCTCCTCCTCACTGTCTGACTCATTCCCTATCTCCCTGTCAGCGTTCACAGCTTCTCTCTCCAACTCTTCCCATGTTTTTCCCTCATCCTCCTCTGAAACTTCCACAGAATCCTCTTCATCATCATCATCCGACTCCACCAATGACTCACTGTCATCATCCTCATCATCTGATCCCGACTCAGACTGCACATCTGAAGGCACATAGCCTTGATCTGAATCAAGTGAGTGATCGGATTCTGAATCACTTGCTTCCATATTTAGAAATTCCCATCCTCCATCCTCTATGAATTTTTCTGGATCATCGACTATAGTTTTTAATATTGGCCGCCAATTCAGATTTAATCTGCTCTCGTAATATTTGAGGTCTGTTGTGTCAAGCCATTCTTTGATGCCGTCTAGTGATGTGGAAGGAATAGAATCAATCCGGAGGACATCACGCTTGAAGTCTTTAAATACTATAGTCATGTCAAAATTCCTCTGACCAAGACCAACTCTCTCCAGGTTAACTATCTCAATTTCACTTAGGGTGATTACAACAAAAGGATTTTCTATCAGCTCAACCAGACAGCTTGATGTAGGGACAATGAAAGCCGAGGATTTGTGAGGAACCCCATGAAAGCCAAGCTCTCTCAGTGGCTGATCAAACTCAAGATCATGTGCTTTAAATTGAGGTTGTCCCCACATATCATTTAAACGGTTCACAAAATTCTGGAAGTCCATGTTAATTTTATTCTTTCGGTTTCTCTCACGCTGTTCTTCCTCAATCTCATCAGGGTCATAGGCAGATCTTTTTCCACCTCCTAGTGTCTGAACCACGTCCATTACCTCAATATAAAATTGCACATCCTTGGTTTTTTTGTTTCCGACCATAATGTGGTTATGCAAATGAAAGTGCAGGAGAGTGATCATTTCCCTCTCTGCTGGCTGGAAGAATGCATGCTTGATATTACCAAACATCACGTCAACACGTTCATCAGGCCTTGAGGTAGAATATCGAAACCCATTGGTGTGGGCTTCTAGCGAACCAGTCAGCTTCCTTCCACGACCACCAAAAGGTGGGCGTATCCACAAATCAAACAATTTTATTGGTTTGAATTTGGCAGACGAAAGTTGAAGCTTTTCCTGAGTAACTAGAGTTGCCCTCTCAACTCTTTCAGATTCCCGGGAAGTGACTTGCCGCCGGAGTGCTTTAATTTGCTGTACCACCTCGCTTATATGCCTCGAGTCTTTGGAACGGAATGAAACCTCCTTCAAATAAATTGATCCTTGAAACTTTAGAGAGTTTGCATCATGAGGACTGAAAGCTGTGCCAGGTACATTGAAAATTATTCGGATGTAGCAAGTTCGGTTAGTGTCCTGTTGGCTGGATACGCTCTTCACAGTAGCGACACGGAAAGGGACCATGGTCCCATAGATCGGCAAAAGGATTGCTTCATTTTTCTGGTCAACCTGTATCATCAAATCTCTTGGAGGAGGCATATCATTTACATTTTTATATGCAACCATATCACCGATAGTTTTCACTTGACCACGATTATCTGCAGCACCAGAACCTCCACCAGCAAGCCTCCTAGCAGTTTCTTCATTTTTCTGGCGAGCAAGTTCTGCCTGGTGCTGCCTTCGAAGTTCCTCCTTAGACATTTCTTGATTGCCTGACCTCAATGTTGCTTTAGACAAGGTAGACTCGCCACCTTTATCCTCAGATTTTATTTTTGGTCGTCCCTCTTCTTCATCATCATCCTCATTGAATGAGTATGCCACATCATTCACAGCTTTAGAACTTTTAGCAGTCACAACGTCCGGTACCTTTTCACCAACAATAACAGTATCTGCTATCAACACTGAGAATTTCTCGGTCTTTGGATTCTTGGTCTCTGTTTGCAAGTTCTGAAAACCAAGTGACACATTAAAAACCATGCCTGATTTCAAAATTCGGTCATTCTTAGCATTAAGATTAAGCCCTGACTCCCGAAACTCAAGGCCAATTCCGGTCCCTGCAGTCCTTGTCAAGTTCGAAGATAATTCAGGAGCATCTTTCTCAACTACCGAGACTGCTGCTTCATATACAGCACTGACCTTGTTCCCAGATTTCAAAGCACCAATTGCTGCTTCGTGGGCCTTAAGGAGAACCTCATAAGCCTGCTCTGCTTGGCATTAGCATCTATCAAAAAAGTTCGAGCAACATTCGAGCAGTAGCTATTGTATCGGGATCCAATTGCACATATGATCACACTAGTGGAATCGTAGTATAGATTTTCATCATTGCTTGACGCATTTGGTTTCAGATCAAACACTCCTCCACTCTGAAAAATTGGAGGATAACAAATATCAACATTCTCTGCCTTCAGCTTGACCTTGATTCTTGCAGGTTCCAAAATGGCCTTCTCCGTGTCATCCATTAATGAAGAATGGGATACCTTTTTCTCCTCATCGATGACCTTCTCAAGCTTTGGCACCACAAATAGTTGCATCACCGATGAACTCAAAAATGCAGCTTTCTTGATATTTGTAACCTCTGTGTCATCTTTAACAGCAAACAACTCTGAGAATCCGTTTGATACATCAATCAGCTCAAAATTAGCACTCTTCAATTTTTCATCCCAGGTCTCCAAAAGCTTCCCTTCAGGAGCCTCTCTTGAAATATGTCCAACAACAGGAGTACCATGATCACCAGATTTCGACTGATCATTAACAGCATCAAAAATTTTATACATCAAACCAGTTCCGTCGTCACTTTTGGCCTTCACGTGTATCACAACTTCAACACCCATGGCCTCTTTGGCGGACTTCTTGACAACATCAAGCAAAGAAGCCTTTTTCTGACTACATAAAAAATGGATTTGCCTCTTCAGGAAAACCATAATCGTCTCTGGGAACTCATAACCAACCAACCAGATGTTTAGCGCTGTGGATTTCAAATACCGCAAATCATCAGAAGCTGGAGGAGTTGCTATAACAAGAGCATTAGAATTACCCCACATGTCACTATTATGTTCCTTCCAATGTGAATACAACGTCTTCAGCCTCTTAGTGAAGTTTTCCAGATTGATATAATATGGATTAGCAGTCCCTGACGTCTTGGTAGCTGCAGGTTTCACTGTACTATTCCGATGTTCGGCCATTGTAAATATGACTCAAAAGTACAACTTTTATCCTCAACAAATCAGCATAAAACTGCAAGAAACAACAAACAGTGACAACCAGTTTGCTTCCTTCTGCCCATTTAAATAAATCATAAACCAAAATAAACTTAGGAAATCAACTTAGAGCTTTACTTAGCACAACACAAACATAATAGCATTATACGAACATTAAATCTGCAATCAATCTTTTGGTAAAAATTAAGCACAAAGAGCAATCAGCCATCAATCTTAAACTTATCTATGCTCCTTAACCACCAACAAAACTTCAAATCAAATCGAAATTTTGCATATTCAACTTCATTGTACTAAGATAGTAAGATTAAAACTTCAACCGCTCCACCTTTTGTCATTGCCAATAAAAACACAACATTTAACTACACTATTGCAGTTTCTTTTACAATTCCTTCGCTTACACAGCAATCAAACAAAGTAAGATAAACACTAGCATACAAATTATAACAAAATTCATTCAAAAAAACACAAAGAACAAAAAAAAAAAATCCCACCAATTACACACAGAACTAGAAACCAAATCCAGTGCGCAGAAAATCAATAACAAAAACCATAAGTAACCGACCCGAAAAGCTGCCGCCGCAAGACGAAAATTAGGGTTTGAAACACTTTGCAAAAAGAAAATAAAAAAACTCGAAAACCACCGGAATCAACGAAAAACAATCGCAGGAAAAAAAAAAAAATTAATACTTACATTCCTCAAAACTGTATTCTTCAACACTGTATTGGTTTCAAATCCGAAACCCCGGCTTTCGATCTACAATAAGAGCCCAATATTGCTTCGTCTTTTTTTAATTGTCTGTGACAATTCTCTATTTTGTTATAAACCAACCATAACACTAGCTAATGAAAAAACCCCTACTTAATTGTATACGAAAACACCTGACAATTTCAAAAAAAAAAATTATATAAAAAAAAAAAAAAAAAAACCCTCTTTGATTTTAGGATTGGTATTTTAGTATAAAATACCGAACTTGAGAGATTGACGTTGTCAGACATTATTGAATTGAATTTGCAATCGTCCACCAGGCATTTACTTGATTACTTATTATTATTAGGGTGAAATTCATTTTAGTCCCTCTAGTTTAACCTAATAGCCAAAATGGTCTCCCGGTTTTGATAATTGTCTTGAAAGGTCCTTGTTGTTTCAAAAAATCTATATTTTAGTCCCTGCCATCCAATTCTGTTAGGGTTTGTAAAGATTCCGTCCAAGGTTACAGGGTAAAATTGTAAACTGACCTCTTGAGCTTTTAGAAACTATGTAAACGAAAGGTAATTACGTAAATTGATTTATAAATAAAATAATTTAAAAATAAATAATTAAAAATGAAAAAAATGATAAAAAAAAATAAAAAATCTTATCTCTCACGATATCCCTTCTTGTTCTCTCACGATCTCCACCCACACCATTCTTCTTCTTTTTCTTCTTCTTCTTCTTCTTCTTCTTCTCTCTCTCTCTATCTCTCTCACGATCTCCACACCCATACCATTCTTCTTCTTCTCATAGATCTTCTTCTTCATCAGGGTGGTGGCTGAAGATCTAGGGGCTTGATTATGAGGTGTTTGATTGATGCGTTTGGTTGATGGGTTTCTGGGTTTGGGTGTGTTGGGAATGGCGTTCGGTGTTTTGGATTAGGGTTATGGATTCGGGGGTGGTGGTTGTGGTTGCTCCGGTTTAGTGTGGTGGCTGTGGTCGATGGTTGATTTCGATTTAGGTTTGGGTTTAGTGTGGTGGTGGCTGTGGTTGTTTTGGTTTAGGGTTATGGTTGTGATTGATTGTTTTCGATTTAGGTTTAGGTTTGGTGTGGGTTATTGTGTGGTGGTGGTGGTGGCAGGATATTGGGGATGGAGATTGAATCTTTTAATTTTGAATGTAAAATCTGGAAAATATTCCAGATTTCCACATCTTCTAGAGATTAATTTTCGCATTAAATTGATGCATGTTGATCGGTTGTAAATCATAAGCTCTGTTTGTGGTATTTTTAGATCGATTTCATGTAAAAAAAAAAAAAAAAGAAGATAATATTATTGGTGGATTTTCATTTTTTTTTTCTTTTCGGTCTTGTGTTTGCATGAAATTGAAATTAGATTCCTAATTTTTTTGATTTTTTACCCTGAATTGATATATAAATTTGAAGGGTTTCAGTTTTGGATTCAAAGGGTTTTGGTATTTTGGAATAATAATTTGGTAGAATTATGTTTCTGGGTATTTTAAACGGAATTTGGGGTACAAAAGTTAGATTTATGGTGGATTTTTATAACAAAAAAAAAAAAAAAGTTAAGACTAATATGAATTTCACCCTTTTTTTTTTGGTATGAAGAATTCTGGGAAAATTTTGTTTGATTCGATCTGGAAGAATTATGGAAAAATTATGGGTTTAGTAGTTGAATCTAATTGGTTGATGAATTTCTGGGTTGGGTTTAGTGTCTGGAAAATTTTTGTAGATTTGATCTGTCGTTGTTCTTCAGAAGATGGAAGGACAAAAAGAAGAAGATGAAGTTGGTAGAGAAGAAGAAGATCTATTGTTTTTGTTGTTTTTGACCCTCTGACCTTGTCAGTTTGCACTTTTTCAATGGAATTGTTAATAGACGGATTTAACGGGATAATACTGAAAACCGGGGGACCAATTTGTGTAAACTTAGCCGATACAAAGAATATGATAGCACCCAATTTTTCCGATTCGGCAGTTCGATCTATGGTTTATCATTCATGGACGTTGATAAGATCCTTCCATTTAGCAGCACCTTAGGATGGCATAGCCTTAAAGTAAAGTTAAGGGCGAGGTTCAAACAAGGAAAGGCTTACGGTGGATACCTAGGCACCCAGAGACGAGGAAGGGCGTAATTAGCGACGAAATGCTTCGGGGAGTTGAAAATAAGCGTAAATAGGTCAACCTTTCGAACTGCTGCTGAATCCATGGGCAGGAGGGACAAATGAATTTCACCCTTATTATTATTATTATTAGGGCAAATTGCACAATCACCCTCGAGGTTTGGTCTAGTTGTAGCTAGATGGTAAAATAAGATTATTCTACAAGAAGACCCCTAAATTTAACGGTAGCTAATAATTCTGTTAGGTTTACAAAGTTTGACTTATTATAGGTCAAAAATGCCCTTATATGGAAAATTGAAAAAAAAAAAAAAAGTTTGTGCTTATGCCACCATTTTCACTATCTTTTCTCAACTGTTGTAGTTGTTGTCTACACCATGAGTCATGACTCATGACTACCACTCTTCAACAAGCCATTATTTCCACCAATTAACTCCATCTCTACAACTCTGATATGTAACGGTTAGAGAGGATAGAGAGCAGAAAATAGAAGAGACAAAGAGAATCTTTTTTGTTTAATTCAATGATTGATTTTTGTTCAATACAACCACTACTGCTAAAAACTAGAACAATGAAACTAAATCTAAAAAATAGGAACAGTAAACAATAATGCAATGATGGGGAAAATTGAGTAATTGATGCAGTGGTGGAGTGGTGGAGCGAAGTTGTGGAGAAAATGGGGTAAACTGATATAGAGACAATTATTTTATCCTAATAACTAAACAAATAATTCAAACTAACTTTGACTAAATTCATGCACATATCATTCCTCCCGCCCTAAATTTTCTTTGTCTGCGGGGATAAAATCCGGATAGATAATCTTCGACCTACAAAACATCAGTGATCCTCTCAATGATCAATTGTGCAATTTTGTCTCCCACTTTAACTTCAAAATCAACTTCTGAATGGTTGAACCAAATCACACCCATTGGCCCCTTATAATCGGTGTCTATAACTCCCGCTCCAACGTTGATTGAGTGCTTCCATGCCAGATCCTCTCAATGATCAATTGTGCAATTTTGTCTCCCACTTTAACTTCAAAATCAACTTCTGAATGGTTGAACCGAATCACACCCATTGGCCCCCTATAATCGGTGTCTATAACTCCCGCTCCAACGTTGATTGAGTGCTTCCATGCTAGACCCGAACTCGATGCAACACGAGTAAAGGGTCCCTAAAATCAGTTGGAACAAGCATTTTTCCTCTAGCCGAAACCTTGGTCTCTGTTGCATGGGATATATTGGTTGAAATCGGTTGGTGCGAGGGTTCACCTCGGGCAAAAGGGTTGGTCTTTGTATTTGTAGTGTTTGAGCTACGAGAGACTCGCAGAGATTGAAGCTCTGTAATGACTTTCTGAAGGGTTGCGTTAATTTTGGCGAAACTAGACACGTGACGACCTAGAATTTCGTAAACATCGTTATGGAACATGGTGTCCATGATTGGAACCGCGCTCTGATACCACTAATATGTATCGGTTAGAGAGATAGAGATAGAGATAGAGATAGAGAGCAGAAAATAGAAGAGACAGAGAGGATCTTTTTTATTTAATTCAATTATTGATTTTCATTCAAACATTTTTGGGCTATTTATAAGCCATAAGTCATACAACCACAACCGCTAAAAATTAGAACAACAATGAAACTAAATCTAAAAAATAGGAACAATAAACAATAATGCAATAATGGGGAAAATGGAGTAACTGATGCAATGGTGGAGTGGTGGAGTGAAGTTGTGGAGAAAATGGGGCAAATTGATGCAGAGACAATTATTTTATCTTGACAACTAAACAACTAATTCAAACTAACTTTGACTAAATTCATGCATATATCATTCCTCTCGCCCTGAATTATCTTTCTTCACAAGGATAAAATCTGAATAGGTAATATTCGACTTGCAAAACATTAGGAGTAGTAATAATCCTCTCAATGATTAGTTGCGCAATTCTGTCACCCACTTTAACTTCAAAATCAACATCTGAATGGTTGAATATAATCACCCCCATTGGCCCCTATAATTAGCGTCTATAATTCCTGCTCCAATGTCGATTGAGTGCTTACATGCCAGACTCGAACTCGGCACAACACGAGTGTAGGTCTCTACAGGTATTGTTATGTTGAAATCAATTGGAACAAGCGCTTTTCCTCTAGTTGAAACCTTGGTCTCTATTGTTTGGGAGATATTGGTTGAAACCGGTTGACGCAAGGGTTCACCTGGGGCAAAAGGGTTGGTCTCTGTATTCGTGGTGTTTGGGCTACGAGAGACTCGCGGAGATTGAAGCTCCATGAGGACTTTCTGAAGGGTTGCATTAATTTTGGCAAAACTAGACTCATGACGATCTATAATTTCGTAAACTTTGTTATGGAACACGGTGTCCATGATCAGAACTGCGCCCTAATACAACTGATATGTATCAGTTAGAGAGATAGAGATAGAGAGCAAAAATTAGAAGAGATAGAGATGATCTTTTTTGTTTAATTAAATGATTTATTTTAATTCAAACAATTCTGAGCTATTTTTTTAAGCCTTAAGTCATACAACCACTACTGCTAAAAATTAGAACAACAATGAAACTAAATCTAAAAAACAAGAATAGTAAACAATAATGCAATAATGGGGAAAATGGAGTAACCGATGCAGTGATGGAGTGGTGGAGCGAAGTTGTGAAGAAAATGGGGCAAAATGATGCAGAGATAATTATTTTGTCCTGACAATAAACAACTAATTCAATCTAACTTTAACTAAATTCATACACATATCAAACTCACAAGGTTCCTTTTAGTCGAATCAATTTTGATCCTTGAGAGCCAGACCCTGTTTCAAGTGAGCTCGACTTGCGTAGAGAAGATTAGATATACCGTTGGCTGTTGGTGGCCAACGGCCCTCCACTGAATCGTGTTAGTAAATTTTTTCAAAGAAAATGTACTAGGAAAATAATACGAGTAGATAAATAAGGGTTATAAATGATACTATTTTAGATGTAGAGCGTTCCAGCTTTTGTTGATGTTACGACTGTCGAATGCTCTTAGTTAATATGTCGTGTGGCTAATTATTTCCATAATTTGGTAGGGCCATTCCCACGTGGGACCCAGCTTGCCAATTCCTGGTTCTTTGGTTGCATAAGGATCTGGTTGAGAATGCGTCCGTGAAACTAATTAATTCATGCCCTACTGTGGCATCGACTAACATGTCAATATGTGGTAATGGGAATGAATCTTTTGGGCACACCTTGTTAAGATCTAAGAAATCAATATAGACTTTCCACTTAACATTTTTCTTCTTTACGACAAATACGTTTGCTAACTAGTCTGGGTATTTGACATCTCTAACCGACCCGATGTCGATTAGCTTCTGCACTTCTTCGTTGATCACTTTGTTACTTTCTAGCATAAACTTTCTTCTTTTCTACTTCACTGGTGGATGGTCTGGGTCTATTCGTAATTGGTGCACTATCATATTTGGGTCGATCCCTACCATATCTGAGTATGACCACGTGAAGCTGTCGTGATGTTGCTTTAAGAAGTCGATCAGTTGCTACCGATTATTTTCTAGAAGCCTTGAGCTAATTTGCACTTTATGATCTGGATAATCTGGATGGATTGATACTTCGTCGAGCTTTTCCATTCTTAGTTGGTCTGGGTCGTGCTTAGGCTCCGGTTCTTGTAATTGCTACAACTCTTTTTTCTTTTTTCTTTTTCTTTATGGTGTTTTGGAAGCATTCTCTTAAAGCCCTCTGTTCTGATGTGAATAAGGCGGTTGTACCAAAGGATCCATTGCAAGTTCCATTTGGGCCAATAACAAGGGCAAGAGCTAAGAGATTCAAAGATGCAATCAATGGCTTGATTCAAGACACTTGGGCTGATTCTGAATCGTTGAAGTCTAAGATGAGCCCACATGAAGACCAAGGCTTAATTAACATCATAAAGACAATTTATTGGGCTGATTACAAGGGGCCATGACATGGGAGAGTCCATTTGCAAAGGGGGCGATTAGTAGATGCATAAGATCATGTTCGAAGGGCAGTTTGGAGACTTCGTAACTTTTGATTCCGGATGAATTAGCTGATGTGGTTTATGATATTAGAAAGATCAGCACCTTAACTTCAATTTCGTATTTTGAAACAAGTCATTTGAAGGTCCTAAGAGAGAGATATGACTGAATTCATTCTGGTGGCTAGATTCAACTAATCTATGAGATTTGAAGAGTTTTACTTGATATCTGCATTAGCTTTATTATTTTCTTATAATTTGCTTTGTCAATTAATTTTTTTGTGTTTCCCATGCTTGGAGGGTTGTTCCAAGGAAGCTTTATATTCGGTTCTTCTCCTTTGTAAAAAGGTTAGACTTTGATTAAATTAAAATTGAGAGTGTTTTCTCTTTGGTTCTTCATTGAACTCAAAACTTATCAAGGTTTCCTCCTTGTGGCATTCAAAAACCAGACTTATCACTCACCTTCGTCTCTTCTTGAGTGTGGCGTCTACAATACTTCTTGATACCGTTGGTTCTTATCTCCATATAGATAACGGGTCACGGTCTCCCTTTAATTTCTTTATTTCATAAACTTGATTCATAAAACAATCCTTCGTTACCATATATTGGTTTCGGGTCTCACTACTCTTGGTGAGGTTCATATCATGTTCACTCTTTATCTCTCGAACTCCCCATTTGGTAAGGAATCGTAACATCTGATGATAGGTCGACGAGATTGCTTTCATTTCATGAATCCGGGGTTGCCTCAAGATTACGTTGTAAGATGAGGGGCTGTCAAGCACCAGGAAATTGATGTAAAGGTTGACCTCTTCTGCATATATTGGCATAAAAATCTCCCCGACTGTACTTTTCTGCTCCCCGTTGAATCTTATTAACACTGTTGAGCGACGAGTGATTTTGGACTCTTCAATCTACATTTCTCTTAAAACACTATAAAACAGAATATTGACAAAACTACCATTGTCAATTAATACTCTTTTAGTCAGACAATTAGCAATATATAGAGAGATAACTAAAGAATCATGATAGGGATAAACAAATCTGATTTGTTGAGTGCTTTGAAGGTGATCGTTTCGTCAATTGTTGAATCACCACTCAACTGCTTTGAACGTCAGGATGCAATACTTGTCGAGTGTGCTTCCTTGGTGCTAAATGGGTTAGCCCATTTACTTCGAATCCACATGTGATGACATTAATGGTTCGTTTGTGTCGAGGTGGATTGAACAGACTCCCTTCCATTGGGTTAGCTGCTTCTCATCTCGTCGGACGAGTGTTTTTTTTTCCTTATCGGTGAGGTATTTTGTCAGTCGACCTTGTTTCAAAAATTGGGCTACTTCTAGCTTGAGGGCTATACAATCCTCTATTCTATGTATATGGTTTCCGTGGAAGTCACACCACCATTTCATTCTCATATGCTCCAAGGGAGCGTTCCTTTTTCTAGGCCATTTGACCGCGTTCCCTATTCCTTTCATGATTGCTACAACCTTTGATGACTGGATGTTGAGGTTGTATTCTAGGATTAGTGCACGAGACTGTCCGGTCCTTGGTTGATTTTGGTTGAATGATTGTTGATCATTTGGTTGATCGTACCACAACTTGCAATTTTGTCGATTGTTTGTTGGATAGGTCTTCACTCTTCTGTCTGTTGTTCTGCAATCGACACAGTCATTCTGCTTGTAGTAGCTTTTGTTGTTGTTTAGTGGGACGTAGTTGACTTCATCCTCTTACCATTTGATTAGGGCCCAAGCTTTCACTAAGACATCTTCCATAGTTTTGTAGAGGTATTTAGTTAATTCTTTGTAAAGGTCTGAATCATACAAAAGCCCTTTTCTGAAAGCTAAAATTGATGTAGCGAGATTGTAGTAGGGGATCGACACCTTCTCCTTATTGAAGCGTCCGATGTAGCTCCTCAAAATTTTGCCCAGTCTCTGGGTTATGGTATATATATAGTTTGATTGCTTCTCGAGCTTTCGACTACTTGCGAATTGCTCCTCAAAGGTAACTATAAGCTGTGTAAAAGAACTTATGGAATTATTAGGCAAGTTAGTATACCATTGCAAAACGGGTCCACTTAGGCTAAAGTCGAATCCTTTGCACATGCAGGCTTCTCTAAGGTCGTGCGAGATTGCTGTAGTGAACATGCGCTACATGTATTAGGCTATATGATCATCTGGGTTCGTCGTGCCCTTGAATTGTTTCATGTTTGGAAAACTAAACTTCTTGGGCATTTCTACCAGGGCAATGCCGCAATGGCGTCAATAAAGGGTGTGTCTGTGAAGTTGTTTGCTGTGCTTTTCTTGATCGGGGCTGTAAGGATTTCCATCTATTGATTGGCTTATTTCGTGGACAAACCACATATTGGGGCTTGATGTAAGGGTAGCTTAGGTATTTGATGGTTGGTGTTTTACACAACCAAAGGTAAATTCTAGTGCTTACTTGCTTTGAAGAGATCTAGTTGCACACACACACACAACTCATGCATAAATCTTATTCTTGTATGTTGTGTGTTTTATATGTGTGCATACATGTTCTTGAACATCTCTTCTTGCATGTTTTATTTGATTGCATCTTGTTCATTGAAATGCCATGACATGTTTAGGCATTAGGATGCAAAGCCATGAATTCTATTCATGCATGTTTAAGTGATTGTATCTTGTTCATTGAAATGCCATGACATGTTTAAGCATTAGGATGCATTCACTTCCCACACTTGCACTTCACGATTAGTCTTAAGTGTGGTGTAATTCGTTTCCGTTTGTGTGATCGGAAACGTCCGCGCTTGCACGATGGTGTGCATGTCTTAGCGCGATGGTTGACCACTTGAGAATGTCTCATCCTTCTCTTAGATAAGTGGTAGTTTTGGTTTGGTTGTTTGGAGTAAAATGTCTAGTTTCAAGAGATTGGATTTTAATGATTTAAATGATTTTCAAAACTGACCTATGTATGGTCTTGTGGCCATAACTTTTTACACAAAGCTTCAAAATGAGTTTTGAAAATTTCTGTACAAACTAGACACCCATATCTTTCCAACGGTATATTATTCGTAATATTTCATGACCGTTTGGATTGGTTTTAAAATCTCCAAAGTTACAACCAAAACAGGGCAACTCTGTTGTTGTCCGTTTCTGACCTTTGGTCACTCAATTGACAATAACTTTTTCTACAGACATCGAAATGTCATTCTGTAAAAACAAGTAGAAATTAGACATCTATACCTTTCCAACAATATATATACAAAAGGTTTCGATGTCGTTTGGTCATGTTTCAAAGCGCTCGAATCTTGAGCCACTGCACTGACGTGAGTACCGCGAAAATGCCCATAATTTTTCCATTTCTTCCAAAATGATATAGTTTCACTTGGGCATTATAAATACAAATATTTCTCATCATTTTGAGGGCAGAGCCACAAAATCAAACCCTAGAGAGAGAGGCTCCATATTCTTGAGAGAGAAAGAGAGACTTGAGAGAAAAAGCTTAAAGATTACATCTTTATCTCTCTAAACTCATTCTCACATGCACAAATCATCATCTAGGCATCATCTAGGTTCATCTAGCATGTGCTAATGCATGGGTCTTCTTCAACACACATGGTATGATTTGTTGAACACTTTTATCTTACATAATTAGTGTTTCTACTTATCAATTTTATCTCATTTATCACTTGTATGTGTTTAGATTAATTTCTACATACATGATTGAGATTATGTGTTGATTGGGTTAATTTTTTATAGCTTAATTGATTAGGTCTTTATTGCCTAAAAGCTATGCCATAAACATTCTTGTGTGATTTATTTATAACTAGGTTGATAAATTGTTTTTTAATCAACTAGTTAATCTTTTGAATGTTTGTAGGTTTTTTGTGATAGCTTTGTATCTAGGATTGATTATCCTTTACTTAGCTAAAGTTGTATGTCATGACATATAGCTATTTTCATATCTAGGATTGATTTTATTGTCATCATATAATTCTAGGTAAGCATCTAGAGTACCCTAGCTCTATATTGCATATTTGGATATCATTGTATATTCACTTAGAGTGTTGATCTTTTCGAAGAAGTAAGTCTTGTGTGATAGACTGGGATTAGGTCGTACACCGGGATTAGGTGGTCACATAAGCAAATTGGACTAGGTCCACTTTTACAGGCCTGCGGGTAGTGGTAGCGGGATATTGGCCGGGATTAGGCTGTCAAACCGGGATTAGGTTGTATACGCTATCACAATTAGTGGATTCGAGGTTCGAGTGTGGCGCACTTACCAGGTTTTTCCCTGTTAAGGGTTTTCACGTAAAAATCAAGTGTCGTTTATATTTCCGCACCATATTACACTTGATTATTGTTTTGTGAATTGGGGTTATATTTGTAATATTGACTAGTCCGAAAATTTGGTAATAACGGATTAACAACCCTTTCACACACCCTCTAAGTCATATTTTAAAAGACACGCACGCATAAACGAGAATTCATTATTCCTTTCAGGGGCTGGCACGCTCGAGATCCTTTGGATTTTTGCTTCCATTTGGGTAAATTTAAGAGCAACCTCTAAGTCAGCAAAAATGGATATAGCAGGAGTAGATCTTACAAATT
Organism: Acer saccharum; assembly: GCA_030490815.1. Lineage (NCBI taxonomy): Eukaryota > Viridiplantae > Streptophyta > Magnoliopsida > Sapindales > Sapindaceae > Acer > Acer saccharum. The sequence continues at coordinate 29,240,172 of CM059867.1, forward strand.
CAGACGCTGACTAGAGGGATACAGGGGTCCTGATAATATCAGCTTGTTGAGCATATCTTGGTTCCTTTGTCATCCCTTGAGGAGTCGACAGGTTGACTGGATTTCCTTCCACATGAATCGTTTGTATAAGGTCCAGTTCCAGAAATTTTCCCAAGTCCAGAATCTAAGCCTAGACACATGACCCAAGACCTATTTAGATAAGCCTAAGCCTAAGCCCAAGCCCAAGTTAGATTTACCTTGCAATCAGATTAGTTTAAAGATTTTGTTTATATATATATATATATATATATATATATATATAAAGGGACATGTGTTAAGTTTTGGTGATAGGTGGCAAAAGGTGGTGGCAAGTGGCAAAAAAAGAATAAAAAAAATTATATATATAAGAAATAGAAAGGAGGAGGCATGAGAAAAACAGAACAGAGATGAAGATCAAAAGAAAAAAAAAATAGAGATATAAAAAAAGAAAGAAGAACTCGGCGTGAGAGAGAAGAAAGAGATAGAGTGAGACAGAGAAAAGAAATATTGTGCAAATGGAGATATGGTCAGGATAGATCCAGAAAGTGATGAATCCATAAGGGAATCTAGTTCCAAATCAGATTTGAGCACAAGAGTTCTGTGAGTGGATAGTTTTATTTATTTTTAATTAAGTTTATTATTTCAGAATAATGTGTTAGCTTTAATTATTTAGAGAATTATTAGAAATAACTGATTTATTCATTTATTTAGAAAACAAATTATCATATGATATATGTTTTTAAGAAATGTGTAAATTTCCAGAATCCAGAAAGAGATTAAGAACTAAGATTTAGAAAGAAGAATAGTTCATGTATGTTCAGATAGATTTCTAGTTAGATTTTCAGATTTCCAGATAGATTCCCATATTTGTAGAGAGATTTCTAGATTGTCATATTTTCTATTAGATTTACAGATTTTTAGAAAGATTACTAGATTTTCAAAAAGTTTTCCATAATTCCAGATTCAAGTGTTTTATAAGATTTTCAAAAAATAAAAGAAAAGAATATTTATTCATGTTTTCAGAAAAGAGTTTTTTAAATATTGATCAAATTTTAAGATATTAGATATGTACCCTCCCCAACAGTATTAGATTCAGATTATAAGCCTTTGGGGCTGCTCTGCACATGTATATGAGATTACTCTACACATTTGATCAGATATCGACATGTATGTGAGATTATATGAGATTACTCCGCATGTCTGATCAGATATCAACGTGTATGTGAGATAATTGTTTTGCACGGGTGATCAGATATCACTATGTTTGTGAGATATTTTTTTCCCTTGCTTTGCGTGTGCAATGAGATGCTTTGCCACATAAGTGAGATATTTCCCTGGGTACTAGTTTGGTAAAGAGTTTTCAGATTATATGTATATTACTGATTATGATCAGTAAAGAAAAGATTTCAGATTATCAAAATATCAGATTTTAAATCAGATATTTTATATTTTTATAAAATCAGGAAATATTTTATTATCTTATGTAGTGTTTACAAAAAAATGTGTTTTATTTACAAAAGAAATTTAATTAGTTCTTAGCTTATGTTACAGAACTGTTTCAGATTTAATTCAGGAAGAGGTGCAGAATTCATAAAGAAATTGAGAAAGAAATTTTATAGCTAATTTTCAGATTGTATTTTTGTTGGCTAGTATAAAGTTAAATGAACTATGAGGGCTTTGATCATTATTGAGTATAGTGTACATTGGCATTTGAGTTGTGAAAACATATAACAATGTATGTCTAAATAACCTGGGGGGGGGGGGGCGTTGATGAATGAGTTGTTAATCCGATTAGTTACTAATTTTTTGAATTAGTCAATATTACATAAATTAACCCGAAACAATAAAATACAATCAACGTAATTAAAGTGCGGAAAACAATAAATAACACGTTGATTGATTTACGTGAGAAACCCTCAACAGGGAAAAACTCACGAGCTATTCTACTAGCCACACATGGTCCTCAAATCCAATATATGTAATGATGTTTACAACCTAGGTTGACTTGTAGTCATACCATTCTCGATCACTAACCCACCACTACTACCCGCATGCTTTTTATAGTGATTCTAGACCAAAATGCTTATACACTACACACCGATAGTCACAAGACTTAACTCTCAGTGAAGAGATCAAAAACCTATGTGAATATGATAATATTCTAAATGCAAATAATGCTAGGCTATACTAAATGCTTATCTAGGAATTCAAGATGTCAATGTGAACAATCCTAGATATCATAATGTCTATATGAATGCTCATAAAGACCTAACTAGGTGAGGACATGCAAGTCTAAGACCTAGTCATCAAACAAATCCAAATCAACACAAGTTGTCACACAATATGGCAAGGACAATAAATATGCAATTAATGAATGCAATCAAGAAGTCCCAATCAACAATATCTGAATGCAAAGCATAGAGACTTAGCTAAAGGGCAAAATAGTCCTAAATGCTAGCTATCACAAACAACATATCTCAACCAATAAACAAATACTCAAACATGTTACAAACAACATTAATTAAAGAGTCATGTATTTAATCACAAACTAAATGCTAAACCTAGGCAAACATATAATAAAGATGAAACAAGAAGATCTAGAACATGTAAAGATCACCTAGTCAAAGAAATCAAGAAAACCCATGCTTGGATGATGCTAGTAAGATGCTAGATGCTCATGAGAAGGTGTTTGGTTGAGTAAATGTGAGTTCTTAGACTAGGCTTTGAGTTTCTCTCACTATAATTTGATTTTGAGCTCACAAAAACGAGCTAGGAAGAAGAAGATATATTTATAGGAGCCCTAGATGAAGCGGAGTCGTTTTGAAAAAAACAGCCCAAAAACCCATCAAGTGTGCTGGTCAAGTAGCGCACGACCAGCGCACATCTTCTGACCCAACCAGCGCATAACGACCAGCACATGACCAGCGGTGATCCTCTGCCCGAGTTGCGCTGTTGTGGTGCATGACAACTAGCACAAGACCAGCGTAGAGGAGTAGCGCACACCACAACAATGCACAAAGAAATATCAAAAATGTGCAAGTGTGAAGAGTGAAATGAGTACACACAAAAAACAATGAACATACATGCATGCATGAGAAATGTATGTGCAACTAGTCTCTTCAACAAGGGTTAAGCACAACTGATATACCTTCAATGACTTGTGCTTGAGGCCTTGAAATCCAGATAAACTTGATCACGAACAAGGAAGCCCTAAACTACCCTTACATATTAAACCCTAAAATGTGGTTTGTCATGAAATAAGCCAATCAAAATTGAGGAACTTACAAGTTGTAAATCTCAAACTTAAGCCCACTAGAGAAAGAAAAAGATAAGATTTTCATAGGATTCCCTTGTACTTGAGATAGGAGTCGGGGCGAGTCCTGTCAGTTTGAGTTAGAGCTACAGGGTTCTTTTTCGCCGAGCAACCTTCTCCGACGTGGAACTGCTGCTCCGGCATTTGGAAGTTTTTCCTTGGTGCAATTGGAGATGTTCTTTCGACGTTATGGGCTTTGTTGTCCATTGGGATCGATGGGATAGGATATGTGTTATTCGCAACGCCTTCAACCCTCGTATGCAATTTTGCATTCTTGGCGCATACCACAGCGTTTTCGGCTTTGAGCTCCCACAGTTTGTTAGCATTAGCAACTATTTGCGCAGTCAGTGCGGCAAGTTGGGCTTCGACACTTGGTGGAATGCCGTCTTCTACCATTTTGAGTGTATCGTCAACTAATCTTGGTTTTGCTTGTAAGTAGGGGTGGGCATAAAAACCGAAACCGAAATGAACCAAACCGAACCGAACCAAACCAAACCGAACCGAAAAAGGGTGTTTGGTTCAGTTTTATACATGAATTCGGTTCAATTTGGTTCGAACCGAATGAACCGTATTGATTACGGTTCAATTTCGATTTTTAGTCTTCAAAACCGAACCGACCCGTATGAACCGACATATATATTAAAAAAAAAACCTAATTTTTCTAATTCTTTCAGACAACCAGACCTCTCTCTTTCAACTGCTCAAACCTCACAGCCCTCTCTCTTCCACCACTTCTTCAACCAGTCAACCCATCGGAAATCTCTCTTCCGCCTGCAATTGTCTCTCTTCCATGGTTTGGAGTCCCGACTTTCGCTTACAATCCTCTCTCTTCAAGGTATTTTTCTTTTTCTTCTTTCACCATTCCAATCTAGATTTTTTCTCTAACTTTTTTCCCTCTTTTTTGTTATCTACTTATCTATTTTGATATGGTGACTTTGATTTATTTGTTTATATATATTTTATGTTGGTTTTCTAACTTGTTCATTTCTTACTATGTATACAAGTTTCTTAAATCGATTTGGTGTCATCAAGAGACAAGAGGGAAGAGGCTAAGGATTATTCGAAGAATATTTTAGTCTATAATTTGAAGAATATTTTTGGATGTTTTGTTTTCTGATTTTAGTTTACAGCATTACAGCATTAAGCCATTAACTAACAAAAGCTTCAATTTTGATATTATGTTGTTGTTGTTGTTGTTTGGTTACGAGAATAGAAATGAATTCGAGTTTGCTAGCTATAGATTGAGGAACTTCAAGTTTGAAGGCATTTAAATTTATTTTCTTTTTTATTTTTACAGCATTATAGAAATTGTTGATGTTTTGTGTTTGATCTAATAGTTTGATTCTTGATAATGTATTACTGTATGTCCGTATTAGTTTACATTTGGTTGCTTGTTGTAGACTTGTAGTAGTGAATTTTTGGTTGCTTATTGTGTTCTGATTATTGGTTTTGTAGTTTAATTTATTATTTTCTTGCTTTTATGTTTATTTGGATTTTAGAATGTCAATGATCTAATTTAGCTATTTAGGATGGAAATTGGCCCAATCACAATAATAGCTGCTAAAAGGTAAAAACAAAATAAATGAAAAAAAAAAAAAACGGAAGCCCAATAGACCCAAAACCGAATTGAACCGAATCGAACCGAATCGAACCGAACTGAGAAAAGGGTGTTCGGTTCAATTCAGTTTTGTGTCCAATATGGTTCAAACCGTTTCACGTTTTTAAAAACCGAATATAAGTCGGTTCAATACGGTTTTGGCCAAAACCGAACCGCGCCCACCCCTACTTGTAAGAAAGTTGCATGGGCCTCAAGGTGGATACCAAACTGTAGGGGATCACTCTGCAGTTGTAGATCTCTGGGCACCTTCAACTTCTATACAGATCTTGCTGGATTGAGACTCATCGAGCGTTCTGATTACTTGTAAAACAAAAATAAAGAAAGGAGCGATATTTTTATTTATTTATTTTTTTTTTGGGTGGGGGGGGTGTGTCCTTTGGGGGACTCTCAAATGCTCAAGTCATGTATTCGTTCATTTATAACAAATAAAGTGTAATGAAAGGCTTGAATAAATTTTTGCTAAATTAAATATCTTTTAACGTATGTAAATCAAACCGTAGAGCTCTCGTGAAGCTTGTAGAGAGCTCCTTAGAGTAATATTCGAAGCTTTAATATTAATAACAAGAGCTTGGAGATGAATATTATCAGTTATTATGGAGAATCTTGGAATGCAACTAATGAATTGAATGTTAGAGTAGGAAGGTTGAAGGATTCTGGTGGCCAGAGTTTTTATTTGAGCAAAGTTTCAAGACGCAAAAGAGCTTTATTGGCTGTAGAAAATTCAGAATCCCCTCTATTTGGAGAGAGGGACTTATTTATAGCCTTGCTGAGGCTCAATTACATGATTTGTTCAGTATCTGATGCCTTGAATCTTGTTCGGATTTTGTGGGATTTAATAACAGTTTACCAAGTCAATTGTGTATTGACAGTTATCACAATGAGATAACTTGTTTGACTTGGTCAAGTATCTGTTGAGTGATGAACTTGAATTGGTTGGGATTTAGAGCATCTCCAACAGACTCCCTTAATGACATCCCTTAGCTTAATTAAGGGAGTATGTGTATTTTTACAACTCCAACAACTCCCTAAATGACCCCCTTAACTGTGTTCAAGTGGAGTTCACTCCCTTAATTAAGGGGTGTTTTTAGACCCCCTTAAAGTGGGCTCCACCTATTTAAGATTATTTTATTTCATAAAAACTCCATATAATATTTATTACACAACATCAAACATTTAAATAATAATAATAAATTATTAAAGGGACCATTTAAGGGAGTATTGTTGGAGCACATGCTCCCTTAATGGCCCCTTACATCAACATCCACCTTTATTTAAGGGAGTCTCCAAGGTAGACGGTTGGAGATGCTCTTAGGTCGACCCTTCTCATCTAGATTCGACCTGGGTCCATAAGCGAAGTCAATGTGGGCCAAGTGTTGGGCCTAAGGTCGGATTTTGGCTACAACAATATCTAGTTTATTTATTTTATTATTATTTGTATAATTTATTTTGTTACTTTGAATTAGTAAATAATATTTAGTTTATGGTAACTAGTGGGTTTACTGGTTCAGTTATTTAAGGGTTGTGGGCAAGTTATTTCTTTATTTTAGGAGATGGTTGAGCATAGATATTGTTTATATATATATATATATATATATATATATATATATATATATATATATATATATCTTGTTTCATTAATGAAAAGTATTGAAGAATTGTTGCAGGCAACTTATGAGTTGTATTTGGGAGGTTGTTGGTTCCTCGAAACACTAATATTTTGGAGGTTTAAGGTTTCCTCGAATTAACCTATTTACTTTATCTAGTTTATTTATTTTATTATTATTTGTATAATTTATTTTGTTACTTTGAATTAGTAAATAATATTTAGTTTATGGTAACTAGTGGGTTTACTGGTTCAGTTATTTAAGGGTTGTGGGCAAGTTATTTCTTTATTTTAGGAGATGGTTGAGCATAGATATTGTTTATATATATATATATATATCTTGTTTCATTAATGAAAAGTATTGAAGAATTGTTGCAGGCAACTTATGAGTTGTATTTGGGAGGTTGTTGGTTCCTCGAAACACTAATATTTTGGAGGTTTAAGGTTTCCTCGAATTAACCTATTTACTTTCTTAGTTCTTCTTTCTATTTTTTGTAACTTTTCGTTATAGACATTTGGATCTGTAACATTTGGTATCAGAGCCAAGCAATGGCAATGAAAATGGACCTGGAGCAACGAATAGAGAGGTTGGAGAAAAACGAAGAGTTTTTTTTTTTTCAACTAAGTAAAATGAGATCATCAATCACATAACTAAGTTGTTTAACAAACTTAGTGTTTGTATTGATCAGTCATCAAGTCAATCTACAGTTGAAGCTATTGCAAAATCCATTCAGTCTTCTCAAGTTGACGGAGAACATATTGGTGGGGGTACTTCTTTAAAGAACAACACATAATATTCAAAAATTGCAACTTTTGCATGTGAAGATTGTGTAGTTGCAACGTCTACATGTGATGATTATGTAGAAGATGTTATAGACAGTTCAATGGGAGACACACCAAAAACCTCCACAAAAATCGTATTTTGCAAACAACAAAATAAAATGGTTCAAAAAACATACAGTTGGACCAAAAAAGAGTTTTCTCTTATGTCCAAAGGTGGATGTGGTTCTGAACATCATCGCAACAAATTCTCAAGACTGCACGCTAGCGAGAATGAATTCAGAAGTGAATCAAAGAAGCATTTTCAAAAGATGTTCAAGGCATCATTATATTTTATTATAAATTGAAAGCGGAGGAGACGATGAATCCATTCAAAAAATTTAATCCTTGTGGACAAGGATGCTTTTAAGGGGGAAGGAATGATACGATCCTAAAAAATATATTATGATATCTAGTTTATTTATTTTATTTTTATTTGTATAATTTATTTTGTTGTTTTGAATTAGTAAATAATATTTTGTTTGTGGTAGACTGGTAATGGGTTTACTGGTTCATTTATTTAGGGGTTATGGGTGAGTTAGTTTCTTAATTTTAGGCGATGGTTGAGCATAGATATTGTACAGTCTTTCTATTGTCAGTTCGTTCTAACAGATTATGGAGAAGTTTTGACAAATGCATATACTTTGAGTCAAAGTATGTAAATCTAGTGGTCCACATTCTTCGTCCTGATATATTTATTGTCAGGACGAATTGATAATATAAAATCTGAGATATTGTATATGTGTATATATATATATATATATATATATGGTCTTGTTCACATCAGTGCGCACTGATATAACTACATCAGTACCAATGCATGCAGACCATTGATTATGGAGAAGTTTTGACAAATGCATATGCTTTGACAAATGCATACTTTGAGTAAGGAAAAAGTATTTTTTTTAACCAAAAAATTAAGAGGGTTTCTATTTTTATCTAGAATTAGTGTTTTTGTTGTTCTTACAAAACTTTCTACTGAAGAGACAAATTTATCCCTGCCACTTGCCACACGAATTTTATTGTATTTAAAAAAAAAAAAAAAAAAAACTGAGTGTTTAATTGGTGGTGTGTTTAATAGAAGAAGAACGTGGTGTGTTTAATTGATAAAAACTATTGCGTTTAATTGAAGAAGACTGTTGGTGTATTTAATTGAAGAAGACAGCTAGTGTGTTTAAATGAAGGGTATTTTCGTCTCATCAGTGAAAAATTTGGTAAAAACAATCAAAACACTAATGCTGGGCAAAAATAAAAACTCTACTAATTATATGATTAGTTTTAATTTTAACCCTACATTCCTTTATAGAGTTTGACTTGGTCTCTTTACCGTTTTTGGGAGTCCATCTTTTTCCCTTGTCGATCATCTTTTTAGAATTTATAACAGAAATATGTAGCCCGTGATTTGCCATAATGAGCTCTGTCATGCGGTGAGACATTCCAAACGGCTAGCCAGGGAGGGTTCTTCAAGCCCAACTAGCGGTGAGCCTCACGTGAAGCCTCCCTCACCAACCCAAAATTCAATACACACTTATTACACACCATTCTCTTTAGTATATATATTATTCAATATCCACACAAATTGCACCTCAAATGGTCACTAAAATTCTCTCTTTCTTTCACAAAAACAGACCATGGAAGCTTTGTGGAATCATGAAGACAAATGCAGGCTAACAACCCAGCAAACACTTCTTCTATTAGGCTGCACTTCCTTCTTGGTTATTGGGCTTCTCACGGCAACAATCCTAAAGAAGGCGGCCCAAACAAAGCAAGCAACGGAAGACCAAGATGAGGCCACAAACGGATCGTTGTCGAAACGTGAAAAATGGCCTGAGCCGGGCTGCAATTGGGTGTCCATTAAGAGGATGTTGATGGGGTCAGTTAGGTGGAGTAGAGCAAGCAAGTGGGAAGGGAGGAGTATTGGAGGTTGGAGGGAGAGGAAGTCACCTTTACTTGGCAGCCGGCGGGAAGGCAGCGTGGAGAGTGGTGTAGGGTGGCAAAGCCACAGCCACGACTTGGGGTCTCCGGTGTGGCAACGGCCGATACTTATGGGGGAGAAATGCGAGCTTCCGAGGTTTAGTGGGGTTATTTTATATGATGAAGCCGGCAGATTACTTGAGCATTCTCTCAAGGAAGCATCTCACAAGAATGATATTCACCAGGTCAGTAACTCTTTTAACTTCTTTGAGTAAGTTGATATTGAGGTCTTGGTTCTTCCAACATTTTTAAGTTAAGAGAATATAATGATGTTGCTCAACTCCCAAGTTCCCAACATGTTTCCAGTATACCATTGGAAACTTTTAAGATTAACAATAAAAATACTATATAAAAAATATATATTTATTACATTTATGAGGAAATAACACTGTTTAACCAAAAAATTTAGGGGGTTTCTATTTTCACCCTGAAATAGTATTTTTCATTGTTTTTACTTTACTTTCCATTGAAGAGACAAATTTACCCCTGCACCAGATTAAACACAGTAGGAATTAAACTGGTGGTGTGTTTAATTGAAGAAGAACGATATTGTGTTTAATTGATGAAAAATGGTGGTGTGTTTAATTGAAAAGAACTGGCGTGTTTAATTTAAGAAAACAAGTGGTATGTTTAATTGAAGAAGACCGGTGTGTTTAATTGAAGAAGACCGATGTGTTTAATTGAGAAATCATTAAGGATATTTTTGTCTTATCAATGGAAAGTTTGGTAAAAACAATCAAAACACTAATATTGGATAAAAATAAAAACTTCACTAATTATATAGTTAGTTTCAATTTTAACCCTGCATTTACTGCCCCAAACAATACAATAAATATATTTTTATAATATTAACCTAAGAGTATAGGTAATTTTTTAGGAGAATTGTATCGTCTTTCCCGCTATGTATATATGCAAACTTCTACTCTCCGTAAATTAATGCGTTAATTACACACATTCACTGGATTCCATTGACTATCAATTTGACTAACACCACAATTAACGACAAAATGTCTTATCACACAATAACAAATAATTAATACCAAAAGAAATTCTGAAGCTACCCCAAATATTTCAAAATTACAAATCTACTAAAATAAAAAAATTACAAAACTGACCCAAAAATATTTAAAATTAAAGTCACAAAACAGTCGACTTTTTCTTTTTCTTTTTTTCTTTTTCTGTTTTTTAAAATTGATTAATTGAATTTCTAAATAATTGTTTTAGAAAAATTAGCTAAAGAAATTTAATCTTTTCCCTTCTTGTGAGAAGTCAACCTAACGGTCAACAGAGTCCATTGGGTGTGTCCATATAATTAACATATTAATTGATGGAAAGTGCAATTTCACATATATACAGGGTAAGTTGGTGCAATTTGCATTAAATTTTTGGTGTCTTTGGTAGTGTTATATATATATATATATATATATATATACATTCCCGATCTGGTCAGGATGTCCTGATATAACTTTATCAGGATATTGAATGTGAACTACTCATTATAGAGAACTTTGACAAGTGCATACACACTTGAGTTAAAGCATGTAAAACTAGTGGCTTATATTCAATATCCTTATAAAGTTATATCAAGATGCACTGACTTGAAATTTTTTATATATATTTCAATTGGTAAGCAATTTTAGATATATTTTGTCCCAAATGGCAAATACCAACACATTATATCATCATAACAACATTGTCATCCTGGTGAATTTCTTTAATTGCCAATAAATGGTAGGAAAAGTGAAGAATCATCGTCTCTATCATCCACATGAAACTTTAATAGTTACAACGACTCCAATATCCTTCCTTTCTTCTGTTTTGTAGGAAAAATCAGCTGCTGTGAGAACTACACTGAGGGAATTACTAACATTTTGAATTCAAAATGTTCTAACAGTTTACAGTTGGGAATGTAATCTAGTGTTATCTTATAGCACAACTTTACTCTTGTATGTAAAATATTAATTCTATCCACAGCTACATAACTTAAGCTTCCATTGAATGATCGAATCACTCATATCATGCCATATGGTATCACTATGATTTGATACCTATGCCACATGGCATGGTGTGAGTCAACCCGAGCGTTATGCCCACTGCATGCAAGCTTCTGTCGTTACTTTGAGGCCACATTATGTTGAAGACATGTTAAAGCATGAAAAGTTAATTCTAAGTTCCTGAACTAAGATTTTGGATTGCCTACTGAGAGAAAATATGTATACTACAATTTCATTGGACAAACATACGAATGGCATTGCCAATCAATCCTATTAATGACTTCTCCTCCGGCTAATTGCCCATTGTGCTAAGATGATACAACTCGCAAATACATTCCACCCTATCAAGGAATGGCTCTACATTATCTAACTGTGAAAATTTAAGGAAAAAAAAAGGGAGCAAATCCATGAATCTGCCCGCCCGAACAAAGGATTCTCACTGCATCTGGATATAAAATATCCTTTGCGACAGCGGACAGTGTAAGCATATAATCATGCACGAGCACACATAAATGATATATAAAGAGAAGATAGAATAAGTTGTTTTTGGAGATTAGAGACATCAAGCTAAGAAAAATAGTCTTAAAAGATAACAACATATTGGATTTTATCAATTGTTTAGTTGCACCTTATCGGTTCCTAAGAAATTCCTTCATGTTATTAATAAGAAACTTAAAGTAACCACTGCGATCTAAGGATATTACAAGTTAAATATATAAATCCATATTATACAAATGAGAGGCAACTAGACCTCCCTGTAGCCTAAAAATAAATTCAGAACGAATCAAGTCTTAACCTAGAGTATGCAAATAAAAGGAAGCAGGAATCTGAGACAATATATAAAATGATAGTAACTCGAATGAAGGAAAAAAAAAAAAGAAAATAAAGAAAATTGCCACACAATTTTGATATTTATTTGGTGATTTGCAAAATCTGGGAACATGAAGAATTGCAAAACTGATGATCTTCTCCATAAACACTCTCATGTACGAATTCACACTACCATGAAGTTGCAACACATACAAATAGAAATAACTATTAACATGTAAAAGACAAAAAAAAAAAAAAAAAATGATTTGACGCAGAAACCATTACAGTATGGCTCCCCATAACACTATCACACAAACATTAAATCTTCCCACTCTGCATATGGTAGGAAATCACTTTGCAAGAAAATTATACATGTAAACGTGTATGAATCTTTACCTTTGGCGGGAAGTACATTTATGAATATGAAACAATCAAGGGAACTCTTGATTCTTCTCTAGATGACCTCTTATAGTAAAAGTACAACACCAATTGTACAATCCCCAAAACAGTTCCCATTCCATTTGGAATCTGAAATTTAAACAGAAAAGTAATATTTTACGAGTTAGAAAATCATCTGAATAAGAAAATACTGATTTTAAATTAGAAGTTTCAAATGTAATGTAATACCTAACAAAAGAAAAACTCCAATGAGAAAAGGGGACATACAGAGGAGAGTGAAGGGCTAAAAAGGAACTTACATAAACGAAAATATCCATATTAAGGATTCCATATACAAAAAATGACGTGCTCATCAAGAACGTGGAAAGTGAGAGATAAAATGGCATGAATTCAACACTTTTTGTTCGAATCACTAAATTCTGGAAATAGATATTAAGAAATAAAATGTTACTTCCAACCCTATAACGAAATAATCAATCCATAGAGAAAGATAAAGTCAATGCTTTAATTAACTCACAATTACAAACAATGGAGAAGCAAACATTGATATGAGAGCAGCACTACTCAGTATCCCAACAAATATTCGCCGCAAGAAAATGTCATCTATTTGCAAGCTTCCAACTACTACAATTGCAAATATGACCAAAACTGCTAGTATTAGTCCAAACAGCCGCACCTGCCGCAAAAATGTAATGACATAATTTAACAAGGCTATCCAGAATCAAACCACAATAACAAGAGCTAATGAATCTAAAAAGAAAACCTTTTTCTCCTTCTCAGAATATGCTATATAGAGGGTTACATAGACCAACTGAAAAGCTGCACCGATTGAATTGACCGTCAAAACCGATATATTATCGATAGATATGAGGGGTGTGCCATACCACATGGTAATCAAGCAGCTCAAGAGCGCATATATATATGGCAACCCTGAGAACTGTTCTGTCGCATGGTTTCTTATTATTCTCCTGAAAGTGGGTCTGTATTCAAAGCAAAAGAAGTAAGAAACTAGTGATAGGATTGATTGGTATCATATCCATTATATTGACCTCCGTTTTCTTCAGGTCTTACCATATGGAATTCAATTGAGGAATAGAACTTACATAGGAGACAGAAATAATCCAAAAGCAAAGATGTTTCCTGAAATAAGAAAGAACAAAATTCAAGACATAATTCTTCAAAATGATTTTCCAAACTATTTGGATTAAACACCAACAGTATTTGATATCATCATATTATAAGTGAATACTTGTCTAATTACTTTCGAAAAAGCTCAAAAAACAAAAATCTCCAAGTTTCTTTTCTTAACATGCGCTAATTTATCATTCCCAAACTCGGTCTTGGATTATTTGCACTTCACTGTGAATCATCTCCAAATAAGTTACCAATTTGTTGAATTTCAGGAAGGCAAAAAGCTTACAAAACCCAAACTTACCAAGAATACCTAAGCAAAGCTAGCTTCAAATAATATCGACTGAACATACAGAAGCATCTTGAATGCAGCATATCATCCAAAACTATACAATGTGGTAGAAAAATTCAGCTGACATTCCAACTCCAGAACTCCAGAACTCCAGAATAATGGTTTTTTTTTATTAGCACCTCATGTAGACTAATCCAGAATCAACAAACAATTGATGACAATGAACAATTAGAAAATCCTCCATTCCTTCTATTGTTTACTAGAGTACATGACTAAGAGATACAGCAAATGGGTATAAAGCAAAAAAACAAACTTATGTGTCCTAACCACAGAACACCGCCTTTTTATCAATGGGGTCCTAGCATAATGGTAAAGGTTTTAAAGCCATCTCACTGAAAGACAGATTCTTTGGTTTGATGGCTTTTCGAAGAAAAATCTTTGTAAATTGAGAGAGGTCATGGAGGTGGATATTTCCATTTGCAGCAAACAAAGCAGTATTACAAATTCCTCCAGATCGAAATAAACCGGACACATTTTGAACACAACCGAGTACTTTGAGGCATAAACTAATTTTCAACTTGAATAATTCCTAGGATCTTCATTTATCTTCGAGAAGCATATATCACAACGTTGACTACAATGCAATTTCGGGATTTTCAACAATGAATCAACAAGTTTCTAAAAAAAGAAGAAATGGAAGCAAGAACCGAAGCATATAAGACAAATTGCAATAAAGGATTCTCTTATTTCCAAGAAAAAGCAAGTTTAACAAGGCAAGAATTGAAGTAATTTAGACAAAAAAACAGAGAGAGAGAGAGAGAGAGAGAGGTACCGGCGATTCCAGCTGCATCTTGTAAAAGTGGGATAAATTGATTTGCAAGAGTGACAATCATCAAGCCCCTGCAAACACCAACTCCACATAACAAAACCAATCAAAATTCAAAACCCAAAATCAAACAACAAAATCATAGTCCATAGACAAATCAAAAGCACACCTTTTCAACTCTCTCTCTCTCTGGTCTTTGTCTTCAATTAATGCCTTGTGATTTACTTGTGAGTTGTGTTTCAATGAATGAAATCAAGATAAACCAAAAATCTGTAAGAAAATATTAAAATAATATCGCAAGGGAAGTACAACAGTAGACCCACTTGTTTAATTTTAAATAAAATACAACCTCTCGCTTCAAGACTTGTCTCTCTCTGGGGTCTGTTTCTCAAGTTTGTTTGTGTCATGTCTCTTTAATTAATTCTCGTTTGAATGATGTGAGTAATGGAGAGTTGGTACGTATGTGTATACTGTGTAAGAAGCTGGTCTGCCTCTTATCTATGAGAAAAACTTGTATGCACAGGATGCAATGCATCCTGATCAATGGGCGCATACTAAGGAAATGACTCAAATTAGCTGTTTAAAAATAGTGTTTCAATTTGTGTTTAACCAATCCAATTGTGACATGTATCTACATTTATAGAAGAAATTGAAATAAAATAATTAAACATAGACACATGTTCCAATTTGGTTGGTTAGACACAAATTAAAATACTATTTTTGGACAGCTAATTTGAGTCTATAAGGAAAACCAATCAAATTTGATTGGTTTTCTTTACTGCATGGCATGCACCCATTGGACAGATACATTGCATCGAGAGCATGCAAGATTTTTCCCTTTTCTAGTTATCTTATATGCTACCTGGTACCTACTACAAGTTGCAGAAATGTAGACCGGAGAAGTTTCTTCTCCAACGTAAGCCACTTATAAATTTATAATATTTATATTTTGGACTTTCCCAAATTATATAAGGGACAATTGTTACATACAATCGTAAACTCGTGGCCTTTTTATTGGCTGTTGATAGAGGAAGAGAGTTTAATGTTTTCCATGATTGGCATAAAATACTCAATCATTTGTCATGTGAGTATGTGGAGAAAAACTTCAGTGGGACGGTCCCAATGACATGGATATGGGACCGTCCAATCAGAGCACGCCATTGAAGTTTTTCTCGAGTATGTGATATATATAAAATTCAAGTCCTTAATTTTTATATGGAAAAAAAAAAAAAGTAATTTTATTCTATACACCCTTTAAAATACTAAAACTATACTTTAAGTATTTTTTTTTAAACATGTATTTTTTTTTCTCAATACACCCATTTCTCTTCATTTGCTTCCACCACCGTATAATATATATATATATATCGTGTACGTACAATTTCTTTGTTCCATTTAACAAATATTAGATAATTTACTCATATAGAAAATATCATATTCAAATAAAACTATATAACTTAGATTTTACTTGGGCAAAAATAAAATATAAATTCAACTCTAAAACTAATTAATTTTTTTCGTTGTTACTTGCGGAATCAATATACTGAATTATCTAAAAAAAGTAAAAAAAAAAACCATAAAATAATAATGATTTACACACTTAATCATCATCATATAAAACAAAAACAACAACAATAATTAAACAAACAACAATATGCAACTTCTTTTGTCTTTAAAAAAAAAAAATTAAAAAAAAAACAACTATTTTTTCAATCACCAAACAAATCAATTTTTTTCATTTAAAAATTTCATTTTTATAAATCCATCTACCAAGTTTTTCGGTTTACAAACCAATTAAATTAATAAGAATTTGTAGTTGAATTAAAGTAAAGTGAGTGAGTGAATTGTGCTTGAAAACCGTGTAGACTTGATCGAATTCTACAACTGCTTTAAAAAAAAAATTAAAAAAATAAAAATAAAAAGTTTTACAAGACTACAACTACAACAACAACAATTTTTTATTCAATAACAAAACAATAATAAAAGTTAAAGTAAACATACTAGAATATATTCGAAATCCATAAAATCAATTCTTTGTTCATTCATGCCTTGACTATTTGTGAAAAAAAAAATTATATCAAAGATTGATGTTGTGTTTGATTTTAAGTATATATTATTAAAGTTTATGATAGATTAAGTGTTCAAATTATGGGTGTATGAAGAAAATTTAATTTCCAATTATAACGCCATGTATTTTAAGTAATTAAATGTAAGGGTCTTTTTAACTTTTTTTTAGTGCATGGACGAAGTTAGAATTTCAAATTTCGTCAAGTTTGAAGGTCAAACTCTAAATTTTCATTTTAAAGACGTAGAAGAAAAAAAAAAAAATTCAATTAATTATTAATACCAAAAATAAAATTTCCAAGAGGTTGCGCAGGATCCTTCAACTAGTCTTTTGATTCTTTTTAGACTGGTTACCCAACAAATAATCATTAGTTTATATAATTTAACACTCAATATGTTTCGTAGTTAATTGTAAGTTGTATCTTGTAAGTTATGTGATGTTTGCTAAGCTTTCTGGGCCCCTTATTTCAAAGAGATGTCATTACTATGTCTAACAATCTCATCCATGCATTCTAGTTAAAAACAAAAACAAAAAGGGTACGGATATTGACACCCATAAAAATGATAAGCGCACTCAGATTTATAAGTACACCTATGTCTAAAATTTAAAATTAAAACATTACTAGTAACACCCATATTAATGCTAATAGTATCCTTATATTAAATTTGTATTCGTAGTGCCATTAATAATTAATTTTGCTAGCTTAACTTTGAGAACTCAAGTTTCAACGGATTCGGTTTCAAACTGAATCCTTAAAACCACTGAAACGATCTACTGAGGATGTTCATTTAGTTGCCTGACCTATATTCGGGTTGGAGAGTCTCTTTGACAATTGGTTTAATGATCTAATGAAGTAGAGTGGTTGCTCCTACTTGAGAAGAAGATATACCTTTCAAGCTTAGTCTGATAATAAAATCTTTACGGATTAGAGATTAGATGATCATTTTGGATTCTAGATTAATTTTTCACTTTGAGAGATTGTAAATGTTCATGTCAAAGGATGCATTCAAATAGTAAAATCATTTCATTTACGACATTCAAATTTCTAGAGGGCAACTAGTCCCCAAATGTGGATCGGGGTAATTTGCATAAAATTACTAAAACCGTGAATAGAATCATCAGCTGATGGCGTTGCAAGAAAATCCCTTTCTAAAATGAGCCAGTGAGGCTAAGAACATGCATCGGTGACTAAAACAAAACAGTGATAGTTTTCCACCTATACAAATAAATGGTGCAGCATGGTTGATATGATGCATAGAAGCAAAGACATTCCTGTTTTACAAAAAGAAAAAATTGGCAAGGCTTTGTTTATACCAATGTTGCCCCCACTATACCAATGTTGCACACTTAAATTGCCAGCAAACAGGTGACTGAACTGAATTTTCTGCCCTTTGTTGATTACATTTGTCATAAAAAATCAAAGCAAATTTTTAGAGCTAAACAAAGAAAACGCTTTCATTGATTGTCACTTTTAAGTAATACACAATCACCCACCGTGCCAACATTTGAAGCAATCAAGATGCAAGATGAATACATTGAGGTTCAAAGATTTTCATCGAAAACAATGAACTATATCAAATTATCGAGATCAAAGCCGTATTCTACCTCAATATGATGAACAGAAAAAGATCAAACAAGCTTGAATAGTTGAATTGTCACCGAGGAGGGATCAAGTATGATTTAAAGTTGAATTAGGGTTTTTTAAAAAATAAAATAAAATAAAGTGATGTAGTTGAAGATATGGGTGTAATTAATGAGTGTAAATAGTATTTTGTTTATTTTTAATTAAACTAATTTGTCCTTATCAGTAAATTTCTATTGGGATATTTTTATAATTAAATTTTTTATTAAAATATGGGTGTGTTTATTATATTTATAGGTATCAATATCGGCTCCCAAACAAAAAACAATCTCATCCATTCAAATTATTGTGCTATAGTGTTGTTTAATATAGAAACTATGAGAAATTGCATTCACACCCTTGAAGTTTGGCATTACTGCACCTACATGGGTCAAAATCACTTTTCTAATTACACTGCCTTGACTTAACTTATGTTAAGGCTAAACAACTCGAGGACAATAAGGTCATTTGAGAAATGCAAGAGGACACCTCTCATGGAAGTCGCACATCCTATAAGCTAGTCAATGTTATTAATCCATTTTACCAAATCTTAGAGACCGATTGGTATTAGATGGAGGTGATTGGTCAATCAAATAAGTGTAGAGATTTTGTTTTTGGCTTTGTGGAAATTGTAGAAATAGTGGAGTTGTTAACTAGAGATGGAGAAATTAGATTCTTTTGTAAAATTGTTTTAGGTTCATGAAATCGGTCTTCGATTTGATGAGAAATGTGAAATCAAAGGAGGGGATCATGGAATTGGTTTGTGAAATGGGGGAGGAGGTGCAACTGTGCAAGCCTCCATTGATTTATGAGTTTCCTCCTCCATAAAACCTATTGGTATGACCATAGAAAAACAATTTTTACTCATCTAGTTGAAATTATGACAAAATTCGAGGATGTCGGTGCAATTTTCCCAGAAATTAAGTCGGGGCAAACACGTAAAGAATATCAAATTTTTTTTATTTATCATAATTTATTATTGGGAGAATTACAGTTAGGTCCTTATATTTTAAGGAAACGTTGCGATTTTACCCAAGTTATATGTATTATGGTGTTTGGTCCTCATCTTTTTGGAAATACATCAAAAATGTCCCTCTGTCAATAAATGGTTATTGAAAATTAATGGAAACATGGGTATTTACGTCTTTATGTACAATTAGTATACATATGTGACATGTACCAATAAAAAAAATATTAAAAAATCAAAAAAAAGGAAAAAAAAGGTAAAAAAAAAAAAAAAAAGAAAGGAAAAAAAAGAAAGAAAGAAAAACTAGTTTCTAGTTTCTTATATAAAATTTGGAAAAAAAATTAAAAAATTGAAAGATGAAAGAAAAAAAAAAAGTTACATGAATCTCCACTAATGGACGGTGGAGATCAAATTAAAAAAAATAATTATTTAAAAAAAATAGAGGCCATCAATTTCCATCGATGTTGGCTCCATTTGCATGAAGATAGATGCCGTCAACCTCCATCTATAGAAGATGGAGGGCACGCGACCTCCACCTTCACAAAGATGGAAGTTGCTCAGATAGTGGTCGTTTTTGATCGCCGCATGGTTGAGCCATGGGTAAAATCTGTCAAAAATGATAGACTTCATTCCAGTGATGGACATGAATCCCATGGTTGAGCTAGTGCCACCCAGGAAGGAAGAATTACAAGTGGTGTATCCGCCACGTCAGTCAAGACAGTTGGATGATCCTTTCTCCAACACATACAATCCGGGATGGGCAAGGCATCCTAACCTGAATTATGGGAACAACCATTGTTTGAATCCCCCATTACCTCCACAGAACAGCAACAACAACAACTGGTATCCACCTCAGGGACACCAACCAAGACCACAACCGAGTACCTAACCATTGGCGCCAACAGGGCCAGAGAGACAATGAGTACAGGCCCACTAATTAGTATCACGCCAATAATTCTAACTACACCAGGATTACCTCTATGGAAGGAGTAGTCAAGACGTTAGAAAGACAAATACGGCAGTATGCTGAAGTAAGTCAAAAGAAGGAGCCGGGGAAGCTCCCAAGTCAGTCTGAGCAAGCCAAGGTAGCCACGGTACTCAAAAGTGGTAAGGTACTTTCAAACCCAACTCCACCTGAAATTTATGATATTCCTGTTAATGTTTTAGTGAACAAGGAAGTGCCTAGTAAGAATGATCTTGACACCCAAGTAGGGATAGGAACGAGCAAAGGTCTGGAATTAGGTTAGAAGGACACTTCTAGAATACACAAATCTCCGAACCCCTATGTGCCTCCAATTAGAGGTGGGCGTTTAATGGATCGGTTCACTTTTCGAGTGAACCGATAAAAAACCGATACTATCCGGTTTTTGAAAAAGTGAACCGATCCGATAAAATTGAAAAGTGTGAACCGATCAAAAACCAATTAAACTGGTTCGGTTCAGTTTGGTTCGGTTTTTTCTGTTTTGGGCCTATTGGGCCAAATTATTGGGCTTTAATTTTTAAAATCTATCATGGTTAAAAAATTTGAAAAAATACACACTTTTCATATTTTAGGCCTATTGGGCCGAATAATCTAGCAATTTAAACCTTAAATCCAACAATTTAACCTTAAGTTCATAACAATCCACATAAATCATAACAATCCACATAAGTCATAACATTAAATAGTCCACAAAGAGTTCATAAACAATCCATCATTAAGTCAAATAAAAACAACTTAAACAGTCCACAAAGAGTTCATAAACAAAGAGTTCACAGTAGCCCTTGAATCCATATAGCACAGCACTTGAATCCATATAGCACAGCAGCCCTTGCACCAAAATTCAATCCGTTGCACAGCAGCCTTTGCACCAAAAAGTAATGACATTAAAAAAATCATTGCACAGCAGCTCTTGCACAAAGTTCTTGTAATTGTGATTAATAGTTAAAACTTAAAACTACAAACAAGAAGATCTTGTAATTGTGAGAATTATAGTGATGTTATTTAACTCCAAACTCGTAAACAAACAAGAGATGATAGTGAATTATAGTGATGTTATAATTCACTGTAATTGTGAGAATTATAGTGAATTATAGAAGCTAATAGTAACACATCCATATCTAAGTTTTCCAAGATAAAGTATTATAGTTAAAACTCAAATTTAATCAAATATCAGATACAAAACTAATTTTCTAAAACAAAAAACATTTAATTGAAACTAATTACATTGCCTCAGTTAAATCCAATAACATCAAAGCGTTGTAGCTTCTGCCAAGTAGGTTCCCCTGTAAAACAAGGCTTGGCTCCACTACACCTCAAACATAGTGGATTGTATCATCAACAGAAACTAGTTACTACATTCACACCCATGAATCAATATTCAAGATTTTTAATTTACCAAAAAAAAAAAAAAAGGATTAAGAAAAGGCTCAGGGTATATAACAGCTTATCAATCAAGAATTTTCTGAAGCAGAACTGGCATATAGCTTTGTTAATAAATCCTCATCACCAATCATTGTTCTTTAAGAAATAATCCACCACATTATTCACATAAAAGATCAAAAACAAAACGAATTTACTAGTGCATAATCTAATTTATTTAAACCAGTTAAAATGTCTCAGTTAAATCCAATTATAGCAAAACAGGGGCTTGAATAATCAATCCCTTGCTATTTTCTTCCATGCAATTAGACTTTCTACAATTTTAAAGTTTATTCAACTTTGTACAGATGCAATAACCGGGTTAGGTTTGATAGATCCGGATTTTGAAACTATTGCAAACTATTAGAATTAGAACTTAAAACATTTGAGAGATTAAACAAAACATTTGAGATTAGAGATGTAAACAAAAGAAATAGATGTGGAAAAGAGAGCAATATGGACAAGAGATTAGAGAGAAACAAAACATTTGAGAGCAAAAGAGATTAAAAAACAAAACATTTACAGAAGAGATTTGTTTAACTAACCTGAGCAAATGGCGGACGAGAATGGCGGACGAGGACGGCGGAAGAGAACGGTGGACGACTGGACGGTGTAGTTCAGACTTGAGAGATTTAGGGTTTGTGATTAGACGAGACTTGAGAGAGAGAAAGAGGCAGAAGCAAAGTCGCAAAGAGGCAGAGTGAAAAATTTTAGGGATTTTTAGTTTTATAGTCCGATTCTCTGTTTAGTTCACTGGTTCGAACCCTAGAACTGGAAACCGAACCGAAAATACCGGTTTTTTAAAAATTGAACAGAACCAAACCAGTAAACAGTAAAAAACCAAAAAAAAAAACCCAATTGGACCGGTTCGGTTCACTGGTTCGGTTCGGTTTAATGGTTTTTGCCCACCCCTACCTCCAATCCCATTCCCAGGAAGGCTTTAGAAATCGAAGTTGGACCAAGCCTTCAGGGAAATTTATGACATCTTATCAAAGGTGAATGTGAGCCTTCCCCTACTTGAAGTCATTGAAAAAATGCCCGCATACGCTGAAACAAATTATAGCACGGTGTGTATGAAACAATCTAGAAGGGGGGGGGGGGGGGGGGGGGGGGGTGAATAGATTTTAAACTTATTACCCAATTATTCGTGTTAAGTCAATATTATGAAATTACCCCTAACTAGATAAAGCAATAAATCAAGTATAAAATGCGGAAAATAAATAACACTTGATTTTTACGTAGAAACCCTCACGGGAAAAACCACGAGCTAGTAAGTAAGCCACACTCGAACCTCAAATCCACTAAATGTGTAAAACGATTACAACCTAATCCCGGAAGTAATCACACACCTACCTAATCTCGGTATAAGTGAACCTAGTCCAATTTGCTTGCGATCTAAGCAACCTAATCTCGGAAGCTACACACAAGACTTACTTTCTCAATGAAGAGAATAACACCCTAAGTGAATATATGAATATCCAAATGCAACATAGAGCAAGGGAAACCCTATATGCTTATCTAAGATGATGAATTTGCAATTAAAGCAATCATAGATATTAAAAACTAAATGACATGTCAAATAGTCTAGCTAATCAAGAATAAGCACAAAACCTAATTAGCTATCACAATACAACTTCTCAAACATACATCACACTAATCTCAATATTGTATCAAAGGATATATGAAAATCATACAAGTAATAAAATGAGATTGCTTGTTAAGAAAAACACAAAATATGTAAGATATTAGTGAAAAGCTTACCAAGCAAAGTATGATGAAGAATCCATGCAAGATGACATCTAGATGATCAAAGATGATGCTAGATGATGATTGATGATCATGAAAAAAGTGTTTGAGTAATTAAAAATGAGTTCTTGGAATTTTTCTTCTCTTTGAAAAATATCCTAAGTACGAAATCTAAATATGAACTCTCTTTTTTGACCTAAAGTCAAAGTGGCATATATATAGGAGGCCAAACCAAAGTGTGGTCGTTTTGATAAGTTTACCTCAAATTTGCCTTAGGCGCTGTATGTAGAGCGCTTCTGTACAGCGCCCCAACTCTGTTCTCTCGGGAAAACAGAGGGGCGCTGTACGAACAGCGCTTCTGTACAGCGCTCGTACAGCGCCCATCCAAAATGCATCAGACCTGATGCATTTAAATGTCCATTTTTGCATCAGGTCTTGTGGGCGCTGTTCAGAACGGCGCTATTCAGAACGGCGTTGTTCAGAACAGCGCTTTGTAGAGCGCTTTGAACAGCGCCCTTTGCAATGCAAGAATTCCAATGCTATGCAAGATAAGACAATGGGCAATGCAATAAGTAATCAAACTAACATGCAAGAAGAGATGAAAATTAGCATTAATGCACAACAATAATAAACACAACATACAAGGATTAAACATATGCATGAGTTGTGAGTGTGTGCAACTATCTCTTCAAGGTAAGTAAGCACATAGAAATTTACCTTCGGTGCTTATCAACACGAGGTCTTCAAAGGGCTTCGAACAATAATACCAACACCTAAGCTACCCTTACAAAGAACCCCAACATGTGGTTTGTCCACGAAATGAGCCAATCAACAAATGAGACCCTTACATACGCCAAGTTCTTCAAGGAGCTTAACTCAAAGGCGTGGAAGAAGGAATTTCTGGAAAGAATAGTGATCTCTAAGGAAGCAAGTGCAGCCATGGAAACGGCATTGCCACCTAAGATGAAGGATCCGAGAAGTTTCATCATTACCATATCAGTTGGTGAAACTCGAAGGGAGAAGACAATGTTGGACCTAGGAGCTTCGATCAACTTAATGCCATACGCATTGTTTAAAGACTTAAGATTCGAGGGATTGAAGCTGACTACCATGGAGTTGATATTAGCCGACCGCTCAGTATGACATCCAACATGGGTGGTCGAAGATGTTTTAGTCAGGGTGGGAGAATTGATCATCCCAGCTAACTTTGTTATTCTAGAGATGGAGAGTGATTCATCTAAGACTAGGGAGATGCCGATATTACTAGGGCGACCGTTTATGTCAACTGCCAAGGCAATCATCGATGTCCACAAGGGACGGCTCTCCATGATAGTCTTAGGTCAAACAGCGGAATTTGAAGTGTTTGAGAGCATGAGGAACCTGTTGAAGGGTAGTGATTGTTTCAACATTGGAAGTGCTGAACAGGATGATGAACCCCATTACATTTTCGGGGATTACATGGCACTCGCTCATTGCGAGGTGACTAACGAAACCCAATAAATTGCTAAATGACATGCATATAACATAGCTAAATTAGCAAACAAGGTCCTATATGCAATATCTACCGCAATACAACTCATAAAACACAATAAATAAGCTATCTTGAAACTATTCAAGTCATAAAGAAGCAATCTTGAGACAAGTCATGAAATAAAAATGTAATCTTGTAGAGCAAGAACATGTGAGATGATGCAAGTAATGTTCTAACTACAAGTCATGTAAGTAAAGATGAAACCCTAAAGAAAATCAACCTAAAACATCCTAGATGACATATGAACCATGAAAGTATTAAGGGTTTTTGTGTTTTGAGTAATAAAGATGAAGTCTTGATACCTTGGCTTGGAAGAAATTCAAAAGCTCTCCAAAGATGTAATTTTTTCTCTCTAAAAACGAGCTATGGCTATCAAGACATATATATATATATATATATATATATATAAGATCTAGGTGAAGTGACGTCATTTTGAAAAGTTTTCTTGAAAACGCGACATCGACGGTTTCAATCAGCGGTCAGGCTATCGATTCAAATCGTAGAATTCGAAACATCAACACTGGAATGGATCGGCGGTTGAATTATGGCCACCGATGCAAACCGTCGAAAGTGGGACAGAAACCCATATTTCAAACGGCGGTTAATTCTGTAGGGAAAAATAATAACAAAAGTGGTAAACGCAGCGGAAGCGATACTAAAAACGATTTAGTGACTTTTAAAATTTTTTCCTTTATGAACCTTAAACCCTTTTAATCAATAAACATGCATATATATATTAACAAAAGTAAATTACCTTTTGTCGCGTGATCCGATTGACTTACGTCGATGGTAATCCGCAAGACCTTCAATCCGAGCACGAACGTGGATCACCTAGGAGCGTGGTCTCCCTTTTCTTTGAATTGCAAACCTGTGAATGGACCAAACAAAAACCTTCTTTTCTTTGTTAGTCACAAAACAATCAAAAGAATGTCAAAAATTATTCCGGTCACTTTTGAGTTCTCAATCTAATGATCGAAACTCGCGTGAACCTAGATCGATATCGTATACACAAGCTTATTGATCATTAAGCAATAGTATACTATCAAAGAATAATCTCACACTCCTTTTTGTCTTTTTTAGAATAAAAAACTCTCTTAGAATTAAGAAGAAGAAGAAAGAAAGAAATAAAAACTCAAGCACCATTCATTGTGGTGGCCGAATTCTATAAGTATGCTTATATAGGTGGCCAAAATTTCTTCCTTCTTTCCTTATAGGGTGGCCGAATTCTCTATATGTGTTTGCCTAGGGTTGCCGCAATTTCCTCTACAAAAGAGGAGTTGTATTGCACCCAAAAACCACATGTCTTTTAAGACTTCAAACCCTAATCCAACTCTTTTATTTTTATTCTTTTATTTTGACTAAATAAAAAGACTCCTTATTTGATTAAATAAATAAAACTAATTTATTTATTTACTTATCAAACAAGTCTTTTACTTTTAGGAAAGATTTGTTTCTTTAATTAAACAATTAATCAATAAATCAATTAATTCTTATTTAATTAAAACAAATGAAACAAAATAATATTTTTAGGTTAAAACATTAACCTAGCCGCCCCACTTATATAAGATTGGGCCTAATATTATTTTCCTATTTCATTTAATCCATTGGACTTTAAATAAAAAGCCCACATGTGAACCAGACCCATTCTTACTAAAAGAAACAAGCCCACATGTCTTTCATTAATATATTAATATAATTGAGCAGCCCATTACTTAAATAATGTGCAAATTATATTCTTAATATATTAAATGCAATTCTAGATGGACCCTTAAATTGGTCCGGTAGAATATATCAAGTGATCCATGCAAGTCCGTGTGGATTGGGGATCTTGGCGGGCCATCTAAATTTAAGCTTCAACAGACATAACCTAATCACAATCAACAAATGATTCACTTAGGTCCGATCCATTAATTTTAACTCATTCCACTAAAGAGCTAAAACTGAACTCTTAAATAAAGATAGAAAAGGAAGATGCTCCTCATTCATACCCTAGACAATCATATTGGAGATAGTGTATCCTCGTGATTAATATCAGTAATCGCCAAGAGTTCATAGACCGCCTAGAGTTCATAGACCGCCTATAACTCTCCAAGTTACCATATTTACTCATATGACCACGTTTTGAACTTGGATATTTTGACTTGTCCAGAAGCCATGTTTTCAATAGACACTATTGAAGACTCAACGTTGAGATTTAATATCCAATTACCTCAAAACATCCATATGATGATATTATACTCTCATTTAATTAAATGGAGCCACGATGTCCATATCTATAAATGAAGTCCTCTATCGATTAACAAATGAATATCACCAAACTATCGAGGATAGACTATGCGATATAATCGTACTCATTGATAACTCAAATGATATCACTTGCAACCATAAGTCCATCATTTATCTCAGGATTAAGATAGACTCTCCGATTGTCCTGATAATGAAAAGACTTTTATCTACTGACGGTTATAGATAAAGTATTTCATTGTGATCCAGTTCAATGCACCCAGTGCACTAGATCCTTTTG
Source organism: Acer saccharum (assembly GCA_030490815.1). Lineage (NCBI taxonomy): Eukaryota > Viridiplantae > Streptophyta > Magnoliopsida > Sapindales > Sapindaceae > Acer > Acer saccharum. Next base: position 29,267,824 of record CM059867.1, read on the forward strand.
CTCGAAGACACTCCGATGATTTTAGACTCATCATATCTCATTTGATCCCACTCAAATGCTAGCAAAAGAATTCTACAACTTTAACAAGATAAAGGTGCCCAACCTTTAACTTAAGTTGTGAACATTATTCAAGACTAACTAAAGAATTGTGTCTACCACATACATATCCAGATGTACGAACAATTCTTCTTTTCCCATAGTCTTTAGACCTTATAATTATTTACTTTGACAATTATAATATAAACTATAAATGCTATACGATTTGTTAAACCAGAAATCACTTTATTAATATGAAAAAGATTGTTAATTACAACATTACACTCTTGCTATTGAGCATAATCCTAACAAATTCTTCAGTCAGGCTGCCGATGCAAACCGTCGATTTCCAACCATTTTTGAAAAATCAATCAAGTATGAAACGACGGTTTCATTCAGCGGCCAAGCCGCCGATCACAACCGCCAATTCACCAAAAGTGGTGAAACCGAGGAGAGGCCAAGGGCATTCTCCATAGGCGGTCTTCGCGCTAAACCAAGCACACTTTAGTGCATGCGTGTACGTTTTCGAACAAAGTCAGGAAACAAATTACCTCACACTTAAGACAACCATACATGAAGTGCAAGTGGGAAGTGACAATTGAATGCATCCTAATGCCTAACATGACATGACATATATCAAACAATGATGCAATCAACTAATCATACAAGCACACAAATTTACACACAACAAACAAGTATTAAGGTCATGTATGGGTTGTGAGTGTGTGCAACTACATCTCTTCAATTTAGAGTTAAGTCAAGTAATCTACCTTCCTTGAGGAATGAGGCGCTTGATTCCACAATGAGGTCCTTTGGCATTAGAAGCTACTCTTACAAATTTAATCACATTGTGATTTTGTCAACGAAATATGCCAATCAAAAGTGAGGCATTTACAATCTCCCCCTTTGGCTATTTCGTGACAAAATCAACACTCACAAAGCATCCTCACAAAAACAAAAAAAATGGTTGGTCAACAAAACTTTTCTACATTACAAATAAAGCTCCTAGACTAAGTCCTGAACATCTTCAAATCAATTCGAAGCTTATAGAAAAATCCAACCTACACATAATCAACATGAAATATACCTACCAAGATCAAGTGTGTGAGAGAGCTTATAACACAAATTAAAAAAAAATGTAATCATGCAACTCCTCCTAAATGCAACAACTCCCAACATGGGTTACTCTCTCTCAACTCCCCCTAAATGCAATGCCAAATGGCATAAAATCTCCCCAACCCGAAGCCCTTTTTGTCATGAGATAGGCAAAGGGAGTCTCCCCTAATAGGTAAGCATTAGCAAGGAGAGCTTGTAGCACAAGCACATATGCATAATCCATTTAAGTAATTTTATGCAACTCAATTAAGTAAGAGAGATTCAAGGAGCTTTATTCTAAGAAAAGCGTGTGTCAAAGATGCTTTGCATGCAAGACATTTTGCATTCAAGTTCAAAAGCAATGGTATTTGGCAAAGCAAACAACAAAGGTTTCCAAATGAATTCAAACCAATTTCACCCTTTGTCATGGAAAAAACAAGGATATAGAATTTAAGCATTTCAATTTAAGGAGCAACTATATCCAACTTTATAAGCAAAACAAGACACGAGCAACTTTGCACCCTATTTGATTTTTCCGGGTGAGATACCCGTATGATAGTAGCCTTGTTCTAAAAATAAAGAAAGAGAGACTTTGGATTTTAAGATCCTTATTTATTTGAGTCTTAAAATTGCTTTTGCACACATATTTGCATTCAACATTTGCAATCAAGCATTTCACATTTTCATCTCATACTTTTCAACTAAGCATGTCATTAAAAAGAATCATCATGTCATGGAGATCAATTAAAGGTCATTCAAAAAGTACTTCCAAGTACATCTCCTATTCCAAAAATGCATGTTTGAGCATAAATACGACATGGATCGCAAGCAAGGCAATATAGCACACTTATTTAAGAAAAATACATATAAGCATGTACAACCAATCATCTTAAGCAATTAACTAAGAGGCATAAAATATTTTAATGTAGCACAAAGCATGATCATGCAACTTTGCTCTCTTTGCTTGAGCTCCCCATATGGGGTCAAGACATACCATTTCAACCCAAGTGACAAATCCCAATAGACTTGCTAAGATTCCCAAATCTAAGGGTGTCTAAGGGCTTTGTAAACAAATCCGCTAGCTGGTCATTTGTTCCCACATGTTCCAATGCAATGGTTTTGTTCTCAACTAGCTCTCTTATGAAATGGTGTCTAATGTCAATGTGCTTAGTCCTAGAATGTTGGACGGGATTCTTAGAAATGTTAATGGCACTCATGTTATCACAAAATAAAGTAAGAGTACCTTACTCCAAGCCATAGTCGGCTAGCATTTGTTTCATCCACATCAATTGAGTGCAAGCACTACTGGCGGCAATGTATTATGCCTCGGCCGTGGATAGGGAAATTGACTTTTGCTTCTTGAAAAACCAAGAAACTAAATTGTTTCCAAGGAAGAAGCAACCGCCCGATGTACTCTTCCTATCATCACAATTTCCCGCCCAATCGGCATAACTAAATCCAACAAGACTTGGATTAATGTCAAAGGAGTACCAAATCCCATGATTTGAGGTACCATTCACAAACCGAATGATCCTCTTTACCATAACAAGGTGAGACTCTTTAGGATTAGCTTGGTACCTAGAACAAACACCCACACTAAAACAAATATCGGGCTAACTTGCGGTCAAGTAAAGCAAGTTACCTATCATGCCATCATATAGACTTTGCTCCACATCCTTTCCACTAGCATCTTTGCTAAGTTTCAAGGTGGTGCTCATGGGTGTGTCACAATGTTTGGCATTCTCAAGGCCAAACTTCTTCACTAGGCTTTTAGTATACTTAGCTTAGGATATGAAGATCTCATCATCCATTTGCTTGATTTGTAAGCCTAAGAAGTAATTTAGTTCACCAACCATACTCATCTCAAACTCATGAGACATGACATCAACAAATTGTTGAACTTTCAAGTTGTTAGTGGAACAAAAAACAATGTCATCAACATAAATTTGAGCTATAAATAGCTCATCTTTAGTGCACTTGATGAACAATGTCTTTTGTCAACACTACCTCTAGAGTAGCCATTGTCAACAAGATAAAGAGTGAGGTGCTCATACCAAGCCCTCGGTGCTTGTTTCAACTCATATAGAGCCTTCTTGAGGCGATAGACATGAGAGGGGTGGTGTGGATCCACAAACCCCTTGGGTTGCTCAACAAACACTTCCTCATGCAATAAGCCATTGAGTAAGGCACTCTTGACATCTTGTTAGGTTTATAGTTTGTGTTGGCATTAATTCCATATCAAAACGTGTTTCTCTTGTAATGTTTAGTGGTTCGTATATTGAAGAATTAAGAAGACAAAGGATGTCTAAACCACAATTCATTCAAGAAGCCGGCATTTAAGAGATTGGTACATCATTGATCGCCAAAGGTAATATAAGACCTCATATCTCTTACAAGGCTAGGCACACACTCACACATGGCATTCTTGTGTGTTCCTTCATGATTAAACATCACTTATGTATCACTTTCATACACATGACAAAATATGCTCATGCATTCATACTATATTGGTAAAACTTTGTTTATTGCATTTTCTAGGACTATGTTCGGAAACTAGCATATGTGTGTGTCTTTGTGATTGTATGTTTCCGTATTTTTGTATTTGGACTTGAATATGATCTATTATGATTCCTTATTGAGTTCTGGTTGTTTCGATTACTCATTCATTTAATTTCGAGTCCAAACGATGTAGCTACGCTACGCTACGCTACGCTACGCTACTTTTCGTTCTCATTCGTTGAGTTGACTTCATCGTCGTTTTCCGAGATGATTTCTCAACCATTTTTCAAAGTTGTGTAGTCGTGCGTGAGAGAGCCACGGTTCGTAATCCAAAAATGGATTCAAAATCGGAGTTCGGATGCCCAAGATACGGCTGAAGAACGAGAGGGAGCGCGCGAGAAAATGGTGCAGGCCGTGAGGCCACTTGGCCTGGCCGTGGGCCCCACGGCCAAGGGGGCTCTCTGCCCCCGTGAGGCCCACGCGCCCCCCATGGACAGGGGTGACGTGGCCTCATGTGATTGGTCCGTAATCCTCTTCTCTCTCCTCCTTTATCTTCTCTCCATCTCTCTCCATTTGATTTTTTAAGAAGAAAATTTTGCAAAATCCCGTCAGTCCTCTCCTCTACATTTTCTCATCTTCCAAACATCATATCTCCCTCATCCAGAGTCGGATTTGAGTGATTCGAATTAGAGAACGTTTGTAATTGAGTCCTCTATCATTTCTGAGTGGTTTGGTAGCTGATTGATCGAGTTTTCTAGTGGTTGCACAATGAAATCCGAACCAGCTGTTGAATCAAAGGTATTAGACTAATCTTTGGGATTTCTTTCTTTTTAACCTTCAATTTGCTTGGGGTTTCTTCTTCTATATCTATGTTTATGTTTGGTAAAAGCTATTAAGAAAGATAGCTTGATTATCATTCTAATTGAAAGTCAATTTATAGACTAATGTTGACTAGTTTCTATGATTCTAGGTTTTACATATGTTTGTGAGTTGTATTGTGATTAGAATGGCATCTTAGGTTGTTTGGAACTTGATTGAATCAATTTTATGATAAATGACCTTGAGATTTGATTTGATCCTTTGATTAATGAAATCTATGATTATTGAATTTTGTTTGTGTTTTAGAGTAATCTAGGATTTGATTGATTTATATCTTGAATCCTTGCTCTATATTTTTGGCTAGAATATTGATTGATTTAAATCTCATATATCTAGCATTTTATTGTATATTGATAGCATCTTGAACTTGTCCTTCATGAATATATTTTGATTCAAGTGTTGTATGTGTGAATGAGACTTTGAGCTTATGTGTTTGATATTTCACATGCTTTAGGTTTTATTCTTGTATTTTGCATCTAGACTTTATTACTTGTGATATCACATGTTTAGGTCTATTTGTACCATAGAATGTATTGATCACATGTTCTATGTTGATTTGATTGTTTGCATCATTTGTATTCACATGATCACACTAGGAAGTCCTTGTAAAAGGCATGAAGTCTTGGTTAGAGTCGGGGTGACTCGGATAGCCAAGCAAGAAGACTTGCCTAGAGTCGGGATGACTCGGATAGGTAAGCAAGGAGTCATGGCTAGAGTCGGGAGGACTCGAATAGTCATGCATGGGAGGCTTCCTAGAGGCATGGGAGGCTCGGATAGGGAGTTGGCTATTGTATTGGTAGGCCTAGGCATATGGTTAGACATAGACTCCGATAGAGCGGGGTACACGGGAGGTGTATGCACTCTTGAGGAATTTCTAATCTACCATCGATGTTGGTTTTGTGTGGTGTCCAATATATGGTTGTTTCGCATCATTGAGGGATTTCACACTTTCCAATAGGGTTGGGTAGGCTTAGACTTCACTAGGTTGGGTGAGCTAAAGATTGGTCACTTTGTGAATGTTTTATGTTTAATTTCCAATAATATAGTACCCAATGGTTGTAGTTCAACCCGTGGATGTTTCCTCCTTGGAGGTTTTACCACGTTAAAAAATCTTTTGTGTTAATTCTTCCTATCTCTATCTCTTATATTTTATTTGTATATTTTTATTATCTTGTTTCATAGTATTCACTTATGATGTATTGTGAAGCAAGACTTTGTATAGTATGATTAGTGAACTCATTTTATTGATCAATTTTATTTCTATGATTCTTTTGTATATTGTATTTGTGTATAGTGATATTTGATCACTCTTGTAAGTCATTGAACATATAGTGATATACAAGTATTCTTTGTTGTTATACTTATTTGTTTGTTTACCTCATACAACTTGGTGATGTATGTAGACCTTGCTTATATGATTACTTATTCATATTGTCTATGTATGTTGTCTTTTCTTAGTGTATTTGTTGTATGTAAGGCAACCTTGAGGGACAAACGAAAGTTTGTTCAAGGGATTGAAAAAGGCGTAAAAACCTATTCACCCCTCTAGGTATGCCTTAAGCAATTTAACTATGTTTGTATACTTTCACATTCATTTGGTGTCATTTGAACTTAGCGGCTGGGATCGCGGGAGATCTTGGCCTAGGAACCCGGGTACCAGTGTTTGATCGATTGGGACCACCGATCCCGATCCCGATCCCAATCTGTCAGGAGGATCTCAAACCCAGGCTAGTCAAATCTGCAATCGAGATCCCTCATAGGAGAGCCCAACCTTCAGCGAAACCAAGGGCGAAAGAAAGAGCTCCACATCCCGACGCTGAAGGGAGTATAGGATCTAGAAAGAGTCCTAGAAGGAAGCACCACCAGAAAGATAAGCGGAAGGAGGTGACTGTTAAATCAAAAACCTCGGAGGAAGAAGGATCGGCAGCCCGATCTGGAATCAAGAAACCTAAGTGCTTGAAAGATCAAATGGCCAAAATGGTAAAAGAGCTTGAGAAGTTGAAAAAGGGAAAACACTAGGGAGCACGGAAGAATCCCCTGGGGGAGGTGAATGCGCCCTTCTCTAGGAGAGTCAGAGAGGCGGAGTTACCTCCCAAGTTCAAGATGCCCATTGAGAAGTATTCCGGGTCGGAAGACCTCGTCAGCCACCTGGAGAGCTTCGTCTAGCAGATGGAAATCCAGAACATAACCCGATCAGCTATGTGCAGGATGTTCCCTACGACCCTGATCGACTGCGCCAAGATGTGGTTCAGGAAGTTACCATCAGGTAGTGTTGATTCCTTTACAAAACTTACGATGGCTTTTTTTGCTCAGTTTCAGGGGATCAAACCTCGTCCCAAGGATCCTATCCTGCTTCAGTATGTGATCCAAGAGCGGGCTGAAACCTTGAGATCCTATGTGGAAAAATTCTACAAGGAAGTCATCTAGATGGGTGTTTTCGACAAGAAGGAGACTTTGGCCAATTTCTGGATAAACCTATAGACTGGTAGATTGTTTCGTTCGTTCACCAAGCATCCGCCTAAAACCTATCAGGAGGCCTATAACCAAGCTCTAGAACAAGTGGATATAGAGGAACAACTCTGAATTAAGGTCGAGCATGATGAAACCCGATCAGCCCAACCTCCTAAGAATAAGGCTCCTAAACCAGCACCGGCCAGGAGATTCTAGAATCAGCCTCTAAACCAATCAACCTATCGACCACCTCCTATTCCCCCATACCAGGACCGATACCTCGCCAGAAGGACACCTCCTAGAACAACCCCTCTGTTGAAAGAAGTAGCCCGGATAGTAGGGGAGGAAGATGAGTACAACCATTACACCCCCCTCAACGCATCGCGAGAGACCATTTACCTCGCCATCCGCGACAAGGGTCTACTCAGGAAGCTGAGTCCCATGAAAACCCCAGCCGACAGAAGAAACAGATACAAGTATTGCGATTTTCATGAGGATGTGGGCCACAACACGTTAGAGTGCTATAGCCTTCGTAACCAGATTAAAGAGCCGATAAGGGGAGGTCTTTTGATTGAATTTCTACAGCAGGTGCGGGACAGCATTAAGGAAGGGAAGCAGGTACATGGCGAGATGCAGGAGGCAGCAGAGAGAAGGAGAGATGGGGAAAAGGATCTGATGCAGGAGATCTAAGTGATTCATACCATCAGTGGGGGCCCCACCTTGGTTGGAACCTTCAACAATTCAAGAAAGAACCATGCAAGAAAGATCCCCAGATTCGGTACTGAACATGACATACTCAAAGTTAGCAGTGAACCACGAGACTTATCCTGCACTACCAGGATCGTTTTCACGGAGGAAGATGTTTACAATACAGTTCAGCCCCACGATGACCCCATGGTCATTTTGGTACAGATCGCCAATTGCTGGGTTCATCACGTTTTGATTGATACGGGGAGCAATGTTGACATCTTATTCAAAAGAGCTCATGAGTAACTCAATCTAAAAAATTCATGCTACAACAACTGCACTTCGCCTTTATATGGGTTCACAAGGGACTCTATAATGCCAATGGGATCAATGGGATCAAAGATTTTGCCAGTAATAGTTGGAGAATCTCCACTTCAGCAGAACATTACGACGGAGTTCATCGTGGTAGACACCCCGTCGACTTATAACGTAATTCTGGGGAGGCCTTTCCTATCAGGGATTAGGGGGGTACTCTTCGTCTATGACAACATCTTGAAATTCCCAATGGGAACATGAGTGGGAGAAGTCAGAGGAGATTAGCAAGCAGCCCGTAACTATTACACAGTGTCAGCCAACCCAGCTACGCTCGCCAAGCAATGCGTACATGTAACCGGTGAAACAAGCTAAGGGATGCTGGAGCAAGATCACTGTGTCTTGGAAGATGAAGAAGCACCAGACTTGATCATCGAAGAACCAGAAGAAGAAGAATAGGGATGGGTCAGTGGACATCCCGCGGATCAGTTAGAAGATGTACTTATCAGGGGAGACCACCTGAATAAGGTAGTAAAAGTCAGTGGGGGTCTGGATAGCAAGGTTAAGAAGGACTTAATAAAACTCCTTAGAGAATACATCGATATCTTCGCCTGGAGTCACGAAGAGATGCCCGGTATCCCCCTCAGCCTGGCCACTCATAGGTTGGCAGTGGATGCAACCTTCAAGCTAGTGAAACAGAAGCGAAGACACTTTAATGCCGAACGGAATGCCGCAGTCCAGGAAGAGGTAGATAAGCTCCTAAAATCTGGATTCATCAGGGAATCCCGGTACCCTGAATGGATCGCAAATGTGGTCATGGTAACCAAGTCTAACGGGAAGTGGCGAATGTGCATGAATTATACCAATCTCAACCGGGCTTGCCCCAAAGACAGCTTCCCACTGCCCAAGATAGACCAGCTAATTGACTCCACCGCAGGAAACAAGCTCCTAAGCTTCATGAACGCTTTATAAGGATACAACCAGATCATGATACATCCCTCTGATCAAGACAAAACCAGTTTTATCACCGAACAAGGCCTCTACTGTTATAAGGTAATGCCGTTCAGTTTTAAAAATGTAGGTGCCACGTACCAGCGTATGGTAAACAAATTATTCAAATAGCAGATAGGAAGATCTATGGAGGTGTACATAGATGATATGATCACCAAATCACAGCAAACTGAACGACATACGGGGGACTTACGCTAAACCTTTCAAACAATAAGAAAGAACCAAATGAGACAAAATCCCGCAAAGTGTGTTTCGAGGTAGCAACATGAAAGTTTTTGGGATTCTTGGTACATGAAAGGGGGATCGAGGCCAATCTCGAAAAGATCAAGGCCATCCTGGATCTCAAATCCCCCAAAACCCTCAAACAGGTATAGGGGCTCACCGGCAGGACAGCAATGTTGAACCGTTTCATATCCCCTCCATCGACAAGTGCCTTCCTTTTTTCAAAGTGATTAAACAAGGGAAGAAGATGAAGTGGGATCAGGAAAGCAAGCAAGCCTTCCAAGCTTTGAGGGAGTACTTAGCTAGCCCTCCACTGTTAGTAAAACCCATGTCGGGGAAAGAGCTCCAACTCTATTTGACGGTATCGGAAGCAACCACTAGCGGGGCCGTAGTGAAGGAGTGTAATGACGGGGTCCATAGACCACTCTATTACGTAAGCCACGCTATGACCAAATTTGAGAAGAACTACACCCCCTTGGAAAAGCTGGCTTATGCCTTGGTAACTACAGCTAGAAAGCTTCGACCTTATTTCCAAGCACACACCATCACGGTAGTCACCAGCCAACCCTTGAGACAATTCCTCCAAAGGCCAGATGTATCGGGCAGGTTAGTCTTATGGGCCTTAGAGCTCACCCAGTTTGACATCAAGTACAAGGCAAGAAATACGATTAAAGCTCAGGCCCTAACCGACTTTATAGTAGAATTCAGCACGACTCTAGATCCGAATAATTCAGTAACTCCGGATCTGGATCCAGCAAGTCCAGAATGGCTCAATGATAGCAAGACCTAGGTCTTATACATTGACGGGGCATCAAACCAGTTTGGATGCGGAGCAGGGATCATCTTAACTGACCTAGAAGGGGTTGAATGCAGCCACTATTTCAGATTTGAGTTCAGAGCAACTAACAATGAAGCAAAGTATGAATCTTTACTAGCAGGAATGAGAGTAGTAGAAGTTCTGGGGGCCGATTTCCTCTCAATTAAAAGTGACTTGCAGTTGGTGGTCAACCAGGTATCTGAGTTATATCAGGCAAAGGGCGACAACATGGTAGCATACCTAGCTAAGGCCTGAGAAGTAATGACAAGATTCAAAGGTGTAAGGATAGAATAGGTACCCCGGGAGAAGAATCACTGATCACAACAAGCGAAGGGCATGCCTTACCTAGAGGGGTACCGCTCCAGCTAATACCCCGATCCAGCATAGCGAAGGGAGTAGGAGTCCACCTGGTCAACCGACTTCCTTACTGGATGGATCCGATAGCCGACTACCTACAAGATGACACTCTACCTATAGATCCTGATCAAGCATGCAAGCTCAAAAGAACAGCTACCCGATATTGTGTGGTAGACGGGTACCTTTATCGCAAAGGCAAGTCCCTTTCAATACTGAGGTGTTTACATCCAGATGATACGCATTGGGCACTCGACGAGGTACATTCTGGGTGTAAGGATTCCCATTTGTTGATTAGCTTATTTCGTGGACAAACCACAATTAGGGTTCTTTGTAAGGGTAGCTTAGGTATTAGTGTTCAAGTTCATTGCCCTTTGAAGACCTCATCTTGATAAGCACCAAAGGTAAACTTCTATGTGCTTAATTTGCTTTGAAGAGATTAGTTGCACACACACACTCACATCTCATGCATAATTCCTATTCTTGTATGTTGTGTGTGTTTTTGTTATGTTCACATCAATGATCATTTATACCTCTTCATGTATGTTATTAAATGATTGCATCTTGTACATTGAAATTCCATGACAGTTAGGCATTAGGATGCATTGCCTTGCCTTTGTTGGCATAAGGTCAGGAGACCGCTACCGCTACCGCTACCGCTACCGTTACCGTTACCTTGCCGAAATCTGCAGAGGTAGCCACAGCGGTGAGATGCTCTGTTTGCATCACTCCTGACCGCTGTGGGTTTTTCATAGCGGTTGGGATAGCGGTTCGTACACAGTGCTTACCGCTGTCATAACCGCTGTGGAAGCCACAGCGGTAGGCACAACGGTTTCATACCTGATGCATTTAAAATACACCGCTGTGGATACCGTTGTGGCTTTGGCAGCGGTACCCGCAGCAGTTTGCCCTTTTTTTTTTTTTTTTCAAAATGGCGTTGCATCAATTGGGACACCTATATAATCATTGCTTCAACTTTAGGCCGTCCCAGATGACTCAAATATCATATTTTTAATTGAGATAATTTTCAAAGAGAGCTTTTTCATCAAGAACTCATCTTTGATCATCATTGATCACTCAAATCAAAATTCATATGCATCAATCATCATCTAAGCATCATCCATGATATCTAGGATGTTCTAGTGCATAAGTCTTCATCAACACACATGCTATGGTAAGTTGAACACTAATTTCATCTAATCTTAGTGTTTTTATTTATCTATCAAGCCATCTTTTTAAATTACTTGTATGTTTTAGATCATATGCTAAATACAAGTTAGAGATTATTTGTGATGAATATGATTGAGTGTTGTATTGTGATAGCTATCTAGGTTTTGCTTAATCTTGATTAGCTAAGCTATTTGACATGTCATCTAGTCATTGATATTTAGGATTGCTTTAATTGATATATCATAATCCTAGATAAGCATATAGGGTTTACCTAGCTCTTGTTGCATTTTGAGTATTTTACATATTCACATAGGTTGCATTATCTCTTCATTGAGAATTAAGAATTAGGGCTAAGATTGCTTAGGCCTCAAGCAATTTGGACTAGAGCCACTTTTAAAGGCCCGCGTGGTAGAAGTAGGGGGTTATTGACCGGAGTGTTAGACGAGGTCTACATAGGTTGTAAACTCTATTTCAATTAGTGGATTTCGAGGTTCGAGTGTGGTGCACTAAACAACCCGTGGTTTTTCCCAGTGGTTGGGTTTCCACGTATATATCAAGTGTTATTTAATTTCCGCACCATATTACACTTGCTATATTATATTGACTATTAGGGGTATTTTCGTAATCTTGACTATACACGAAAATTGGGTAAAATTAGTTAAAATCTATTCACCCCCCCTCTAGATAGTTTTAAACACACAGTTAATTTGTTTCAATTGGTATTAGAGCGGGTTCCTAGATATACTTAGGTGATCCTAGCTCATTTTTGGTGTGTTTTTGCATTTGTGTGATTTTTGCTCATTCATACATTTTGCAAACATTTCATTTCATTGGTTATATACAATGAGTGGATATGGTGGCAACAATGAGGGGGCTTCAAGCACATGACTTCCTCTTCTCACCGGCGTGAATTATGCCTCATGGAAAGGCAAGATGGAAGCATACTTGTGCCAAATCCATGATAGGGTATGGATGGCTATTGAAGATGGGTGTGCGCCTCCTATGATGACTCCCACTGATGGAGGAGAAGAAGTACTCAAGCCTAAGGCTTAATGGTCCACTGAAGAGTTTGACACTTCAAAATGGAATAGGAAGGCATGGCACGCTCTTCTATGTGCAGTGGATGAAAATCAGTATAAACTGATTCAGAACACTAGGATAGCCAAGGAGGCATGAGATATTCTAGAGGTTGCACACAAAAGAACCGATGTCATCAAGGATTCCAAGCTACAAGTCCTTCAAATGCAATTTGAGTTGCTTAAGATGGAGGAGGATGAATGCTTCAATGACTTTGAAGTCAAGTTGATGGATATTGTTAATCAAAGCCATTAACTCAATGATCCTTATTCGGATAGGAGAGTTAAGTAAAAAATTATAAGGTCTCTCCCCTCTAGGTTTGAATCAAAGGTGACGGTTTTAGAGGAGAATAACACTTATAAGGATATGAAGCCGAGTGAGGTGATAGGGAGGCTTCTAGCTTATGAGTCTAGGAAAGCTCCTAGTATTACACCTCTTAAAAAGGAAAAAGGGATTGCTTTGAAAGCTTCCAAGGTTGAGAAGGAGGAAAAAGGTGACTCGGACGAAGACATGACTTTGTTGCTAAGAAGATTCAAGAAATTTGTCAAGTTCGAGAAAAAGGGCTTTGGATCCATAGGCCAAGACTTGAAGAAAAAGACTCCCTTCAAGAGTTTTGAGCCTAGGCAAGAGAACAGTGAAAAGAAAGGGGTCCAATGCTATGAGTGTGGCGGTATAGGACATATCTCACTCGATTGTGGGAATTTGAAGAACAAGATGGCAAAAGTGATGGCCGCCACTTGGAGTGAAAGTGATGACTCTGGAGAGGGAGACAAGTCATCAAATGATGATGAACTTACCCTCAACTACATGGCATTTGGAGCCACTTGTGTAGAAGATAAAGTTGTTGGTAAGAATGCCTTGACTAGTGATCCCATAGAAGAAAGAGATGAAGAAGTAGCTCTAGAGAAGATAGGTGTAGCAACTCATTGGGACATGGCTCTCATTAACTCAAGAGACCAAGGTGAAGGTCTTAATGAGGGAAATGACTCCATAGGTGAGATGGAAAGTGTAGGAGATAACTCAAGTGAAGATGACTCCTCATTTAACTCTACAAATGGAAATGTAGAGAAAACGGATGTTCATGGCTTTATAGTCAAGTGTGAAAGTTCATTGAAGAAGAACAATAGAAAACTGAAGATGTTAGAGGATGAAAATCTAGAGCTTTCAACACACAATGATCACTTAGGTAAACAAATGGAAAGATCCAAGATGATTGAAGACAAGCTAAGAGATGAGCTAGCGTTGTCTAAGAGGAATGAAGAAGGGTTGAAGAGGGAGCTTGATGAAGCTAAAGAGTCTTTGACTAGGATAACTTCAAGCACTAAGAAGCTTAACCACATACTTGGTGTTGGAAAGAACCCTTCTAACAAGAGAAGTATTGGGTATGAAGATAGCAAGGAGATCCCTACTCTAACCAAGACCGTCTGAATGTACACAAACGAAGTTAAATTGCTTAAAGCATACCTAGAGGGGGGGGGGGGGGGGGGGGGGGGGTGAATAGGTTTTTACACCTTTTTTCAAACCCTTGAACAAACATCCGTTTGTCCCTCAAGGTAGCCTTACAAACAACACAATAAGCCAAGGTAGACATACATAGACAATACGATGACACAATCATAAGAGAAATGTCTAAGTATATCAACAAGTCATGTGAGGTAAAATATCAAATAAACATAACAACAAAATAAGCTTGTATTTCATAAGATGTTCAATGTGTTACAAGAGTGAACAAAATGTCACTAAACAAATATTACAATATACAAAAGAATCAAAGATACAAATTGATCTATAGAATGAATACACTAATCACACTATACAAAGACTTGGTTCACAATACATCACAAGTGAATATTATGAATCAAGACAATAAAATATACAATTAAAATATAAGAGAAGAGATAGAAAGAATTAACACAAGGGATTTTTTAATGTGGTAAAACCTCCAAGGAGGAAACATCCAATGGTTGAACTACAACCATTGGGTACTATATTATTGGAAAGTAAACATAGAACATTCACAAAGTGACCAATCTTTAGCTCACCCAACCTAGTGAAGTCTAAGCCTACCCAACCCTATTGGAAAGTATGAAATCCCTCAATGATGCGGAACCACCATATATTGGACAACACACTCAACCAACATCGATGGTAGATTAGAAATTCCTCAAAAATTCCTCAAGAGTGCATACACCTCCCCTGTACCCCGCTCTATCGGACTCTATGTCTAACCATACGCCTAGGCCTACCAATATATTAGCCAACTCCCTATCCAAGGCACTCTTGCCTCTAGGGAGCCTCCCATGCATGACTATCCGAGTCCTCCCGACTCTAGCCATGACTCCTTGCTTACCTATCCGAGTCATCCCGACTCTAGGCAAGTCTTCTTGCTTGGCTATCCAAGTCACCCCGACTCTAGCCAAGACTTCTTGCCTTTTACAAGGACTTCCTAGTGTGATCATGTGAATGCAAATGATGCAAACAATCAAATCAACATAGAACATGTGATCAATACATCCTATGGCACAAGTAGACCTAAACATGTGAAATCACAAGTAATCAAGTCTAAATGCAATAATAAGAGAATAGAAACCTAAGCATGTGAAACACCTAACACATACACTTAAAGTCTCATTCACATACACAACACTTGAATCATAATATGTTCATGAAGTACAAGATTCAAGATGCTATCAATATACAATTAAATGCTAGATATATGAGATTAAAATCAATCAATATACTAGACAAAAATATAGAGCAAGGTTTTGAGATTTACATCAATCAAAACCTATATTCTCTAAATCACAAACAAATACACAAATCCTTGATTTCTTCAATCAAAGAACCAAATCAAATCTCAAAGTCATTTTAACACAAAATTAATTCAATTAAGTATCAAACAACCTAAGATGCCATTCCAATCACAATACAACTCACAAACAAATGTAAAACCTAGAATCATAAAATCTAGTCAACATAAGTCCACAAATTGAGTTTCAATTGGAATGATAATCAAGCTACCTTTTCAAATAGCTTTCATAAAACAATAACATAGATATAGAAGAAGAAACCCCAAGCATTTGGAAGGTCAAATAACAAGAAATCCCTAAGATGAGACCATTACCTCGGATTTTGAAGCTGGTTCGGAATTCAGTGATCAACCACTGGAAATCACGATCAAACAGCTACCAAACCACTTGGAGATGTTAGAGGACTCAAATACGAACACTCTCCAAGTTGAATCACTCAAATCCGACTCCGGATGAGGAAGATATGGTGTTTTGAAGTTTGGAAAAATTGGAGAGAATGCCTTACGGGAAATCAGAATTTTTCTCCTTAGAAATTCAAAATGAGAGAGAGAGGGAAGAAATAGGAGGAGAGAGAAGGAGATTTTCGACCAATCTCATGGTGCCACATCACCCCCAGGCCGTGGGGGGCGCGTGTCCCACACGGGAGCAGAGGGTGCTCCAGGCCGTGGGGCCCACGGCCTCAACCACGGCCAGCCCATGTGGCCCACGGCCTGGGCTGTCCTCTCGCGCGCTCCCTCGGTTCGTCGGCCCGTATCTCGAGCGTCCGAACTCCGAATTCGAATCCGTTTTCTGATTACGAACCGTGACTCTCTCACGCACAGAAACGACTAACAAATTTGAAAAACGGTTGAGAAATCATCTCGGAAATTATCGATGAAGTCAACACAACGTAAGAGAACGTAAAGTGGCATAGTCAACACGTTTGGACTCGAAACCTTATGAATGAGTAACCGAAACGACCGGAACTCAATAAGGCATTGAATAAGAACATGTTCAAGTCCTAAACACAAAATACGGAAACATACAAGCACAAATACACACACATATGCTAGTTTCCGAACATAGTCCTAGAAAATGCAAAACACAAAGTTTATTAACTAAATGTGAATGCATGAGCATATTTTGCCAAGTGTGTGAAAGTGAAATGTAAATGAAATAAAATCATGAAGGGACACACAAGAATGATATGTGTGAGTGTGTGCCTAGCCTTGTAAGAGATAAGAGGTCTTTGAATACCTTTGTAGACCGATTATGTCCGAAACTCTTAAAAGCCGGCAACTTGAACGAATAATGGTTGAGACGTCCTTCGTCTTCAAAATCCTTCATTTACTAACCACTAAACATTACAAGTAAAACACGTTTTGATATGGAATTAATGCCAACACTAATTATCAACCTAACAATCTCCCCCTTTGGCAAATTCCATGACAAAACCCCTAAACAAACACTAAAATAATTACAAAGAAAAATTTGGTCACAATGAGTACAATGAGTTACACATATAGACACAAATTATAAATCAAGTCTTGAACTTCATCTTGGTCTTCTCTTGATATCACCTAAAAAAGAACTTGAAAGCACAAGAATATCCAAGAGACAACAAGTATGGCAATATCCAATCTTAGGCAAGAAAATAATAACATATAAGTTCAAATGGATCAAGTATGCTCCCCCTTAATACATACTATCCATCAATATATTCTAAGCCAAGATTCAACAAAAATATTACATGCCATATAGTTCAAGCTAGATACCAAATATACAAAAATATAAAACAACTAACATAAGACTAAGTAAGCTAGATATCTCCCATGTGTTTCTCATATTTCTCTCCCTTTTTGACATGATATGAAGCCAAAGGGAAAGAGTAAGAAATTATACCTCATGAAGCTCTCTAGCCACTTGTGCCACCAAGGAAAGAAGAACGGTGTGCGGATCTCACATATTGCCTTGTTGGAGTTGATTTTCCTTCCAACTCTTTGATCCTCTCATCTTGAGCAACAAGCTTTGCACTAAGGTCTTCAATCTTCCTTTGTGACGCCTCAATCAACCTATGAGATTCTTCAACCTCTTTCCTCAATTTTAAAGCCCAACTAGGAAGAGCGGGTGAGTTAGGGACATGGTTAGAATCAAGAGAATCACCAAAAAGCCTAAGTACATCATTAGACTTTCCCTTGTCCTTGTATGACATGGTTGCCATACGTTTCTCACTCAACTTCTCTAAGGGAGGAAGCATAACATCACCATCAAGATTCCTCACACCTTTAGCTAAGCACAATTGAGTTATAAACCCCGAAAAAGCCAATTTCTTGTCCAAACGACTAGTACAAGCCGCACTTTGAATTTGCTCCACAAGCAATTCACCAAGGTTTATAGGTTGGTTAGTAACCAAGGCATACACAATCTTAATCTTGTCTCTATTAAGCTCCGAAGCATTAGTAGAAACAACAAGATTGGAGCATACAAATAAATGCCAAAATGCACAAATTTTTGTTAGCTCACCTTGCCTAATAAAAGCACGTTTCCCCCACACAAAATCATCATCATCACAAAGAGTCTTACCCATTAAATCAAGGTTTTCCAAGACATCAACATCAAGGAATTCCGATTCAATGTCATCATTCAATGTCATCGGACAAGTTAAGAAATTCATTAACCTTCCTAGGGCAAACTCTAAAGACAACTTTCCTTAGGCTAAGAGTAGCACTAGTCACAGTAGAACCAGATTTGTAAGCATTATAAAATTCTCTAACAATGGTCTCATTAGATATTCGTAACATGTTGACCCATGAAATCCAATTCCTACTCTTAAGCACATCATAGACATATGATCCAATACAAGAGTCCAAGTCAATACCCCTTTCTTGAATTATCTTTTTACACCCAAAAATACCCAATTCATCAACTTTGTTACCTTTGGAAATTTTGGAAGACATGGTAGGTTTGGACTTGGCAATGGGAGATGAAGAAGTGTTTCCACCAACCTTCTTTGCTTTACCCATGATCTTGCAACACAAAACAAACTAAAAACAAAGTGAGAGGAAACAAAGAAACAAATAAGAAACCAATAAACATATACAAAGGCAAAAACACTATATTTAATAAATCACCATGCAAGTAAGAATTTATCATAGCATCTTCATGATTTATCAAAAATAAGAATAATGCCAACAACTAACAACCTTGAAGAACATGTGAACATGTCATAAAAGAGAACAAGAATTTAGCATATTATGCTCCCCCTTGACAAGTGCCTCATCTAAAATCAAGATAGACAAATGTTCACAAAAATCACCACACAATCACATCACAAGCAATTTTTATTAGATTTGCAAATAAGCTTCACATATCTAAGAGAGTTACATCAAGATTTTCAATCACTTTCATATGTCATCAAAAATTGCTAAAGTATCACAAATACTAATTAAGCAAAAGTGAGTGTGTGAAGATTTTGCTTCAAATTGTAAGGATTCTCGTTTTGTTGATTGGCTTATTTCGTGGGCAAACCACATGTTGGGGTTTGGTTGTAAGGGTAGTTTAGGTGATTTGTTGAAGATCAAAGACCCTTTCCAAGATCTCAAGAGGACAAGCACCAAAGGTATATCTAGTGCTTGATTTTGCTTTGAAGAGATTAGTTGCACACACACAACAACATGCATAACTCTTATTCTTGAATGTTGTGTTTATATTTTGTGTGCATTGTGCTTTATTGATTTATTTAATATCTCTTCTTGCATTTATTTGATTGCATCTTGTTCTATGAAATGCCATGTCATGATAGGCATTAGGATGCATTCATGTTTTACCTTTTTACCCTTGCATGTGCTTTTGGGTTCAAAGGAGTGGGCTCTGCTGTGCGCTGGACGTCAAGCACCAGACCAGCGCAGTCCACCAGCGCAGATCGCCCAGTGGTCTGTCGCTGGTCGTGCACTGGTCCACCAGCGCAGCCCACCAGCGCACCATGGAAAATGGTCTATGCGCTGGTGGTGCGCTGGACGTCCAGCGCAAGCTGACCAGCGCACATCGACCAATCAGGTGCGATTTTTTCAAAACGACCTCACTCTACTAGAGTTGCCTATATAAAGTCTTCTATGATTTTAGGTCGTCCAAGAGAGTTCATATTTCATTCTTCACACTTAGAATATTTTTCAAGAGAAGAAAAATAAAAAGAACTCACCTTTAACCACTCAAATCAAACCCTTTTTGCATCAAATTTCATATTGCATCTTCTATGTCTATATAGAGTGCATCCATGTATGGGTTTGCATCATCACAACTTGCTTGGTAAGATTTTGATTAATTTCATCTTATTTTAGTACTTTAAATACCAAGCCATCTCTTTTAAATTACTTGTATGTTTTAGATCATATGCTAAATACAAGAAAAGAGATTATTTGTGATGTATTGATTGAGTGATGTTTTTGATAGATATCTAGGTTTTTATAATCTATGATTATCTAAGTATTTGACATGTCATTTAGCCATTAATATCTAGGATTGCTTTAATTGCAAATTCATCATCCTAGGTAAGCATCTAGAGTACCCTAGCTTTATATTGCATATTTGGATATCATTGTATATTCACATAGGGTTGTGCATCTCTGTTGAGAGATTGAAGTCTTGGTCTAGGGTTACTATTACAGGCCTGCGGGTAGTAGTGGTGGGTTACAGACCGGGATTAGGCTGTAAACATCATTACAAGTAGTGACTTCGAGGATCAAGCAAATTGGAATAGGGTTGCTAATAAAGGCCCGCTGGGTAGAAGTGAGGGGTTACAGACCGGAGTGTTAGACGAGGTCTACATAGGTTGTAAACTTCATTTCAATTAGTGATTTCGAGTTCCGAGTGTGGCGCACTAAACAGCCCGTGGTTTTTCCCAGTGGTTGGGTTTCCACGTAAACATCAAGTGTCATTTATTATTTCCGCATCTTATTACACTTGTATGTATATTTGACTTGCTAGGGGTATTTTCGTAAAATTGACATGCACGCGAAAATTGGGTAATAATTAGCTAAAATCTATTCACCCCCCCTCTAGCTTTATATTATACACACCGCGTATTAGTTTCAATTGGTATTAGCTAAAATTGTTGTAGCAATTGGTGCACTTTGGGGAGAATATATATTGAAAAGTCCTGGAGGCGTGTTTAATATAAAGCTAGAGGGTGGGGGGGGGGGGGGGGGGGGGGGGGGGGGGGGGGGGGGGGGGTGGTGAATAGATTTTAGCTAATTTTTACCCAATTTTCACGTGCATGTGAATTTTACGAAAATACCCCTAGCAAGTCAACAATACATACAAGTGTAATAAGATGCGGAAATAATAAATGACACTTGATGTTTACGTGGAAAACCCAACCACTGGGAAAAACCACGGGCTGTTTAGTGCGCCACACTCGGACCTCGAAATCCACTAATTGAAATGGAGTTTACAACCTATGTAGACCTCGTCTCCGGTCAATAACCCCCCACTTCTACCACGCGGGCCTTTAAAAGTGGCTCTAGTCCAATTGCTTATGTGACCACCTGTTCCCGGTGTCCGACCTAATCCCGGTCAATCACACAAGACTTCAATCTCTCAAAAGAGATGCACAACCCTATGTGAATATGTATGAATATTCAATTAACAAACAAGGCTAGGGAACCTTAGATGCTTATCTAGGATGATGATATATTCAATTTAAATCAATCCTAGATATGAAAATAGCTATATGTCATGGCATATAACTTTAGCTAAGTAAAAGATAACCAATCCTAGATACAAAGCTATCACAAAAAACCCACAAACATTCAAAAGATTAACTAGTTGATTAAAAAACAATCTATCAACCTAGTTATAAATAAATCACACAAGAATGTTTATGGCATAGCTTTTAGGCAATAATGACCTAATCAATTAAGCTATCAAAAATAATCTCAATTATATAATGAGATTAATTAGCTAGATATAAAATAGGCATGAAAACCTAACTAACATAAATAACCCAATCAACACATAATCTCAATCATGTATGTAGAAATTAATCTAAACACATACAAGTAATAAATGAGATAAAATTGATAAGTAGAAACACTAATTATGTAAGATAAAAGTGTTCAACAAATCATACCATGTGTGTTGAAGAAGACCCATGCATTAGCACATGTTAGATGAACCTAGATGATGCCTAGATGATGATTTGTGCATGTGGGAATGGGTTTAGAGAGATAAAGATGTAATCTTTAAGTTTTTTCTCTCAAGTCTCTCTTTCTCTCTCAAGAATAAGGAGCCTCTCTCTCTAGGGTTTGATTTTGTGGCTCTCCTCTCAAAATGATGAGAAAGATATGTATTTATAATGCCCAAATGAAACTATGTCGTTTTGGAAGAAATGGAAAAATTATGGGCATTTTCGCGGTACTCGCGTCAGTGCAGCGACTCAATATTCGAGCGCTTCGAAACATGACCAAACGATATCGAAACCTTTCATATGATATATCGTTGGAAAGGTATGGATGTCTACTTTCTACTAATTTTTACAGAATGACATTTTGATGTCTGTAGAAAAAGTTATGGTCAATTGAGTGACCAAAGGTCAGAAACGGACAACAACAGAGTTGCCCTGTTTTGGTTGTAACTTTGGAGATTTTAAAACCAATCCAAACGGTCATGAAATATTACGAATAATATACCGTTGGAAAGGTATGGGTGTCTAGTTTGTACAGAAATTTTCAAAACTCATTTTGAAGCTTTGTGTAAAAAGTTATGGTCACAAGACCATGTAAAGGTCAGTTTTGAAAACACTTAAAACATTGAAATCCAATCTTTTAAAACTAGACACCTTACTCCAATCAACCAAACCAAAACTACCACTTATCCAAGAGAAGAATGAGACCTTCTCAAGTGGTCAACCATCGCGCTAAGACATGCACACTATCGTGCAAGCGCGGACGTTTCCGATCACACAAACGGAAACGAATTACACCACACTTAAGACTAATCATGAAGTGCAAGTGTGGGTATTGAATGCATCCTAATGCCTAACATGTCATGGCATTATCATTGAACAAGATGCACTCAATTCAAACATGCATGAATAAAATTCATGACTTTGCATCCTAATGCCTAAACATGTCATGGCATTTCATAGAACAAGATGCAATCAATTTAATGCAAGAAGAGATATTGAATAATCAATAAAGCACAATGCACACAAAATATAAACACAACATTCAAGAATAAGAGTTATGCATGTTGTGTGTATGTGTGCAACTATATCTCTTCAAGGCAAAGTAAGCACAAGATATATACCTTTGGTGCTTGTCCTCTTGAGGTCTTGGAAAGGGTCTTTGATCTTCAACTAATCACCTAGACTACCCTTACAACCAAACCCCAACATGTGGTTTGCCCACGAAATAAGCCAATCAACTAAGGGAATCCTTACAATCTCCCCCTTTGGCTATTTCGTGACAAAACCACCACTCACAATGATTCCTCACAACAAAATAGAAACTACGGGTCTATAATGATATTCTACAATACAAAGAGATAAGATAAAATAATCTTGAAGTCTTCAATCTCTTGTAGAATAATCAATCCCTGAAAAATAAAGTTTCTATACTTTCCAATACAAGAAAAGGTGAGATGAATCAAGTGAGATAAAATAAGCATTTGCATTTAAGAATTTAAGCACAACATCATGCAATGTATGTAATGTGCAAATGCTCCCCCTCAAAGGGTTACTCCCTCTCAATAAGTATTCTCCCCAACATGCACAATTGCTACTACAATTTGCAACTCCCCTTACCACAACCTACTCCCCCTTTTTGTCATGATATAGACAAGGAGTAGTCCCCAATCAGGTCACTCAAGGCAAAGAGAGATAGTAGCATTCTAGATATTTGCATAATCAATATAAGTCACTTTATGCAATCTCAATTAATTGGAGAGAAACAAGGAGATTTATTTAAGGAAAATGTGTGAATCAAAAAATGCTTTGCATACAAGACATGTAGCATTTAAGTCCAAAATACCATGGTATTTGGCAAAGCAAATGACAAAGGTTTTCAATATGAATTCAAACCAATTTCACCAATGTCATGAGAGAAGCAAGGATATAGGTTTTCATTGATTTTAATTTAAGAACAACTATATCCAACTTTATAAGCCAAACATGTCATGAGCGACTTTGCACCCTACTTGATTTTTCCGGATAAGATATCCGTATGATAGTAGACATGTTCAACCAATAAAGAAAGAGAGACATTTGGATTGTAAAATCCTTGAATGGATACAAGATCCTTTTTCATTTGAGTCTCATAAGCTTTTTCACATAAGTTTTGCATTTAAAAATTGCAATCATCAAAACATGCTTTTCAAGATTAACATTTAGCATGTCATTTAGCAATCATCATGTCATGGAGATCATTATAGGTCATTCAAATTATATCCTATGTAAATATCTCCTAGTCCAAAAATGCATGTTTGAACATAAATATGACATGGATTGCAATACAAGCATTGATCACACTTATTGAATAGAAATATATATATACAAAGTGTAACCAAGCTTACTCAAGCAACAAAAAGAGAAGCATAAGATATTTCAAATTTTTTGCAAGTGACAAGAATGCAAAATAGCTCTCTTTGCTTAAATTCCCCATATGGGGTCAAAATCCATACCGCTTCAATGAAGGGCATGAGGTCCTAAAGACCTACTAAGTCCATTGGACCTAGTTGAACCTATTGGAGACTTGTTAGTCTCGTAGCAAGCGGGTTCATCATTTCTAATCCACATAGATGTCTCAATTACATTTCTAGTGGTCATAGGTTCTAGAGTTATAGATGTCAAAGGATCATGCATCTTAGCTCTAGCCTTTTTTTCTACATAGGTTGTAAACTTCATTTCAATTAGTGATTTCGAGTTCCGAGTGTGGCGCACTAAACAGCCCGTGGTTTTTTCCAGTGGTTGGGTTTCCACGTAAACATCAAGTGTCATTTATTATTTCCGCATCTTATTACACTTGTATGTATATTTGACTTGCTAGGGGTATTTTCGTAAAATTGACATGCACGCGAAAATTGGGTAATAATTAGCTAAAATCTATTCACCCCCCCTCTAGCTTTATATTATACACACCGCGTATTAGTTTCATAAGTATATGAAAAGAAGTAGTTTGATAATCAAGCATGCATACAATTTCAACATCTATTCATCTTAGGCCTTTCCATAAAAAGGTCAAACCGGTTATCATCCGAAATTTTGCTTATAAAGAGAATAGATTTCAACATGTGAGCGTGTATGTGCATGTGGCTCGTCAACCCATTTCTATTTGTCAACCCGAGCTCATTTGATTATTCAATTATACTCCAAAAGCCTTTTATTATTATTATTATTATTTTTTTATTAAGGCTTGAATCAAAGATTTTTTTTTTTTTATGATTCAATTCAACACTTCTTTGATTTTTCTAACATAAACATATACACCTCATGGCGGCTTTCACTCATCACAATGACGTAGCCCTTTCCAACATTGGGTGGCTTCACAACCAATGTGTGTAGCCCTTTCCATGAGGGTGCTCGTTGAGTTCTATGTTGCCGAAGCAAATGGATACCAACCATTGGTCATTTTTAAATGTACTAGTCCTTAGGACTTCAAGGTGTATCCAAAGCGAACATCAATCAAGCTCAACATACTTAACAAAACATACAAGAGAAGCAAAGTGCATTTTTGAAACCAATTTCAAAGCTTAAAGGCACATGATCTAGAAGCAAGTAAAGAGACTTACTTAAGATCTCTACTTCTCAAGAGAGTAGCTATCAAAGAATATGAAGCTCACATTATTCAAAAATTAGCCACTCAACAATCATACAAATAACAACACACTTCATGAAATAAGATCAATGTGAACACTTACCACCAAAAGATCTTAAACTAGCAAATGTCAAAGAGTACCATATAACCACTATATTAGTTCTCAACTATGACATGCTTCATGAATGTGATACAAACAATGAGTTGATAGATGAAAAATCAAGTAAGCAAGCAATATGATATAGAGATACCTTCGCAAGCTATTTTCACCAAAATACAAAGCCTTCACCCTTTTTATGAGTCCTCTTGGCTTGTGAGTCCTCATGACTACAAGTTATAGGTGTGTCGATTCCAAGAGACTAAAGGCAATGTAAACCAACTCAAACAAACAAAAAAATGACTTTCTTTAAAAGCCATAACAAATATGTTACCTTATAGATTCCAAAAAAAAAACTTCTCAAAAGTTAATCAACAAATTTTGACTATCAAAACAAACAAAGTGAGATAGCTAAGTTCATGTCAAGTTGTAAAGATACAAAGCAAAAAGCTAAGCTTCTTATCAACGACACTAGTCTTAAAGCTAACTCACATGTGCAACTTACACTAATGGTAAGAGCACTCACCCTTGACAAATTTTGTCTTGGGTGGACATACACGAACATCATCAAGATTCTCTTTGACCACAATGTTGAACCTAGAGTAAAGTTCTTCCACAACTTGATTCACAATAATATCATTAATACTCTTCTTCTCAACATTGTTAGCAACACATGCATGGTCAAACTTTGTAGGATATGCATTCTTCACCTTCCGGAAATTCTTAACATGCTTTGACAAATTATCATGCCTTCCATATTCAAAAGCTTTAGCATGCATAGAATTAGGTCCAATCTCTCTATTCCTAGATGCATTTTCTAAGTTGCAATATTCAATGAATTTATAGCACTTGGGCTTGATATGGCCTAAGGTATTGCAAAAATGACATATGGGAACAAAAGGAGAGATTTTACCTTCCGGTGGTGGTGGAGGACAAGTGGGAGTTTCAAGGAGTACCTTATTCTTCAATTTGTTCTTCTTCTTGGAACGTCTCTTCTTAGGAGCTTTCTCTTCAATGATAGCTTCATTAGTAGGAAGTGATGCTTCTATGAGCTTCTCTTCAACCACTGCTACACTTGAGCTCTCTAAGTTCATATTTGAGATGATCCTATCCTTTTCAAGCAAAATACCCTCAACTTCGCAAAGCTTCTTTTCAATAGCATTCTTTTCACGCAAGAGCCTACTAGTTGTAGCAACAAACTCATCCACTTGAATCTTGATCAAGTCCTCCTTCTCATCAATCTCACTCAAGGCTAATTTCAACTTCTCCTCAAGAAACTTCACCTTAGCCAAAAGATCAATGTAGGATGGATTATCATTTAAACACTGTTGATGACTTTGATCAATCTCCTTATCCAACGAATCTTGATTAACATCCTCTAGAGTAGAGTGAGAAGCCATGAATGCAACAAAGTTGCTTACTAGCTCTTCTTCACTAGAAGACTCATCACTTGAGCTCTCCTCATCACTAGAGGCATCATCTTCACTCCATGTAGCCGCCATAGCCTTTCCCTTCTTGTCCCTCTTAGAATCACCACTAGGACAATCCGAAGCATAATGTCCAAGCTTTTTGCACTTGAAGCATTGAACCTTCCTATTGCTCTTAGCATGGCCACTCCTCTCATGAGGTGGAGTAAAGGACTTCTTGACTTCCTTGTCCCTTGAGTACTTGCCACTTGACATGGCACCTTTCCTCATGAACTTCCTAAACTTCCTAACCAATAACGCCATCTCCTCATCATCATCGCTACTACTAGCTTCCTTGACAACCTTGAGAGCTAAACCCTTGTTCTTAGCCTTTGGTTTCATGCACTCCTCAAAAGTTTGAAGAGATCCTAGCAACTCATCTATGCTCATGACGTCAACGTCCTTGCTCTCTTCAATGGCAGTAACCTTGGCTTTGAACCTCTTTGGAAGTGATCTAAGAATCTTCCAATTTAGCCTCTCACCGGAGATAGGAGTACCAAGTGCTTGGCATTGGTTGGCGATGTCTAGAAGCTTATCTTGGAAGTCAACAAACTTGTCTTCCTCACCCATTTGCAAAACCTCAAATTGGGAAGTGAGCAATTGAAGACGAGACTTCTTCACCGCTTTCGTCCCCTCATTGGTGACTTGGAGAGCCTCCCATGCTTCCTTAGCGGTTTCTAGATTTTGAATGTAGGAGAATTGCCTACTATCAACACCTCCAAAAATAGCATTCACCGCCCGATGATGCCATTTTGCTAACTCAAACTCATTAGTAGACCACTCACTCCTAGGCTTGGAAACGGTCACTCCATCCTCAATCTTGTTAGGAGCAACGTAACCTTCTTCAACGGTCATCCAAGCTCTCTCATCAATAGATCGGATGTAAGCCTTCATCCTCAATTTCCAAAACCCGTAGTTGTGACCCTTGAGAAGAGGAGGCCTAGAATTCGAAGCCCCTTCGGTCATCACATCATCTTGGAAAACCATTATAGCAAATACCTAAGCAAACCACACGTAAGTGTAAACCGGATCTCGTCGAGTGCCGTCCGACGACCCGCTCTGATACCAATTGAATGTACACAAACGAAGTTAAATTGCTTAAAGCATACCTAGAGGGGGGGTGAATAGGTTTTTACACCTTTTTTCAAACCCTTGAACAAACATCCGTTTGTCCCTCAAGGTAGCCTTACACACAACACAATAAGCCAAGGTATACATACATAGACAATACGATGACACAATCATAAGAGAAATGTCTAAGTATATCAACAAGTCATGTGAGGTAAAATATCAAATAAACATAACAACAAAATAAGCTTGTATTTCATAAGATGTTCAATGTGTTACAAGAGTGAACAAAATGTCACTAAACAAATATTACAATATACAAAAGAATCAAAGATACAAATTGATCTATAGAATGAATACACTAATCACACTATACAAAGACTTGGTTCACAATACATCACAAGTGAATATTATGAATCAAGATAATAAAATATACAATTAAAATATAAGAGAAGAGATAGAAAGAATTAACACAAGGGATTTTTTAACGTGGTAAAACCTCCAAGGAGGAAACATCCACGGGTTGAACTACAACCATTGGGTACTATATTATTGGAAAGTAAACATAGAACATTCACAAAGTGACCAATCTTTAGCTCACCCAACCTAGTGAAGTCTAAGCCTACCCAACCCTATTGGAAAGTATGAAATCCCTCAATGATGCGGAACCACCATATATTGGACAACACACTTAAACAACATCGATGGTAGATTAGAAATTCCTCAAGAGTGCATACACCTCCCGTGTACCCCGCTCTATCGGACTCTATGTCTAACCATACGCCTAGGCCTACCAATATATTAGCCAACTCCCTATCCAAGGCACTCTTGCCTCTAGGGAGCCTCCCATGCATGACTATCCGAGTCCTCCCGACTCTAGCCATGACTCCTTGCTTACCTATCCGAGTCATCCCGACTCTAGGCAAGTCTTCTTGCTTGGCTATCCAAGTCACCCTGACTCTAGCCAAGACTTCTTGCCTTTTACAAGGACTTCCTAGTGTGATCATGTGAATGCAAATGATGCAAACAATCAAATCAACATAGAACATGTGATCAATACATCCTATGGCACAAGTAGACCTAAACATGTGAAATCACAAGTAATCAAGTCTAAATGCAATAATAAGAGAATAGAAACCTAAGCATGTGAAACACCTAACACATACACTTAAAGTCTCATTCACATACACAACACTTGAATCATAATATGTTCATGAAGTACAAGATTCAAGATGCTATCAATATACAATTAAATGCTAGATATATGAGATTAAAATCAATCAATATACTAGACAAAAATATAGAGCAAGGTTTTGAGATTTACATCAATCAAAACCTATATTCTCTAAATCACAAACAAATACACAAATCCTTGATTTCTTCAATCAAAGGACCAAATCAAATCTCAAAGTCATTTTAACACAAAATTAATTCAATTAAGTATCAAACAACCTAAGATGCCATTCTAATCACAATACAACTCACAAACAAATGTAAAACCTAGAATCATAAAATCTAGTCAACATAAGTCCACAAATTGAGTTTCAATTGGAATGATAATCAAGCTACCTTTTCAAATAACTTTCATAAAACAATAACATAGATATAGAAGAAGAAACCCCAAGCATTTGGAAGGTCAAATAACAAGAAATCCCTAAGATGAGACCATTACCTCGGATTTTGAAGCTGGTTCGGAATTCAGTGATCAACCACTGGAAATCACGATCAAACAGCTACCAAACCACTTGGAGATGTTAGAGGACTCAAATACGAACACTCTCCAAGTTGAATCACTCAAATCCGACTCCGGATGAGGAAGATATGGTGTTTTGAAGTTTGGAAAAATTGGAGAGAATGCCTTACGGGAAATCAGAATTTTTCTCCTTAGAAATTCAAAATGAGAGAGAGAGGGAAGAAATAGGAGGAGAGAGAAGGAGATTTTCGACCAATCTCATGGTGCCACGTCACCCCCAGGCCGTGGGGGGCGCGTGGCCCACACGGGAGCAGAGGGTGCTCCAGGCCGTGGGGCCCACGGCCTCAACCACGGCCAGCCCATGTGGCCCACGGCCTGGGCTGTCCTCTCGCGCGCTCCCTCGGTTCGTCGGCCCGTATCTCGGGCGTCCAAACTCCGAATTCGAATCTGTTTTCGGATTACGAACCGTGACTCTCTCACGCACGGAAACGACTATACAAATTTGAAAAACGGTTGAGAAATCATCTTGGAAATCATCGATGAAGTCAACACAACGTAAGAGAACGTAAAGTGGCATAGTCAACACATTTGGACTCGAAACCTTATGAATGAGTAACCGAAATGACCGGAACTCAATAAGGAATTGAATAAGAACATGTTCAAGTCCTAAACACAAAATACGGAAACATACAAGCACAAATACACACACATATGCTAGTTTCCGGACATAGTCCTAGAAAATGCAAAACACAAAGTTTATTAACTAAATGTGAATGCATGAGCATATTTTGCCAAGTGTGTGAAAGTGAAATGTAAATGAAATAAAATCATGAAGGGACACACAAGAATGATATGTGTGAGTGTGTGCCTAGCCTTGTAAGAGATAAGAGGTCTTTGAATACCTTTGTAGACCGATTATGTCCGAAACTCTTAAAAGCCGGCAACTTGAACGAATAATGGTTGAGACGTCCTTCGTCTTCGAAATCCTTCATTTACTAACCACTAAACATTACAAGTAAAACACGTTTTGATATGGAATTAATACCAACACTAATTATCAACCTAACACCGTCTTTGTCAAGAGTTTGGGCAAGATAAAAGCCTCGCCGGTGCACACTCCTAGGAAGAAAATCGATCTATGACAATGTTCAAGAAGTGCACAAGTGAAGGAAGCCCCAAGGAGACAACCTCAAGCTCAACGCATTAGAGTCTCTCAAGTCAACATTCCTTATCAAATGACTCTAAATGGAAAGAGGCCAATCATGCAAAATGAACCAAGGAAGCAAGCTAGACAGGTTCAACAATGAAGAAGGATTGAACCCACTCAACCACAAAGTCATGGGAAGGCTCCTATGCATGCACAAGGACATGGTATGATTTCTAAATTTATCCCTACATGTCACTTTTGTGGTATTGATGGTCACATTAGACCAAATTGCTTTCATTTCATTAAATTATGTAAAGTCAAAAGCATGATTGAAAAGAGAATGACAAGAGCTAGAATGCATGTTAATAGGAAGGAAAAAATTCATATTCATGATCCTATAATTTCTAGAACTCTTGAACCATTAACCACTAGGAAGAAAAAAGTTATACCTAAATGGATAAGGAAAAATGAACCCTCCTGCTATGAGACAAACTTGTCTCACATAGGTTCAACCAAGTCCAATGGACTTGGGAGGTCTATAGGACCTCATGACCTTCATTGATGAAGGATAGTGATGACCTCATATGGGGAACTCAAGCAAAGAGAGCTATTGCATACTTGTTGCATGCAAATATTTGAAAAATCTTATGCTTCTTTGTTGATTGCTTGAGTAAGTTTGGTTGCACATATGTATATATGCTTTCTATTAAATAAGTGTGAACCATGCTTGTTTACAATCCATGTCATATTTATGATCAAACATGCATTTTTGGACTAGGAGATTTACATAAAAAGTATGATTTGAATGACCTATATTTATCTCTATGACATGATGATTCTTATATAACATGCTAATGAAAATTGAAAAGCATGAAATTCATATGATATACTCAAATGAAAAGCATGAATTGATGATTGCGTTCTTAAAATTCAAAACTTGTGTGAAAAAGCTTATGAGACTCAAAATGAATAAAGGATCTTGTATCCGTTCAAAGGAATTAAAATTTCAAATGTCTCTCCTTCTTTATTAGTTGAACATGGCTACTATCATACGGGGTTCATTCCTGGAAAAATCAAATAGGGTGCACGGTAGCTCATGCCATGCTTCGCTTATAAAGTTGGATATAACTGCTCTTATATTGAAAACAATAAATTCTCTATATCCTTGCTTTTTCCATGACAATGGTGAACTTGGTTTGAATTCTTATTAAAAACCTTTGTCATTTGCTTTGTCAAATACCATTGTATTTTGGACTTGAATGCTACATGTCTTGTATGTAAAAAATGTTTATTTCACACAATTTCATAAAAATAAAGCTCAATTGTTGATTGACTTATTTCGTGGACAAAACACAATTAGGGTTCTTTGTAAGGGTAGCTTAGGTATTGGTGTTCAAGTTCATTGCCCTTTGAAGACCTCATCTTGATAAGCACCAAAAGTAAACTTCTATGTGCTTAATTTGCTTTGAAGAGATTAGTTGAACACACACACTCACATCTCATGCATAATTCCTATTCTTGTATGTTGTGTCTGTTTTTGTTATGTGCACATTAATGATCATTTATACCTCTTCATGCATGTTATTAAATGATTGCATCTTGTACATTTAAATGCCATGACAGTTAGGCATTAGGATGCATTGCCTTGCCTTTGTTGGCATGAGGTCAGGAGACCGCTGCCGTTACTGTTACCGCTGCCGGAATCCGCAACGATAGCCACAACGGTGAGATGCTCTGTTTGCATCACTCCTGACCACTGTGGGTTTTTGTAGCAGTTGGGACAATGGTTCGCACACAGTGCTTACTGTTGTCATAACCGCTGTGGAAGCCACAACGGTAGGCACAACAGTTTCATACTTGATGCATTTAAAATGCACCACTATGGATACCGCTGTGGCTTTGGCAGCGGTACCCGCAGCGATTTGCCCTTTTTTTTTTTCAAAATGGCGTTGCATCAATTGGGACACCTATATAATCACTGCTTCAACTTTAGGTCATCCCAAATGACTCAAATATCATATTTTAATTGAGAGAATTTTCAAAGAGAGCTTTTTCATCAAGAACTCATCTTTGATCATCATTGATCACTCAAATCAAAATTCATATGCACCAATCATCATCTAAGCATTATCCATGATATCTAGGATGTTCTAGTGCATAAGTCTTCATCAACACACATGCTATGGTAAGTTGAACACTAATTTCATCTAATCTTAGTGTTTTTATTTATCTATCAATCCATCTTTTTAAATTACTTGTATGTTTTATATCATATGCTAAATACAAGTTAGAGATTATTTGTGGTGAATATGATTGAGTGTTGTATTGTGATAGCTATCTAGGTTTTGCTTAATATTGATTAGCTAAGCTATTTGACATGTCATCTAGTCATTGATATTTAGGATTGCTTTAATTGATATATCATAATCCTAGATAAGCATATAGGGTTTACCTAGCTCTTGTT
The DNA here is from genome assembly GCA_030490815.1 of Acer saccharum. Taxonomy (NCBI): domain Eukaryota; kingdom Viridiplantae; phylum Streptophyta; class Magnoliopsida; order Sapindales; family Sapindaceae; genus Acer; species Acer saccharum. The sequence goes on from CM059867.1 coordinate 29,300,967, forward strand.
GCATTTTGAGTATTTAACATATTCATATAGGTTGCATTATCTCTTTATTGAGAATTAAGACTTGGGGCTAAGATTGCTTAGGCCTCAAGCAATTTGGACTAGAGCCACTTTTAAAGGCCCACGTGGTAGAAGTGGGGGGTTATTGACCGGAGTGTTAGACGAGGTCTACATAGGTTGTAAACTCTATTTCAATTAGTGGATTTCGAGGTTTGAGTGTGGCGCACTAAACAGCCCGTGGTTTTTCCCAGTGGTTGGGTTTCCACGTATATATCAAGTGTTATTTAATTTCCGCACCATATTACACTTGCTATATTATATTGACTATTATGGGTATTTTTGTAATCTTGACTATACATGAAATTGGGTAAAATTAGTTAAATTCTATTCACCCCCCACCCCCCCCCCCCCCCCCCCCCCCCCCCCCCCCCCCCCCCCCCCCCCCCCCCCCCCCCCCCTCTCTAGATAGTTTTAAACACACCGTTAATTTGTTTCACTGGGGACTATGGCAATCATGCATCAGGCAAAACGCTTGCATACCAGGTACTCAAAATGGGTTATTATTGACCTACCCTACATCAGGATGCAAAACAATTCGCACGGTCTTGCGAGCCTTGTCAGAAAATAGCAAACCTTCATCACCTCCCCCTGAAAGGCTCTCATCAATTAGCACGCCTTATCCTTTTGCTATCTAGGGACTGGATCTAATCGGGCCACTCCCTACTGCTCCCGGCCAAGCCAAGCACGCAGTAGTGGCAATAAACTACTTCTTCCGCTGGGTGGAAGCTAAGGCCCTAACTCAAATAACCGAAGCAAAAACTACCATCTTTGTCAAGGAAAATATTGTTTGCCGGTTCGGTACTCTGATGGCCATAATAACTAACCTGGGAAAGCAATTTGATAATGCTAACTTCAAAGAATTCTACGAAGGCTGAAACATTGATCTCCGTTTTGCATCAGTGGCCCATCCTCAAACTAATGGGTTGGTGGAGGGTACCAACAAGACCATTAAGAAACTCCTAAAGAAAAAGCTCCAACAGAAGAAAGGATTATGGGTCGAGAACTGCCCAATGTGCTATGTGTAGGGAGAAATACGGTCAACGCAGCGGAAGGGAGACTAAAATAGAGTTTAGTATAATTTAAAATTTTTCCATAATTTGAACCTTAACCCTCTAATTAATTAACATATAATACTTAAGATATCATACCTTTGTCACGTGATCCGATTGACATTGCGTCGATGGTAATCCGCAAGATCTTTCAATCCAATCACGAACGTGAATCACCTAGGAGCGTGGTCTCCCTTCTCTTTGAATTGTGTACCTGAGGATGGATTAACAAAACTTTTTCTTTTTCGTTAGTCACAACAAGTTCCAAGAGACAACAAAGAATGTTCCGATCACTTTTGAATTCACAATCTTTAGATCGAAACTCGCGTGAACCTTATTCGAAATTGTGCACAAAACCTTTTAATGTAAAAGTAACTAGTGCATTATCGAAATAAGAACAAACTTTTCTCTCTATTCCTTTTGGCCAAAAACCACACTAGTCTAAGAGTTGGATTCGATTTTTCTCAAGCAAAAGAAAAATCACTCTCTATCAAGCAAATTAGGGTTCGCCAATTCTATATAAAGAATATATATATGATAGCCGAAAATCACTTGCCAATATATATATATATATATATGCGTGAATTCTACTTTCTAATTATATATTTATATCATAAGTTCTGCACCCTATTATAGTGCACAAATACTGCAGGCCTAAATACATATATATATATATATATACTGCATGCCTTATAATATATATATATATATATATTGCGCACCCAAAAAATACATGCTTTTTAAAAAATATATATATATATATATATATATATAATATATATATCTATATATTATGGCCAAAATCCTTAACCATATAGGATTTGTGTCTTTTGACTTAAATCCTGACCCTAGGTAGATTTCCTTAGAATTCCAAACCCTAATCCAACTCTTTAGTGCATTTGTGACTATATAAAAGACTTCCTTATTTGACTAGATAAATAAATCCCTTATTTATCTACTTACCAAATAAAGTCTTTTATTTTATTTATACTACCACAATAGTATACTACTAAGAAACATATTTCCTAGTCAGAAAAAGATTTTGATTTTTAATTAAATAATTAATTAATCAATTAATTAATTTCCATTTAATCAAATAATAAAAATAAAACAATATAATATCATATATATATATCTCGGCCATGTGCCATATATATTAATATATCTATATATTGTTTTTCTATTTTATTAAATCCATTGGACCTTAATAAAAGACCCACATGTGAACCAGACCCATTCTTACTAAAGGAAACAAGCCCACATGCCTTTCATTAATATATTAATATAATTGATCAGCCCATTAAATAAATAAAGTGCAAATTATATTCTTAATATATTAATTACAATTCTAGATGGACCCATAAATTGGTCCGGTAGAATATATCAAGTGATCCATGCAAGTCCGTGTGGATTGGGGATCTTGGCGGGCTATCTAAATTTAAGCTTCAATAGACATAACCTAATCACAATCAACAAATGATTCACTTAGGTCCGATCTATTAATTTTAACTCATTCCACTAAAGAGCTAAAATTGAACTCTTAAATAAAGATAGAATAAGTAAATATTTCTCATTCGTACCCTAGACAATCTTATTAGAGATGGTGTATCCTCGTGAAGAATATCAGTAATCGCCAAGAGCTCATAGACTGCCTATAGCTCTCCAAGTTACCATATTTACTCATATGACCACATTTTGAACTTGGATATTTTGACTTGTCCAGAAGCCATGTTTCAATAGACTCTATCGAAAACTTAACGTTAAGATTCAATATCCAATACCTCAAAACATCCATATGATGATATTCTACTCACATTTAATAAATGGAGCCACGATGTCCATATCTATAAATGAAGTCCTCTATCGATTAACAAATGAATATCACCAAACTATCGAGGATAGACTATGCTATATAATCGTACTCATTGATAACTCAAATGATACCATTTGCAACCATAAGTCCGTCATTTATCTCAGGATTAAGATAGACTCTCCGATTGTCCTAATAATGAAAAGACTATTATCTATTGATGGTTCTAGATAAAGTATTTCATTGTGATCCAGTTCAATGCACCCAGTGCACTAGATTCTTTTACTCGAAGACCCTCCGATAATTTCAGACTCATCATAACTCATTTGATCCCACTCAAATGCTAGCAAAAGAATTCTACAACTTTAACAAGATAAATGTGCCCAACCTTTAACGTAAGTTGTGAACATTATTCAAGACTAACTAAAGAATTGTGTCTACCTCATACATATCCAGATGTACGAACAATTCTTCTTTTCTCATAGTCTTTAGACCTTATGATTATTTACTTTGACAATTATAATATTAAACTATAAATGCTATAAAATGTTGTTAAACCAGAAATCACTTTATTAATATGAAAAGATTGTCAATTACAATATTACACTCTTGCTATTGAGCATAATCCTAACACTGTGGGCATATAGGACAACCAAGACGACTGCAATAGGGGAAACCCCTTACTCGCTGGTATTCGGGACTGAAGCGGTCCTACCCATTAAGCACAAGCTTATGTCATTCCGGGTCCAGCATTACGAACCGAAAGATAATGAGACCAAGTTGAGGGCCAATCTGGACCTTTTGGAGGAAAAGCAAGGTAAAATCGTTTAAAGGGTAACAGCTTATCAGAGTAAAATAGCCCGACACTTTAATAAAAAGGTGAAAGTCTGGAATTTCAAAGAAGGAGACTTGGTTCTCAGAAGTGACTTAGAACACCCGAAAGAGATCCGACAGGGTACTAGCACCCAATTGGGAAGGTCCTTACTTGATCATGGTGGTGGTCCGGAATGGCGCCTACAAACTATAAGACATGGAGGGCTATTCGGTAGACCATACTTGGAATGCTGATCACCTCAGGAAGTTCTATCCTTAAGGATTTAGGAAAAGATTCATGTCGATTGGTACAAGTACCCCGGCTTTACGTTGTATTGCTATTGAAATTCAATCAAGTCAGTTTTTTTCTCCTACACAAGTCTCCAAGGTTCGCCTTACTGGATTTTTGCCATAACTAAACGCCTAAAGATCATGAGGGGCCACATGGCACTCCTGCTGCCTTGGTCGAGGTATACCCCCCTCCGAGAAGGATCTGGCACATGAAATGCCTAAGAGCTGTAGTCACATACCAAACTAATGATCAGTTTTCAAGGCCTTAATGGCCCACCATATCCTCCAAACCAGTAGAGCCTACAAGGACCTCCTGAAGCCTCGGACGGGGAATACCCTCCTCCAAGAAATCTGCTGCTAAAGTGGCTTTAGTCGCCTACCAGGACAGATCACTAGAAGGGTCAGGATACCTTACTAGGACACCTGACGCCTTGCTTCACCATATTTCTTTAAAATATATATATATATATATATATATATATATATATACCTGGTGCTAAAGTGGCCTCAGTTACCTACTAGGACACGGTTGGGATACCTTATCAGGAAGCTTGGAACCTTACTTTGACACATTTCTAAGGATACCTAGTGCTAGAGTGGCCTTAGTTGCCCACCCGGACTGATCACCCAAAAGATCGGGGTCCCCTACCGGGATCCCAAGTATCTTGACAACAACCCACATGTGAAAGCTTGATATTGAAAGGAGACTTAATCGCCCAATGGACCTCGATAGATTTGAAGCAACAGATTATAGGGGTTTCAAGTTCAACTACCAGGTATCTTGAATTGTGCTGTCAGAATATAGATATACAGAGTGGGATCAACTACCCCCAAGGATCAGAAATTTTCTGTCAAGGGCTACTACACAGATTATCCCAAGTTAAGGAAATATTGAGAAATAAATGTGAACCATGAAAACTACTCAGTTATTAACAGGTTTTTATCTGGATCATTAATGATCATGCAAACATCAAATTTTTACCAAGTCATGATCAAAGACAAGTAAGATAGTATGCGAATCAAAAATGAAGGAATCTCCATTTAATCAAGCAGGGTGCCCAATCCCCTTTTCCGGGCTACAAAAAAAAAAAAAAAATTGATGACAAAATACAAAATCATGCATCCTGCTACTTTGGTCCAATCTGTTCCTCCTGGCCAGCCTCATCTACCTTCTCGACCACATTGGCTCCGGCAGCGGCCTAAATTTCTTCAGCTCCTAGCACGCCTACCTCAACAAGAGGATCTGCTACCTTAGTAGGAGGGATAAAATCCCACCCTGGATTTTCTTGAACAGAAGAAGGATCCTAAATCTCCACCTCGACAGTATCTCCTAAACTAGCAGCAGGCTGATGAGTAGGCACATCCGAGACAACAACAGCTTGAGAAAGGCCCCTTTGGTCAGGATCAGCATCTGAGAGCGTAGCAGCCTTAGCCATAATCTGGTCCCGGTTCCAACCAAGGGGGGTTAGCAAGTCGAGAGGAGGAGGGAAAGCCTTGGCAACCTCATATGAAGCGGTAAAATATCCATCCGCGAAGGAAAAGTCCACCCGAGATTCAAGAATCTTCACGGTACCCCGCATAAATCGGTTTTCATCCAGGAGGACGGCCTTCTCTACCTTGATAAACTCTCTCTCTGCTTTACGGCGAGTTGAAATGATGGTCTCAGTGTCATAAGCACGCATCTTCTCTCTAGCTCCACTAAGGCAGCCTATCTTCCACATTCAGACTTAGAGGCTGCTTGGACCAAGGAAGTAATGTTTTCCTCAGCCCGTGCTCAGTCGTCCTCGGCCTCCTCCAATTTGGCTTGAAGAGCCAAGTTAGCTTCCTTCAAGGCCATAACCTGCTGCCCCATAACCTAGGCAAATTTAAAACCCTGCATAAAGAGAGAAGGAGGATAAAATATCTTAAAGAGAATTACAAGCAAGGAGAATTATACCTAACAAGCAAGGAAAGTCAAAGTCCATACCTCGGCAAGCAGAGAAGCTCCCTTGGTAGCCAAGACCTCAGTAGGTGACTGGCACGAACGAACGTGACAGTTCTAAAAACTATCGTAAATGATTGGACGTGAGAGTGTTTTCACCCTTTCGCAAGTATACGAATTGTTCGCCACGTATAGTGGTTACGAGTAAGGGTATCATTCCTAACGAGGAGGTGTTTACCTTAATTCGGTTCTAGTCTTATACAATATATACAAAATATAATTACAATAATTACATGCATGAAAAGTAAATGGAGGATGGTGGCTAGTAATAACTAAAACTAAAATTACTAAGATGGCTTCTATCTAAATTACACTAAGAAGGCTTTTATCTATATTACACTAACTAACTAACTAAACTAATTACCAACTAATGCAATGGTCTTGCAAGAGTGGTAATGAGAGATGAGATGTTGGGATATTGGCATACAAGTGCAATCACCCAATTAATTAGTTGATTTCAATTAAGTACATAGGATGGTCCAAAACCTTGAATAAAGATCCATACATCAATAGTTATTCATGTATGATCTAAATTGTATTACATGTTAATCAATTGGTTAATTCAATCAACACATACATGAATTGAAGCTCAAACTAGATTATCAACAAATATAATAGATAATATAGCAAGTACACCAAATCCCAACATCAATATTTCGTTACACAAGCTAACTAAGGTGAGGTGGGTGTTCTTGGTGAGAGTCTAAATTATATTAAGCTATTCTAAGCTAATCTAAGCTATTTGGAGGTATTTGGATATTTGGGATGTGTGTTTTAGGTTTACAAAAGATGTATATATATAGAGGGAAGTATTTAGGCAAGTTTAGACGTGCAAATCTCCTAAGTCGGTCGTCCCTTGCGGGTTTGGATCATTGGCTCGCGGGTTTGTGCCCGTCGGAGGAGCTCGCAGTGGAAAAATGGAAGTTGGCCGCAAGTTCCACACCTTCTGGTTGGCGTGAACTTTCCCTTGACATAAACTCGTGGAGTTCCCGCGGTTTTAGACGTCTGGATTGCGTGAAAGAAGCTACTGGAGTTGAGCTTTGAGCTTGGACTTCCATGGAGGTTTGTAGGATTTGGAGGAGAGAGAAACCTTTGCATGGGAGCCTGAAAATGGGTGCAATAGGATAGCCGAGATGTGGGCTGCCGATCTAGGCAGAGAGATGCCGGAAAACCAGTAGAAAAATGGGCGAAAAACAGTCGAGTTGAAGTCGGGTCTGTCGTCGGTTTCGGTCGAGTCGGGTCAACCTGGTCGCAGGTCCACCCGGCTAGCTGAAGAAGATGACCTAACATCATGCTGACGTCAAGTGTGACACATGTAGGGAAAAACGATTGCACGCAACGGAAGCGAGACTAAAATAGGTTTAGTATAGTTTAAAATTTTTCCATAATTTGAACCTTAACCCTCTAATTAATTAACATATAATACTAAAGATATCATACCTTTGTCGCATGATCCGATTGACATTGCGTCGATGGTAATCTGCAAGATCTTCCAATCCAATCACGAACGTGAATCACCTAGGAGCGTGGTCTCCCTTCTCTTTGAATTGTGTACCTGAGGATGGATTAATAAAACTTTTTCTTTTTCGTTAGTCACAACAAGTTCCAAGAGACAACAAAGAATGTTTCGGTCACTTTTGAATTCACAATCTTTAGATTGAAACTCGTGTGAACCTTATTCGAAATTGTACACAAAACCTTTTGATGTAAATGTAACTAGTGCACTATCGAAATAAGAACAAACTTTTCTCTCTATTCCTCTTGGCCGAAAATCACACTAGTCTAAGAGTTGGATTCTATTTTTCTCTAGCAAAAGAAAAAACTCTCAAGTCCAAGACATTAGGGTTATTCGAATTCTATATAAAGAATATATATATATTATGGCCGAAAGTCACTTGCCAAATAATATATATTTGTCAATATATATATATATCATGAATTCTGCATCCACATATAATGTATATAAGTCAATATATATATACACGATTTTGCATGCCACATACATTGTATATAAGTCAATATATATATATATACGATTCTGCATGCCAAATATAAATATATATATAAGTCAATTTATATATATACGATTCTACATAATATGTATTATATATCTCTAGTGCTATTGTCTTGCACAATATTATATATATATATATATATATATATTTATATATTTATATCTTGCGATATACTTGCACAATATATATTATATGTCACCACAATATATATTATATGTCACCGCATGCTTTATAAATATATATCTATATATATTCTGGCTAATTGCCATATATATTTCATATATATCTATATATTGAGGCTGAAATCCTTTACCATGTATGAAAATACCTACAAGGTTATACTAAACAACCTAGAGGGGGGGTGAATAGGTTGACGCACTAGTTTTAAAAACTCTTTCGTGACTTATGTCAAAACCTTGATGAGCAAACAAATTAACCTTAAACATGATTGTTATGAGAAAAACAATTAACACATGTATGCTCAATTCACCACCCTTAGCCTCCAAAACATATACCAACAAACAATGTATCTCATATACAAGATATTCAATTAAGATCAAATTCCACAAGTTGTATTTTGAATATTACAATGTAAGTACACTAAGTAAAACTACTACAACTTGTTAATGAAGGAAATATATTAAAACCAAAACAAAGGATACATGTATTAATATTAATGTTCAATGTATATACAAATATCAATCTAGATATATCTATACAAAAGAATCAAAGAATTAGAGAATTATATTTACACAAATGAATAGTATATACAAAAATGATCAAAATGAATATTGATTACAAATCACACTTTACACAATCTTGCTTCCAAATATATCACAAGTGAATATTGTACCACAAGATTAAAACATACACATAAACATATATAAAAGAGAGAGAGAAAGAATTGACACATGAGATTTTTTAACGTGGTAAAACCTCTAAGGAGGAAACATCCACGGGTTGAAATACAACCATTAGGGTACTATATATATTGGAAAGTAAACATAGAACATTCACAAAGTGACCAATCTTTAGCTCACCCAACCTAGTGAAGTCTAAGCCTACCCAACCCTATTGGAAAGTGTGAAATCCCTCAATGATGCGAAACCACCATATATTGGACACCACACACAACCAACATCGATGGTAGATTAGAAATTCCTCAAGAGTGCATACACCTCCCGTGTACCCTGCTCTATCGGAGTCTATGTCTAACCATACGCCTAGGCCTACCAATACAATAGCCAACTCCCTATCCAAGGCACTCTTGCCTCTAGGGAGCCTCCCATGCATGACTATCCGAGTCCTCCCGACTCTAGCCATGACTCCTTGCTTACCTATCCGAGTCATCCCGACTCTAGGCAAGACTTCTTGCTTGGCTATCCGAGTCACCTTGACTCTAACCAAGACTTCATGCCTTTTACAAGGACTTCCTAGTGTGATCATGTGAATGCAAATGATGCAAACAATCAATACAACATAGAACATGTGATCAATACATTCTATGGCACAAATAGACCTAAACATGTGATATCACAAGTAATCAAGTCTAGATGCAAAAATACGAGAATGGAAACCTGAGCATGTGAAACACCTAACACATACACTCAAAGTCTCATTCACATATACAACACTTGAATCATAATATGTTCATGAAGTACAAATTCAAGATGCTATCAATACACAATTAAATGCTAGATATATGAGATTAAAATCAATCAATATACTAGTCAAAAATATAGAGCAAGGTTTTGAGATTTACATCAATCAAAACCTATATTCTCTAAATCACAAACAAATACACAAATCTTAGATTTTATCAATCTAAGGATCAAATCAAATCTCAAGGTCATTTATCACAAAATTAATTCAATTAAGTTCCAAACAACCTAAGATGCTATTCTAATCACAATACAACTCACAAACATATGTAAAACCTAGAATCATAGAATCTAGTCAACATTAGTCCACAAATTGAGTTTCAATTAGAATGATAATCAAGCTATCTTTCCAAATAGCTTTTACCAAACATAAACATAGATATAGAAGAAGAAACCCCAAGCAAATGAAAGGTCAAAAAGAAAGAAATCCCAAAGTTGAGACCATTACCTCGAATTATGCAGCTGGTTCGGAAATCAGTGTTCAACCACTAGAAATCACGATCAAACAGCCACCAAACCACTTGGAGATGTTAGAGGACTCAAATACAAACACTCTCCAACTTGAATCACTCAAATCCAACTCCGGATGAGGAATATATGGTGTTTTGAAGTTCTGAAAACTGGAGAGGAAATTCTGACGGGAAACCTCAATTTTTCTTCTTAATTATTCAAAATGGAGAGAGAGAGGGAAGAAATAGGAGAGAGAAGAAGCATTTCAGCCAACCAAGTGGTGCCACGTCACCCCCTGGCCGTGGGGGGCACGTGGCCCACACGGGAGCAGAGAGTGCTCCAGGCCATGGGGCCCACGGCCTCATCAATGGCCAGCCCAAGTGGCCCACGGCCTGGGCTGTCCTCTCGCGCGTTCCCTCGGTTCTTCAGCCCGTATCTTGGGCGTCCGAACTCCGATTTCAAATCCGTTTCTGGATTACGAACCGTGACTCTCTCACGCACGATGACGACTATACAACTTTGAAAAACAGTTGAGAAATCATCTCGGAAATCATCGATGAAGTCAACTCAACGAAAGAGAATGAAAAGTAGCATAGTCAACTTGTTTGGATTCGAAACCTTATGAATGAGTAACCGAAACGACCGGAACTCAATAAGGCATTAAATAAGAACATGTTCAAGTCCTAAACACAAAATACGGAAACATACAAACACAAAGACACACACATATGCTAGTTTCCGGACATAGTCCTAGAAAATGCAAAACACAAAGTTTATTAACTTAATATGAATGCATGAGCATATTTTGCCAAGTGTGTGAAAGTGATATGTAAATGAAATTAAATCATGAAGGAACACACAAGTATGATATGTGTGAGTGTGTGCCTAGCCTTGTAAGAGATAAGAGGTCCTTGAATATCTTTGTCGACCAATAATGCCCGAATCTCTTAAAAACCGTCTTCTTGAATGAGTTGTGGTTGAGACGTCCTTCGTCTTCGAAATTCTTCAATTACTAACCACTAAACATTACAAGTTAAACACATTTTGATATGGAATTAATGCCAACACTAATTATCAACCTTACAATGTAGGATTTGTGTCTTTTAACTTAAATCCTAACCCTAGATAGATTTCCTTAAAATTCCAAACCCTAATCCAACTCTTTAGTGTTTTTGTGACTATATTAAAGACTTCTTAATTTGACTAGATAAATAAATCCCTTATTTATCTAATTACCAAATAAAATCTTTTATATTTATTATACTACCACAATAGTATACTACTAAGAAACACATTTCCTAGTCAGAAAAAGATTTTTATTTTTAATTAAATAATTAATTAATCAATTAATTAATTTCCATTTAATCAAATAATAAAAATAAAACAATATAATATTATATATATATCTCGGCCATGTGCCATATATATTAATATATCTATATATTGTTTTTCTATTTTATTAAATCCATTGGACCTTAATAAAAGGCCAACTTGTGAACTAGGCCCATTCTTACTAAAAGAAACAAGTCCACATGCCTTCATACAATTATAGATGGACCCATAAATTAGTCCGGTAGAATATATCAAATGATTCATGCAAGTCCGTGTGGATTGGGGATCTTGGTGGGCCTATCTAAATTTAAGCTCCAATAGACATAACCCAATCACAATCAACAAATGATTCACTTAGGTTCAATCTATTAATTTTAGTTCATTCCACTAAAGAACTAAAATTGCACTCTTAAATAAAGATGGAATAAGTAAATGATTCTCATTCATACCCTAGACAATCTTATAGGAGATAGTGAATCCTCGTGAAGAATATCAGTAATCGCCAAGAGCTCATAGACCGCCTATAGCTCTCCAAGTTACCATATTTACTCATATGACCACACTTTGAACTTGGATATATATTATGACTTGTCCAGAAGTCATCTTTCAATAGTCACTATTGAAAACTCAACGTTAAGATTTAATATCCAAAACCTCAAAACATCCATATGATGATATTCTACTCACATTTAATAAATGGTGCCACGATGTCCATATCTATAAATGAAGTCCTCTATCGATTAACAAATGAATATCACCAAACTATCGAGGATAGACTATGCTATATAATCGTACTCATTGATAACTCAAATGATACCACTTGCAACCATAAGTCCATCATTTATCTTAGGATTAAGATAGACTCTCTGATTGTCCTGATAATGAAAAGACTATTATATATTGACGGTTCTAGATAAAGTATTTCATTGTGATCTAGTTCAATGCACCCAGTGCACTAGATTCTTTTACTCGAAGATCCTCCGATGATTTTAGACTCATCATAACACATTTGATCCCACTCAAATGCTAGTAAAAGAATTCTACAACTTTAACAAGATAAAAGTGCCCAACCTTTAACTTAAGTTGTGAACATTATTCAAGACTAACTAAAGAATTGTGTCTACCTCATACATATCCAGATGTACGAACAATTCTTCTTTTCTCATAGTCTTTTGACCTTATGATTATTTACATTTGACAATTATGATATTCAATCTATAAATGCTATAAGATTTGTTTAAATCAGAAATCACTTTATTAATATGAAAAGATTTTCAAAAACAATATTACACTCTTGCTATTGAGCATAATCCTAACAATTTCCCACTTGCGCTATAGCAAATGTGTCATATCTCTCATTCTCATATTCTCTAGGTGCCCATCAAAACTCTTCTATGGTAGAGCCTTTATGAAGGGATTCGCTAGATTTTCTGCTGACGCGATTTTGGTAATCATCACGTCATCCCTATGCACAATCTCCCTAAGAAGATGATACTTCCTTTCAATGTGTTTTCCTCTCTTATGACTTCTTGGTTCTCTCGAATTAGCCACTGCTCCACTATTATCACAGTAGATAGCCCTTCACACATTGTTCCAACCGACTTCTACACCCTTCTGTGCATTCTTCTATGTTAAGTAGCTGTTGGTCAATTGTATGTTGGTATTCTTCTTCATCAAAGTTTTCCCATTGGTGGTTCCATTCTTGATCATTGCTCGCTTGATTGTTGTAGTGTTCGTATGGATACATGGATGGTACCTCTGGCATCCCCGACCATGGCTCTCCTTGCGGAACAAAGTCCGTGTTTCCATTCCACCCCAAAGATGGATAAACTGGTGTCGGTGCCTGCCTAGAGTGTGACATGAAAATTGCCACTTTCCCATTCAATTCGGCCAATTGACTAATCAATGCTGAATTACCACTTTCCATATTGATCTAAAATTTGAAACAACCAAACAACACACGATCAAATCGAACAAGGTAGATTACGAACAAAAATAAAAATAACAATAAAAATAACAAAAATGACAAAAATTGACTAAAACAAAGACTAGACCTACAAAACGTATACTAACTCTTCCCCGGCAGCGGCGCCAAAAACTTGATGCGCCACTAGATAGTTCTATAAACTATCGCAAATAATGGGGCGTGGTCGTGTTTATCCGCAAGTGCACGGATCATTATGATCGCGTAGCAGCAAGTACGGTTCGTTCCACAGGGAAAGTATGGTACACGTGAGTCAGTTCTACGTCTATGTTATAGGCAAGCTATTTACACTAATTACAAGCAAGAAAAGTAAAAGGAGAGGGTGGCAAGTAATTATCTAAACTAAGATGGCTAGGATGGAAAATTAAACTATGCGTATCCTACGGTTAAGGATACGTAATCTCTATACTACAACTACAACTAAAGAGATGTGAACACAAGACAATTCTAATTAACTTAAATTAACCAAATTATCAACTAAGTAAGCAAGTAAGTAAATTAACACTATGTCACTATAATTAAATTACACTAATTAACTACAACTAACTAAACTAACTAATTCTTGCAAGGTTATGCAAGAGCATGGATAAATGAAAAGGGATATTATCAATTGATCACAATTAAGCACTCTAATTCTATGGCATAAGTAATTCAACAACTACCACTCTAAATATTATCAACTAATGATCTTAGAATGACAATAATAGATTGTTTACACCTAGAACTTAAGAATTAGTCAATAAGCATGATCATGTACTTACTAACCAAATATTTTCCAATATAGCTAATCAAATGTTATTAATCAAGATACATGTTACTAATTCGTCAATCAACAACATACATCCATTCAATTTAACTCAATTCAACATTCAATAGCTAAATATGGATATGATAAATATAGAGATCAATTAATTACAATAATAAGTCATATGGAAATCAATCCCTCAACATAAAGATTATTATACACATACATGTTACATGAATCACAAATAAATGAAAGAAGTAATAGATAGAAGTAACCACAAGATGGTAATCTTCTTGTCTTCAATGAAGCTTCAATTCTACTTCCTCCAAGCTATGAAGCTCACATGCAACAAGTATGAGAGTCTAAGTTATCTAGGCTATTCTAGGGTGATTTCTATGAGTAGTTTATGTAATTTTTGGATGTTAGAGAGAGTGTTTTAGGTTAGGAAAGAGGGATATATATATTAGGGAAGATTTAGGCAAGGTTTGGCCGAAATATCTCCAAGGTCGGTCACTCCGGCGGGTTCATAACGCCAGGCTCATGGGTTCTTGCCCGCCGTCGGAAGGCGCCGGGCATTTTTGGACGTTAGCTACAAGCTTGGACCTTCTGGACTGCGGGCTTGTTCCCACCGCATGAAACCGTTGAGATTTGGTGAGTTTGGAAGGTATTTGGGTGGCCAAGGACCCGGTGGAAGTGATCTTGAAGCTTGCATTTCCATGAAAGTTGGTGGACTTGGATGGGATGCAAAACTAGTGCACGGGATGCCCAAAATGGGTCCATCGTGACCGGGGAGAAGTGGGCTTCCGATCTGGGCGGAGATTGGCCTGAAAGACTGGTGGAGATTGGCTGGAAAAAGCCGAGCAAGTTGTCGGGTCATGACCGGGTCAACTGGGTCTGCACCGGGTCGGATCTGGGTTGGGCTGACCTGGCTGGAGCTTGAAGACGCTATGACGTGATGCTGACGTCAGCGTGACGCGCGGTCCCTCCAAAACGACGCCGTTCTGCTTGCTGAAGTGTCGCTGATGCCTGCCTTGGCTAGCGAATTACAATTAGGTCCCCTGGTCTTCTCCTTAATCACCGAATGGTCAATAATGTCCCAAATATTGCACTTTTGCCCCTGATTTCTCCACAATTACACAATTGCCCCTAAACTTCCCTAATTCCCTGAAACACTTATTTACACCCTATTAAATACACAAAAATGCTCGAAACGAATACAAAAGATAGGAAAAGGGAGTGCTAAATGTGAACAT
Source organism: Acer saccharum (assembly GCA_030490815.1). Classification (NCBI taxonomy): domain Eukaryota; kingdom Viridiplantae; phylum Streptophyta; class Magnoliopsida; order Sapindales; family Sapindaceae; genus Acer; species Acer saccharum. The sequence continues at coordinate 29,316,408 of CM059867.1, forward strand.
TTGGAGCGCGATCAAGTATCCAAAGATTTTGAGATTGATTGAATTATTGAATGATTTGGAACGAAATTATCTAAGAAAGCAATTAACAAGAATATGTGAATGTGATCAAGAGGTGAGAGGACTAGGTCATCAATGCTCCCTAACTACGTTTACTCAATGCTTCAAATTGACTTTGATAAAAGATGTTAATCTAGTTAAGGGTTCGTTCTGATCTTATTTATGATTGTTACCGTATGATAATGGGATGAATCAAGTGTTCTCAATTATAATTTAATTTAACTCAAAAACTTAAGATATAAATCACAACCAAAAACCCATTAAGCGAAAGAACAAGTGAACCAAAATTATGTCCAAAAACTTGGGGTTAATAATTCTATCCATTCAATTTGAAGATTGGTTGAGAATGGTGAAACCCACTCGCATCTCAACCATTAAATCATCAAAAACCCTAAATTCATACCTAGCATAAAACTATGCATCAACAAGAATAAATAATTATGATATAAGATGAATTGAATGAATCAAAACTTGAATTTAGAAAATATAGTCAATTCTAACAAAGACTATTCATAGAGGTTCACATTGACTCCCTAGTATGGAGTTAACACATATCAGAAACAAAGAAACAAGAGGGAGAAAAGATAAAACCCATTGAAAAGCTTCAACAAATTCTTCCAATCCTCGATAAACTCCTTTGTCTTCGAATCTTCTATGAGTAAGATGAATGAGGGAATTATGTGGTGAGATGTTATGTATCTGGAAAAGAGCAAGAGAATTCCCGGGGTAGAACAAACCTATTAAACTCTTCATATATATAGCCCCCAGATCCCAGACTTGAAAAGGCGCCTTACGCAAGATGGAGAAGCCAAACCGCTGCCATGACTGCTGCCGAAACCGCAGCGGTATGGCAGCGGCTTGATGATGACGGACAACCGCTGCCACATTGAGAGCGGTCTGGCAGCGGTCTTGACAACGAACACCACTGATGTTGGAACACTGCTGACCCGCTACCAATTAATTAGAAGCGGTTTTTGAAGCATTATTTGATATTTGCAAGCAAGTCCCTGGAATCTTCTGAAATGACACTTTTTGCCTGATATTCTTCAAACTATTCAGTTGGATCCAGAATCTTGAAAATGCTCAAACACACACATTAAATCCGTAAAAGACTTGAGAAACAAGCAATAGATCGGAAGAATGGGGATAAAAAACATATACAATAAATGACCGATCAAATATGTAAGGATTCCTGTAAGGTTCATGATTTGTATTGGCTTGATTCCATTGCAAAACACTTCATATTTGTATTAGTTATTGCTTAGGATATTCTTTGAAGAAAGGAAGCTTAAAAGGTGAAGAGCAACGTCTAGTGCAAAAGTCGTCTTCAAGAGGTGAAAAGCGTCAAAGGTATATCTTGACTCCTATCCTCTTGCAAGGTGTTAGCGCATACACACACAATTCATACATGTGTGTCCCTGCATCGTGGTTCAAACATTTGGTATAACACATTCACACATCTCATAAGATGCTCATGCATTGATCTTGTATAGACAAACATTGTAGAATTGTATGCTTTGTGACTATCTCTTTGATATGGCATGCTTGTGTGAATATGTGTTTATTTGTTTGTGTATTTTGTGTTTTGGACTTGAACATGTTCTTATTTGATGCCTTATTAAGTTCCGGTCATTTTGATTACTCATTCATAAGGTTTCGAGTCCAAACAATGTAGCTATGCTACTTTTCATTCTCATTCGTTGAGTTGACTTCATCGTCGTTTTCTGAGATGATTTCTCAACCATTTTTCAAAGTTGTGTAGTCTTCGTCGTGCATGAGGGAGTCACGGTTCATAATCCGAAAATGGATTCGAAATTGGAGTTCGGATGCCCAAGTTACGGCTGAAGAACGTAAGAGTGCATGAGAGAGGTGAGAGTGGCCAAGAGGCCACGTGGGCCACACCATGAGGGAGGCCGTGGGCCCCATGGCCAGAGACCCTCTCTGGCCCTGTGAGGCCCACGCACCCCCCACGGGGTGGGTGACGTGGCCCTTGCTGATTGGCCCGAAAATCTCTTCTCTCTCTTCTTTTTAAACATTTCTCCTTCCCTCCACATGTGTTGAAGAACTTGAAGAACTTTTCACGAAATTCTACAGATTTTCTTCAATTTCTAGTTTTAGTATTTTGATCATAACTTTCTCATATGAACTTGAAATTGATTTATTCAAAAGCCAAAATTGTTGGTCTTGATGAGAGCTACAAACCCCAAGCATTTCCCAGTTGATAATCATGATTAAGGAAGTGTGTTCCTATGTGGCTTCTTTTGTTGAACATATTGACTTAGATGAGAAAAAGATCGATGATCTTACTTTTGAAAATGAACGTTTATCCAAAGTCAATATGTCCCTCAACAAGAAGCTAGAGAATTATGCTCTTGGCTCAAAAGAATTCAATGAACTTAAAAACAAGATCTTAAGTCTAGAATTGAATCTAAAAGATAGCAATGATAGACTTAGCATCTTGAAGCAAGAAATTGAGCAAAGGGATATTTCTCTTGTTAGTGCTAAAAGGCTAGAAAATATGCTTAAAGCCAAAATTAGTGAGCACTTAACTCAAGAGAAAAAGTATGAACAATGGCTAGATAAATCACGTAAAGATGTTATGTTTAGTGATGACATAGCGGAAAAATATGCCATTAAAATTAAGATGCTTTGTGAGAAACTTGATGAGGTTAATAATATGATTGGCAAGATGTCGTCTAGCTCTAACAAAGTTGAAACCCTCATTAAAAGTGGAAAGCATCCATGTGACAAAAGTGGTTTGAGTTATATCAATGAGAAGGAGACTCCTTCATCTAATAAATCTTACTTTTATCAAAACAAGCATTGAAACAAATGTAGGTACACTCACTCAAGGTAAAGCTATGAAAGCTACCGGAGGTGCCTCTTCATTAACAAGGATGTTCAATGGAAGAACACAACAACATAAACATCAAGGAGCATCAATCTCAAATGCAAGAGGTGGAGCATCAAGGGTTGCACATCGAAGAGGAAAAATTATGAGAAGTCCAAAGGAGTTGGAAGCAAATGCAAATGGTAAATTTCTCAAATTTATTCCTATTTGTCATCATTGTAATATGATAGGACATATTCGACCTAGATGCTTTGAGCATATTCGGAAATGCAAACTTGATAATGCTTTTCATGATATGTCTTTGAATGGACCTAGGCAATCATCCATGTATGGATATAGAAATAGACCTAGGAAGACCTTGGAAAAGCATGTTGTGGAAAAAGTTGTTGATGACTTGCTTGCTAAATCTTGTGTTGTGCCTCACTCTACTATGCATAAGAAAGTTGATAATGCTTTGTTCGATATTTTTGAAAATGTGACCAATGAGGTCAAGGTGCATGTTAAAAAGCCTAACATTGAATCAAAGCATGTTAGAAGTAAGAGTGAGAGGCATGCTGTGAAAAATGTGTGGATTAGAAAAGACACATCTAAATGTCATGTTGCACAATATGCTTTACGTGCCAACTCCTCCTATTCTTGGTACCTAGACAGCGGTTGCTCTAGGAACATGACCGGGAACAAAGAGTTCTTTAAGAATCTTGTTTTAAAGGATGGAGGTTGGGTTACTTTTGGTGATGGTACCAAAAGCAAGTTCTTGGCAAGGTAACAATTTGTATCCCCGGATTGCCTAAACTTCGCAATACTTTGTATGTTGATGGGTCACAAGCTAACTTGATAAGTATTACTCACTTGTGTAAAATTTTTAGTTAGTTTTAACAAAGATGTGTGCACTATAATTGATAAAAAAGGCAATGTTGTCCTAAGTGTCAAAAGGTCTATAGACAATTGCTATTGTCTTGAGATAGATCCTCTAACTTGCAACATGACACATGAGTGCAACAAGCTTGATTTGTGGCATCAACGTTTGGGTCACATAAATTTTAAAGATTTGAAAAAGCTTGAAAAACATGGCATTGTTAGAGGTCTTCCTAATTGAAACTAATTATAGCACGGTGTGTATAAAACTATCTAGAGGGGGGGTGAATAGATTTTACGTTTTTTACCCAATATTTCGTGTTAGTCAAAATTACGAAATTACCCTCAAGATAAAATAAACAAGCAAGTGTAATATGGTGCGGAAATTAAATTGACACTTGATTTTTACGTGGAAACCCTCACGGGAAAAACCACGGGCTATGTAAGTAAGCCACACTCGAACCTCGAATCCACTAAATGTGCAAACGATTACAACCTAATCCCGGAAGTAATCACACACCTACCTAATCCCGGTATGAGTGAACCTAGTCCGATTTTGCTTGCGATCTAAGCAACCTAATCCCGATTGCTACACACAAGACTTAGCTTCTCTTGAAGAGAATACAACCCTATGTGAATATATGAAAATATCCAAAATGCAACATAGAGCAAGGGAAACCCTATATGCTTATCTAAGATGATTAATATGCAATTAAGAGCAATCCTAGATATCAAAACTAAATGACATGTCAATTAGTTTAGCTAATCAATATTAAGCACAAAACCTAATATGCTAGCACAATACAACTTCTCAAACATACATCATACTAATCTCAATTTTGTATCTAAAGCATACAAAATAACAATCAAGTAATTAATTGAGATTGCTAGATAAAATAAACACAAAATATGTAAGATATTAGTGAAAAGCTTACCAAGCAAAGTATGATGAAGATTCCATGCAAGATGACATCTAGATGATCTAAAATGATGCTAGATGATGATTGATGATCATGAAATTGTGTTTGAGTAATTAAAAATGAGTTCTTGGAATTTTTCTTCTCTTTTAAAAATATCCTAAGTATGAAATCTGAATATGAACTCTCTTAATTGACCTAAAGACAAAATGGCATATATATAGGGTGCCAAGCCAAAGTGAGGTCGTTTAAGTAAGTTTCAAAGAAACGCGCCAATCGGCGGTTTCAATCGGCGGTCGGTGGCCGCCGATTTCAACCGCCGAATTGCTCCCGGAGAAACAGGGGAGAAACGGCGGTTCCATTCGGCGGTTTAGTGACCGCCGTTCACACCGCCGAATTAAACCCGAGAATAAAATCAATCAGGTCTGAAACGGCGTTTCAGATCGGCGGCCAACCAACCGCCGAATTCAAACGGCGGTTTCATTCGGCGGCCAGGCCGCCGATCACGACCGTCGATCACCAACAGAGGTGAAAACCAAGGAGATGCCAAGTGCATCTCCATAGGCGGTCTTCGCGCAAAACCAAGCACATTCTAGTGCGTGCGCGGACGTTTCCGAACACTATCGGGAAACGAATTACAAGACACAAATACATACAACAAGATACAACATCAAAGTGCTAGTGTGTAAAGTGACATGTGAAGAGAATGCACATATGAACAAGTATGCTAAGTGAGTGTGTGCAACTATCTCTTCAAGATAAGTAAGCACATAGAATTTACCTTCGGTGCTTATCAAGACGAGGTCTTTGAAAGGGCTTCAAATAATAAACCAACTCCTAAGCTACCCTTACAAGGATCCCCACATATGGTTTGATCACGAAATAAGCCAATTAAAAACAACGGGAATCCTTACACTAATCTTGGTAAAAAGCTTGAGGTGGTTTGTGAACCTTGCCAATTAGGTAAGCAAAACAAAGTGTCTCACAAGAAAAATTCTTACATAGCTACCAAGAGACCTTTAGAACTTGTGCATATGGACCTAATGGGGCCAATTCAAACCGAGAGCATTAATGGCAAAAAGTACATTTTTGTATGCATTGATGACTTCTCTAGGTTTACTTGGGTTTATTTTCTTAGAAACAAGACCGAGGCTTTTGATTACTTTAAAAAGTTTTGTAATCAAGTTCAAAATGAAAAAGGTCTTGGTATCAAGAAAATATGTCGCATTAGGAGTGATCATGGGACGGAATTTGAAAATGCAAAATTTAGTGAGTTTTGTGATGGTTTAGGGATTTCTCATGAGTTCTCCGCACCTAGAACTCCTCAACAAAATGGTGTTGTTGAGAGGAAAAACCATGTCTTGCAAGAGATAGCTAGGGTCATGCTCAATAGCAAGAAAGGCCCTAGAAATCTATGGGCCGAGGCGGTCAATACCACTTGTTATGTGTCTAATTGTGTTTTTAAAAGGCCCGGCACAAAACAAATGTCCTATGAGCTATGAAAGGGCAAGAAGCCCAATGTGAGTTACTTCCACACTTTTGTGAGTAAATGTTATATTTTGAATGATAGAGATCACTTAGGAAAGTTTGATGCTAAAAGTGATGTTGGTCTCTTTCTTGGGTATGTTATTAATAGTCGTGCATATAGAGTCTTTAACTTGACTACTAAGACTATCATGGAGTCTATCAATGTGAAGATAGATGATCTTAGCATGCTTAATTTGTGTGATGATAATGGTGTCAATGAACCTAAAGAAAACATGTTGAATGACACTAAAACACCTATTGATGTGGCTAGTAGTGTTTCTAGTCAAGATGATGAAAATGATAGTCATGTTGAAGTTGAAAGTCAAGGGTTGGAAAATGCTTTAAATGATAATCAACACAATGACCAAGTTGTTGAACATTCTCATCCAAGACTTAGAAACTTACACTATCAAGAAGACATCATAGGTGATTTAAATGAAGGGGTTAGAACAAGAAATCAAATTGCTAACCAAATTTCTTATGCTTGCTACACTTCTCAAATTGAACCAAAAAATATTAATGAAGCAATTGTTGATGAATATTGGGTTGGGGCTATGCAAAATGAACTTAATCAATTTGAGAAGAATGAAGTGTGGTACTTGGTTCCTAGACCTAAAGATATAAATGTAATTGGCACTAAATAGGTGTTTAGGAATAAGACCGACGAAAGTGGCAAGATTGTGAGGAATAAAGCTAGACTAGTGGCTCAAGGTTACACTCAAGTGGACGGTGTAGACTTTGATGAGACGTTTGCCCCGGTTGCTCGTCTCGAGTCCATTAGACTTTTGTTGTCCATTGCATGCATTAAAAAGTTCAAATTATTTCAAATGGATGTCAAAAGTGCTTTCCTCAATGGATACCTTCAAGAAGAAGTGTATGTTGAATAACCTTTTTGTAGACCCACACTCTCCTAATCATGTGTTTAAATTGAAAAGGGCTCTCTATGGCCTTAAACAAGCTCTAAGAGCTTGGTATGATAGGTTGACTCAATATCTTATTGACAACCATTATAGGAGAGGTGGCATTGATAGAACTTTGTTTATCAAACATCATGATCGTAATATTTTTGTTGCACAAATATATGTTGATGACATTGTTTTTGGGTCTACTAATAAAACCAAGGTTGATGAATTTGTAAGTGTTATGTCAAGTGAATTTGAAATGAGCATGGTGGGTGAGTTGAATTACTTTCTAGGAATGCAAGTAAAGCAAACTAGCATGGGCATAATGTTGAATCAATCTAAATATGCTAAAAATCTAGTTAAGAGATTTGGCCTAGAAAATGGAAAAGATTTTGAAACTCCCATGAGCACCACTTTAAAACTTGACAAAGATGAAAAAGGGAAAAGTGTTGACCAAAGCCTTTATAGAAGCATGATAGGTAGTCTACTTTACCTAACGGCTAGTAGACCCGACATTTGCTTTAGTGTAGGCTTGTGTGCTAGATTCCAAGCAAATCCCAAGGAATCTCACTTAAAAGCCGTTAAGAGGATCATTAGGTACATCAAAGGAACTCATAGTCTTGGTCTATTCTATTCATTTGATACCAATGATATCCTTGTAGGCTATTGTGATGCGGATTGGGCGGGAAACATAGATGACCGTAAAAGCATATCGGGCGGTTGCTTCTATGTTGGTAATAACTTGGTTTCTTGGTCAAGTAAGAAACAAAATTCGGTTTCCCTTTCCTCTTCCAAAGCCGAATACATTGCGGCCGGAAGTGCTTGCACACAATTACTTTGGATGAAACAAATCCTTAAGGATTATGAGATAGAACAAGGAAAAATGACACTTTATTGTGATAACTTAAGTGCCATTAACATCTCTAAAAATCCGGTTCAACACTCCCGCACAAAACACATAGACATTAGGCATCATTTCATTAGAGATCTAGTTGAACATTCTATTGTTACTCTAGAGCATTTGCCTACTAAAAATCAACTTGCGGACTTGTTCACTAAGCCCTTGGACAAAGAGAGGTTTAAAACTCTTAGAATGTCCATTGGCATGATTTGTGTTGATTGATGTCTTTGTGTGATTGTGAGTGGCTTGATGAGCAAAACTTTAATTGAATATCATTGTCTTTAAGAGCTACTCACTTGAAAAGTAATGATCTTTAACAAGTATCTTTTATTGTTTCTAGATTCTGCACTTGAGCTTGAAAATCTTATTTTTGAAAAGTGCACTAATGCTTCTCTTGTATGTTTTAGTTTTTGAGTTTTTGTGGTTGAATATGTGTAGATAATGGATGCATCTAGAAGTTTATTGCTAAGTACATGATAGATGACCTATGGTATATATCCATTTTGCTTCGGCACTACATAGTAATCAACGAGCACCCTCATGGAAAGGGCTACACACCTTGGTTGTGAAGCCACCCAATGTAGGAAAGGGCTACGCCATTGTGATGAGGGAAAGCCGCCATGAGGAGTATATGTTTTTGTTAGTAAAATCAAAGAAGTGTTGAAATGAATAATAAAAAAAATTTCTTTGATTCAAGCCTAAAACAAAACAAAAAGGCTTATGGTGTATAGTTGAGAATTGTGAAAAAGCTCGGGTTGACAAAGAGAAACGGGAAAACGAGCCACATGCACACACACGCTCATATGTTGATATCTATTCATTTTAAAAGCAAAAAACCGGATGAATATTGGTTTGACCTAATTTTGGAAAGGCTTTAGATGAATAGGTGTGGATAGAGTTTGCATGTTGATATCATAATTACTCCCACTATATATGTGAGAAGCATTCACACACACACATTTTGCTTATGTGCTTGATTCATTAGCAATGTGAGAATATTTTTGAGAGTGTAAGGTTCCCATTTGTTGATTGACTCATTTCGTGGACAAACCACATGTTGGGGTTCTTTGTAAGGGTAGCTTAGGAGTTGGTTTTATTGTTCAAAGCCCTTTTGAAGACCTCGTCTTGATAAGCACCGAAGGTAAATTCTTTGTGCTTACTTATCTTGAAGAGATAGTTGCACACACTCACTTAGCATTCTTGCATTTGGTGTGCATACTCTTCACATATCACATTTAACACTTGCACCTTGATGTTGTATTTTGTTGTGTGCTTTTGTGCTTAGTAATTCGTTTCCCGATAGTATTCGGAAACGTCCGCGCATGCACTAGAATGTGCTTGGTTTTACGCGAAGACCGCTTAAGGAGGATGCTCTAAGCTTCTCCTTTGGTTTCACCATCTTTGGTGATTCAGCGGTTTGATCGGCGGCCTGGCCGCCGAATGAAACCGCCATTTTCTTCCAGAAGTGTCTGGAGCAATTCTGCGGTTATGACACGCCCCAGAACGGTCTATAATAAAGTATCCCCGGCGGCGCCAACGACTTGGTCGGCGCACGTGGGACACGCGATAGTTCTATAAACTATCATAAAATAAATGTGGCGCGTATGTTTATCCACAAGCTCACGGATCGTTACGATCGCATAGCGGCAAGTACGGTTCGTTCCACAGGGAATTCGTGAGGTACCTTTTATCGGTTTTAGTCTTATATGTTATATATACTATTTACACTAATTACAACATATTTACATGCATAAGAAGTAAATGGTGGAGGATGGCATGTAAGCATTTAAACTAAAAGGATGGTAAGAAAGTAATTAAACTAACTAATCACTAAATTAACTAAGATGGCAATCTAATTAAATTACACTACAACTAAGGATTGTCATCTCCTTAGTAACTAATTAATCTATCAGCTAAACTATAACTACAATTATCTAAATTAAATTAACTAAACTAACTAATTAAACTAATTACCATCTAATGCAATGATCTTGCAAAAGTGGTAATGAGAGATAGGATGTTGGAATATTGGTGTACAATTGCAATTATCCATTTAATTAGTTGATTCCTATTAACCTAGGATAGTCTTAACATTTAATAAAGACACATGCATCAAGAGTTATTCATGCATGGTCTAAATTGTATTATATGCTAATTAACTTGTCAATTAATTCAACACATATATGAATTGAAACTCAATATAGAAAACCAACATATATCATAGATAATATACAAAGTACACCAAACCCAAACATCAATATTAGTTACATAATATAACTAAGGTGGTGTGGGTGGTGAGAGTTTACATTACACTAAACTAAACTAAGCTAATCTAAGCTAAACTAAGCTAATTGTGTGTATTAGAAGGGTATTTGGATATTTGGGAGGTAAGTTTTAGGTTAGGGGAGCAAATATATATATAGGAAACTGTTTTGGGGAGGTTTTGGATGGAAATATCTTCAAGTCGGTCGTCCCGGCGGGCTTGGAACTGCTGGCCGGCGAGCTTGTGCCCGCTGTCGAAGCTCGCCGTGAAGAAATTGGAGTCGGCGGCGAGTTCTAACCTTCTGGACCGCGGGTTCTTTCCAGCTGCATGTACCCACCAAGATTTGGCGAGCTTGGACGTGTTGGAACGCGGGAGAATGGCCGCCGAACCAAGCTTGAAGGCTTGAACATCCATGGAGGTTTGGAGGATTTGTTGGAGTTGAAAACCTTTGCATGGGAGGCTAAAAGTGGGTGCAACGTGACCACCGTGGAGTGGGCTTCCAATCTGGGCGGAGAACCGCTGGAAAAATGGCCGAAAAATGGCCAGAATCGGTCGTCGAAGTTATCGGGTCGTCGCTGGTTTGGGTCGGGTCTGAACCGGGTCGGGCTGACCCGGTTTGTTGAGGAAGACAACCTGACATCAGGGTGACGCATGCAGCGCCAAAACGACGCCGTTCCAGGGGTGACGTGGTAGCTGATGCTGTGCTTTGCTGGCGAATTACAATCAGCACCCCTGATCTTTTCCCTATTCACAGAATCTTCAATAAAGTCCCAGATATTGCACTTTTACCCCTGAATTGTCCAAAATGACAATTTTGCCCCTGAACTTCCCTAATCACCTGAAACACTTATTTATCCGTTAAATACCCAGTTTTACCCGAGAAACAAGCACAAAAAGATAGGAAAAGGGTGCGCTAAATGTGAACATTTGGAGCGCAATCAGGTTACGATCGGCGGCCACCGACCGTCGTTTGAAACCGCCGTTCGAAACCGCCGTTCATACTTGATTGATTTTAATTCTCGGGTTTAATTCTTCGGTTGGTTCGGCGGTTTCAAAACCGCCGTTTCTCCACTGCCTTTCTCGGGAGCCATTCGGCGCGTTTCTTGCAACTTACTCAAAATGACCTCACTTTGATTTGGCCCCCTATATATATGCCATTTTGTCTTTAGGTCAATTAAGTGACTTCATATTCAGATTTCATACTTAGGATATTTTTCAAAGAGAAGAAAAATTCCAAGAACTCATTTTTAATTACTCAAACACTTTTTCATGATTATCGATCATCATCTAGCATCATCTTTGATCTTCTAGATGTTATCTTGCATGAATTCTTCATCATACTTTGCTTGGTAAGCTTTTCACTAATATCTTATATATTTTGTGTCTTTCTTAACAAGCAATCTCAATTTATTACTTGTATGATTTTCATATATCTTTTGATACAAGATTGAGATTAGTATGTGAAATTTCCCTTAAGTAGTAGTGAAATATACCTAGAGGGGGGGTGAATAGGTATAGGCTCCAAATTCTTCCAATTTAAAAATAATGCGGATTATAACAAAGAGAATGCACACTTGATTAGATTTTAGCAAATGAATTGATTTCACTAATACAAGAGTTAATCAATTTACAAGATATGCAATCAATGAAAGATATGGAAGATAAAGAAAAGTAAAAACAAAAAATGAACACAAGTGTTTTAACGTGGTAAAACCTCAAAGAGGAAACATCCACGGGTTGATATCACAACCACCGGCAAAGCAATCCACTATGTGAAAAAGGACTTACACACTCAAGCTATCACTCATGATATCCGCTCAAGCTATCAACTCCTAATCTACCCTCGGGCTAGTGAATCACCAAGCCTACTTCCTATCCGAGATGTATCCTACACCTCTAGAAAGCAACTTCCTATCCAAGACGCTCACGTCTCTAGGAAGATTTCTTGCTTGCCTATCCGGATCCTCCCGACCCAGACAAGACTTCCTTGCTTGATTATCCGAGTCCTCCCGACTCTAATCAAGACTTCCTTGCTCTATCCACAAAGCTTCACTCACTTTGCTAGAGACTTCAACCTAATGCAAGGCTATGATCTAAGTGATGCAAACACAAACAAATTAAGCTAGATGATCAATCAAGCAAAATGTACAAGTTCAATGACAATCTAGAATATGCTTCCAACACACAATCACAAGATTATCTAGAAATCAAGACATGTAACTCAATAAGAACAAAGGTATGAATATTCAATATATCACACTAAAAACCTAGTTCTTAGATCATGAAATAAAACCTAGAAAATAATATGAGACACATCATATATAAATTTTCTAGAATCAATTTCAAACAAAATCAAGTTTAGCACATATATGTTCAAGTAAAGTCACAAAGCTAAAACTCAATTGAAAAATGATCAAACACCCCTAGCATATGATCTAACATACTTCTCAACAAATTTCATCAATCAAATAGTAAGAATCAAGAGATGATCAAAGATGAAATTGAAAAAAAAGAAGTTAAACAATCAACCTTGACCTCGTACTGGAAATCAGGCTTCTGAGAAAAATGACGAAGTCAGCTCCCTCTAAAAATGCTTGGGGTTTTTAGCTCTTCTCAAGACCAACAATTTTGGCTTTTGAATCGATTGATTTCGAGTTCGTATGAGAAAGTTATGATCAAAATGAGAAAAGTAAAATTGAAGAATTTCTGCAGAAATTTCTCTAAGTGTTCTTGAAATCTTCAACAAGTGTGGAGGGAAGGAGATGGGTTTAAAAAGAGGAGAGAGAAGGATTTCAGGGGCCAATCAACATGAGCCATGTCACCCTCCCGTGGGGGGCGCGTGAGGCTCACGGGGGCAGAGAGCCCCTCTGGCCGTGAGCCTCACGGCCTCCCTCACGACGTGGGCAAGGTGGCTCACGGCCTCCCACACCTCTCTCGCGCACTCTCCGGTTCTTCAGCCATATCTTGGGCATCCGAACTCCGATTTTGAATCCGTTTACGGATTACGAATCGTGATGAAGTCAACTCAACAAATGAGAACGAAAAGTAGCATAGTCACATTGTTTGGACTCGAAACCTTATGAATGAATAACCGAAATGACCGGAACTCAATAAGGTATTAAATAAGAACATGTTCAAGTCTTAAACACAAAATACACAAATAAATAAACACATATTCACACAAGCATGCCATATCAAAGAGATAGTCACAAAGCATGCAATTCTACAATGTTTATCTATTAAAGAACAATGCATGAGCATACTATGAAGTGTGTGAAAGTGTTATACAAAATGTTTGAACCACGATGTAGGGACACACATGTATGAATTGTGTGTGTGTGTGCGCTAACACCTTGCAAGAGGATGGAAGTCAAGATATACCTTTGACGCTTTTTCACCTCTTGAAGACGACTTTTGTACTAGACATTGCTCTTCATCGTTTAAGCTTCCTTTCTTCAAAGAACATCTTAAGCAATAACTAATACAAACATAGAGTGTTTTGCAATGGAATCAAGCCAATACAAATCATAAACCTTACAATCTCCCCCTTTGGCTATTCCATTGGCAAAACCTCAACCTCACCATAAAATGTTTCACTCAAATAAACTCAAGATGATAGCATACTCTTAATCTCACATTACAAAGAAATTCCTAGACTAAAAAGTCTTCAAGTCTTCAAGAATTCTTCTTTTGGTCTTCAAAGTACCTATGAGAGAAAATAGCACACCATACAAGAGATCTTCTCTAAAGAAGAATGGTGAGATATTAACCAAAAACAAATATAGAAGATATCCCTTATCTCATACAAAAATGCATTACCTCAAGTGAATAAAATATTTTCATATTAAAGCATTCCCTTAATTTCCTAATTCACAAGGACCAACTATCCTTAACACTATCAAGAAATAATTCTTTCTCCCCTTTAAGACAAGAATTCTCCCCCTTAAGACAAAGTCACAATTAAGCACAAAGAGGAATATGATCACACAACTGGAACATTTTTTCCACACAAAGTGTGAAGTATACAAAATCTCCCCAATATCAAACATGGTGAGGTATACATTTTCTCCCCCTTTTTGTCAAGGAATAGACAAGGGACACAAGAGATAAAGAACGAGATATTAAGCAAACAAATTATATAGAAAGTGAAAGTTGAATAAACTAAAGCTCCCCCTTAACATATGCTCCACATATTATCACCAAGTAGATTTGTTCACAAGGGACATCACACAATCACACAATCAAGCAATAAGAGAAAATATTTCATAACTTGTCAAAGTCCAAGAGAGAATCATAGATTTTCATTAATCTCTCTGAAACAAATTATAGCACGGTGTTCCCAAGATTGCATTGTAGGCGGATGGGGTATCTACCACGATGAACTCTATCATGATGTTCTGCTGAAGGGGGGCTTCTCCAATTATCACGGGCAGGATGTGTGTTCCTATTGGCATCACAGAGTCCTCTGTAAATTCGTATAAAGGTGTAGTGCAACTGTTGTAACAGGGATTCTTAAGGTTGAGCTTCTCCAATGCTCCTTTGAATAAAATATCCACGCTGCTTTTAGTGTCTATAATGATACGGTGGACCCGGCAATTAGTAATCTGAACTGTGATCACCGTTGGATCGTCATGGGGTTGCACTGTGTTGTAGGCATCATCCTCAGTGAAAATAATCTGAGCGGGCCGTGGGTATTCCCGAGATCTTCGGGATACTCGGAACACATCCTGACCAGCGACGAGCTTTGGGATTTTTCAAGCATGATATTTCCTTGAATTGTTGGAAGCCCCAGCTAAGGTTGGGCCTCCACTAATGGTATGGATAACCTGGATTTGCTGCATTAAGTCCTTTCCCTCATCTTTCCTCCTTTCTTCTGCATCCCGCATTCCCCTCTGCACCTTATTTCCCTCCTTGATGCTGTCTCGTACTTGTTGCAAGAATTCCACTAGAAGTCCTCGTCTTACCAACCCTTCGAGCTGGTTACGGAGGCTATAGCATTCAGATGTGTTGTGTTCGACATCCTCATGAAAGTCACAATATTTGTAACGATTTCTTTGATCAGCCGGGACTTTTATTGGGTCGGGCTTCCTGAGTAAACCCTTATCACGAATAGCCAGGTATATGGTTTCTCGAGAGGCATTGAGAGGAGTGTAGTGGTTATACCAGTCTTCCTCAGTTGATACGCGGGCTACTTCTCTGAGTAGAGGGGTTGTTCGAGGTGGAGTCCTTCTAGCCGGGTATCTTTCCCGGTGTTGAGGAGGCAAAAGCCTATATGTTGATCAATTTAGAGGAGGGTTCTGGACTCTTTTCGTAGGTGTCGATTTATGAGATTCCTTCTTAGACCGCTAGATGATCGGGCTTCATCGTGTTCAACCTTAATTCAAAGCTGCTCATCGATGTCTACCTGCTCCAGCGCCCTATCATAGGCTTCCTAGTAGGTCTCAGGCGGGTGTTTGGCAAATGATCGGAATAACCTGCCGGCCCACAAGTTCCTTCTGAAATTGGCGAGGGTCTCCTTCTCGGTAAACACTCCCATCTGGATTACCTCATTGTGGAACTTCTCTACATAGGATCTCAGCGTCTCACCTTGCTCCTGGATTACATACTGCAGTAGGATGGGATCCTTGGGGCGAGGCTTGATCCCCTGAAATTGAGCGTAGAAATCGGTAGTGAGCTTTGTAAAAGAATCCACACTCCCTGGAGGCAACTTCCTGAACCAAGTCTTAGCACAATCGGTCAGAGTTGAAGGGAACATCCTGCACATAGCTGATCGGGTAGCGTTCTGGATTTTCATCTGGTGGACAAAGCTCTCTATATGACTCACGGGATCCTCCGACCCAGAATATTTCTCGGTGGGCATCTTGAATTTAGGGGGAAGTTCGGCTTCCCGAATCCTTCTGGAAAAGGGCTCATTCATCTCCCCCAGGGGGTTCTTCCGGGTACCCCGCTGCTTCCCTTTCTTTAATTCCTCAAGCTCCTTTGCCATCTTGGCCATTTGATCCTCAAGGCATTTAGATCCGTTGTGTCTGGTCTGGGCTATAGAGTCTTCATTGTCCGAAGTTTCTGACTTCACAGCAGGTTCCTCGCGCTCTCCCTCTAGAGGCCGGGTACCTTGTCAGTCCCTCCTAGGTCCAGTGCTGCCACCTGCATCAGGATGATGATCCCTTCCCTCTGCTGCCGACCTGGTAGTCGGCTGGGCCCTTCTTGGCGGGATGTCGATAGCTGATTTCACCAATCGATGTCGAAGATCTTCGGGTTGATTCTGTGCTAGTATTAGCGGCTCGAGTCTGTCAAAGACCGGTACCCGGGTGCTTGGTCCAGTCCCCTCTGTAATCCTGGGGTCTTCGAAGGGTATTCCTTAAGCAATCATCCGAAGGCGGACGCTTTCTACGTAGGTAACGGCTTGTTGCTCTATGGCCTCCCGAGTTGCTTCTAGGACCGCGGGGTCCTACGGCGCTGATCCAAGATTAGGTGGTGGAACCGGCGTCAGGATCTGGCTTTTGGCTCCCTTCCTTTTCCCTTGATTTCTCTAGGTGGAAGCGGGGGAATGGGGGCCTTGAGTTTGCGGGCTGTCCCTGGGAAGATCGGAGCCTCATCTTCTACTTTCTTCTGGGTTGGATCTTGAAAGTTTGTTAAGGGTGGGGAGTTTTTTCCCATAGTCGGCGCCAAAGTGTTAACCCAAAATTGTCACTGGGGTGCAATTTCTAATTAACAATATATGAGGGACCCGGATCTAGATAGATCGGGGTTAGCGGGGTACTTAGTAGCCCAGTATCCCGCTAGTTCTTACAAATCTACTAAGGACAGTGTGTATGGTATTAGCAAGATAAGTAAAATTCTAGCACGTAAAAAGCATGGACACACAATCTGTTTTATATTATGACTTATAGTAGGATTTACAAATCAATACTAGCACGACTATGATTACAATATCAAAAGGAATGAGAGGTGACTTGATGGGCAATGGCGGTGGAGCTCTTCGTGCCTGTCGATAAGTGGAAAAAGTGTGGTAGGGTTTCGATCCCCTTCCTCTGTGGACATACAATGAATATATAGGCCCGTTTCTTGCTGAGTACTCCTAGAACTTCGGTCTAGGGTTTCAGCAACGTATGGGTCTTTCCTTGGAGATTAACGAGTTCATCGGGGAATTGATCCCTAAAAATCAGGTGATTCCTCTTTCATCGGTTTTAAATGAGTTTACTCCTATTTAAAATAGGATTCTGTATGGCGGGAACGAATGCCGTGTTATAACTTGAGTTTCTGTCTTGAACGGTAGCGTTTAATGCTTGCCTTCCTATATGGTCTGCTGTTCAGGGTACCCGCCTCCTGTTTCAGGCGGGTCGGTATACTGGGACCCTAGTGTTTAATTTGCTATGTGTATGTTACAAGTTTTGTGAGTCGGGGTACTCCAGGTACCCCACCTCCCTCTTGCTCCTTCTAAAATGATGTTTGCAAATATCGGGGAGCCGAGTATCGGGATACCAGGATACCCGGGTACCAGGGTACTCGGGGTAGATGGGCGCTAGGATCTAGTGAGGGTTGTGTCTCTGAGGCCTTCTCCTCACAGCTTCTCTGATGCTTTCTTGGTCCCGGAGGTTTTGAACCCTGTCGGTGTGGGTAGAAGCTCTTACTCTAGCCCATCTGTGGGTAGATGGGGTGCCCGGCTATCTCTCCCGTTGCTGCTTTCTATCCCAACTTTCTTCTCAAAGCTAGTGGAAAATTCTATTTGGTCCTCGCCATTTTTGGCGGTTAACAAATGTATTAATAACTTAAAAGGGTTTATAAATAAATCGTATTAAAATGAATACATTCATTGAAATAAGGGTACTATTGGCAATAAGATAAGTGCTTTTAGTAATTATTTAATTTTAAATTTTAGACATATGTGTATTTATAAATATGGGTGTGTTTATCATATCTATGAGTGTCAATATCGGTACTCTGTACCCAAAAATAAATTAAGATGTTTATCAATTTTATGATTTATTAATAAATAAAATTAAACAATTATACAATATATATAATCCATGCAAGCGAGAGTTTGGTGGGGTTAGGTAGTACTGTGGGGCCAATTGGATTGAGAGTCCAATCTTGTTGGCTCCCAAACAAGGGAGAAAGATTGGAAATAATCCAAACCAATCCCCCCAAGTATTTTGAATTTTTACCTTTACGTAGAATGTTGCTAAGTTTAAGAAATTCAAAATAATCAAACATTGTGGTTTAGAACATCTTCGATGCTATTATATATATTTGAGTTTCTCACTAGTGTCACATTAGCAATTCTCTTGAATATGGATCCATATTGATAAAAAAGTAAACGAATAAATATTCTCATCTGCATTGCAATTTATCTAAAGAAAAATATATACAATCACTTTATGACAAATCACAATAAAAACATTTGTCTCACTCTTTTTTCTTTTTTAATTTAGGACTAAAAACTTTAAATAACACGGAAATGACTAATTATTTGGTTGGAAATAGTGAGAAATTGTTACTAGAATTTCTAGGGTAGTTGGTTTATTTATTTATTTATTACCTTATTATCTATTCATTATGAAATTCTACTCAAATGCATAACTGTATTGGAGATGCTCTAAACATTTTTATAATCAAAGAACAAGTATCATAATGACACACCGGTTAACAAGGAAAAAAGAAAAAGAAATAAATGAGACTATAGTCAGCATTAAAAATAAATTTAATTATGCTTACTAGGAATATAATTAACTCTGACATGTCATTTTCATTGGCTCTTATCGATGCTCACATGGAGAGTTAGTTATGGTAGGAATCCTGCAAGCTGATGTGGCTAGATTCAGCGAGAGATGCCAAGATCAAGGTGATCTAACATTCATGGTTGGACAATTGAAAAACGGTATTATGGTAAGACAAGGTCACCATCCCACTATTTGTAAACTTTAATATTCTTGTGAATTATTATTTATTAGTAATATTACTTGTACTACATGCACAAGTTAATGACTTTCCATGCCTATATACAAAAGACTTATTTGGTGTTATGCAGAAGCAAATTAAGAAAAGAAAAAGGGAAAAAGTAAGGTTTTGGTATTGGAGGAACTGGGTATATTGGTAGAAGGATTATGAAGGCAAGCTTAGCTGAGGGCCACATATCATATGTTCTTCAAAGGCCAGAAATAAGTCTTGTATATATAGGCATTGAAAGTCTTTAACTTGAGCATGTAGTACAAGTTACCCTTTTAAGTTGGTGCTCCCAAAAAAAAAAAAAAATATATATATATATTTATTTATTTATTTATAGAATTATTACCCAGTTCCCCTAACCGGGTATATTTGTAGAAGGATTGTGAAGGCAAGCTTAGCTGAGGGCTACAGAACATATGTTCTTCAAAGGCCAGATATAAGTCTTGTATATATAGGCATGGAAAGTATTTAACTTGTGCATGTAGTACAAGTTACCCTTTTAAGTTGGAGCTCTCAAAATATATAGACGTAGGGGTATGCAAGAAACCGTCAAACCGAACCAACCCCCTAACCCAACCCAAACTTTAAGGGTTGGTTCAGTTTCACATATGAAAGAATTATTAATCGGTTTGTCATTTAACAAACCAATCAAAGATTGGTTTGATTTGGGTTGCTAAAAACAAAATTGTTCAATAAAAGTCAAATCCATATTTCCTAGGTTTTGTAACTATTATTTATACTTATTTGCTTCTCATATAAATAATGATGGTATTGTACCACTCCTCCCTTATATATATATATATATATATATATATATATATATTATATTTAACTACTCTCTTCTGATGCATTTTAAAATATGAGTTTTATTTTTTATTGTTTCTGTTATGATACTTGTTATTGTTAATTTGTTAATTATATAATATTTTTTAAAATTTTGAAATAATTAAATAACAAGTATATTTAATATTTTTATATTTAAATAATATTTTTATAATTATATGAAAAATGATTTCTAGGTTCAAACCTGAACCGATAAATCTACACAAACCAACCTGACTTTTTTTTGGTTTGGTTTGAATCGGTTTGACAAATAAAATTGGTTTGGTTTGGGTTTGAGCTTCAACCCAAACCAAACCAAAAATGCACACCTCTATACACAGGTGTTCTATAGATTGTCCCATATAGGGTCAGGCTATAGAACACCGGTGTACCCATACACCGTGTAGGAAATATTATGATCATAATATTTCCTTCACAGTGTACGAGTACACCAGTGTTCTATAGATTGTCCCGTGTATATATATGTATTGAATTATTATCAAGTTCCCCCAACTACTAGAACCTTACATTTTCCCATTTTCTTATCTTAATTTGCTTCTGCTTAATTTCAAGCATAACACCAAATAAGTCTTGTGTATATCGTCATGGAAAGTCTTTACCTTGTGCATGTAGTACAAGTTACCCTTTTAAGTTGGTGCTCTCAATAAATATATAACTCATATAAATTCGAGGTTTTTGGGGAAGGGGAAGGACTCGAATCCGCAATCTCATGGTGCAGGTATGAGGGGTTTGTCATCGGACAGCTTCATCTCGTACAAGTTACCCTTTAAGTTGGTGCTCTCAATATTCACTACAAAAAAAGTGACCTATAATAACATATTTCTTTGTGACAAATTTTGATTATATCACTGTTGGCATTATTTTGTGACAAATTTTACTATTTGTTATTATGTTTTGTTCAATTGAAACGTTTTAAAAATAATTGTCACAATTAGTTACAAAACTTGATAATTTGTGACAGATAATATAATTAGTCACAAAATTACCTTTTTAAAAGGAAAGATTTTATTTTATAAATAGATAGGTTTTTAAAAAGCATCAGAATCGATTAATATTTACATTAAAAAAATCAATTAATATTTCCTTTTTTCTAAAAAAAAAAAAATGCTACACCAAAAAAATATCACAATCATGCTGTGTTTTTTTTTTTTCCCTTCTTTTTTTTTTCTTTACCTTAAAAACACTTTTTAGGTTTGAAATTGTGTTTCATCTGAAGAAGTACCGATATTATAGAGAAACTTTTGCCCGGATAAAAATGTAAGCTTCTCATGATTTTATTTTTTTAGGGTTTGTTTTCTTATACTTGTTTTTCAGGGTCAGAATCTCAAATTCGAGTTTCATATATTGAAAGTATCTTTGAATAAGGTATGATTATTTTTTATTTTTTATTTATTTTTTTTTATGTAGAATTGTATATATCTATTTAGAGATATTTTTTTTAACTTTAATTTGTTTTCTTTTTTTAAGGAACCCATTATTATTATTTCATGATTTATAGTTGTTTATTCTTAGATTCCACAGTATATGTCAATATTAGTTTATATGCTTACTAACTGTTTGATAAAATGATTCTTATAGAACAACTAATTGTTTAATGCAGCATTGAAAGAAAACTCTTAAGCTTCTATTTCTCTTGATTTCATTTTTTTAGGGTTTGTTTTCTGGTACTTGTTTTTTCAAGGTCGGAATCTCAAATTCGAGTTTCATCTATTGAAAGTATCTTCGAATAAGGTATGATTTTTTTTTTTTTTTCGTATGTAGAATTATATATATGTTTAGGGATGCTTTTTGACTTTATTTTGTTTTCAAATTTCTTAAGGAACTCATTATTATTATTTCATGATTTATAGTTTTTTGTTCTTAAATTTTCACGGTATATGTCAATTTAGTTTATATGCATGCTAACTGTTTGATAAAATGATTCTTATAGAAGTATAGAACAACCAATTGTTTGATAAAAGAGTTCAAACACTCAATAAGATATTTGATATTTTGCTAGATGAATAGATTGACATTATGTAGGACTTTATATGAAGATGGATAGATTAGCAATTCTAATAAGTTTTATATTTGGATATCAAACTTATAGAATTTATTTTATACTTGTACTAAGTTTTGTCAATATTGTTGCATTTTTCTTCGGTTTTATTTTGGTGACTTTAATTTGTTCTCACTATTTTTTTTCTTCATGTCTTCATGTATATAGGATTCTCTTGCAAAACCGGCCTAAAGATTCTTTAGCTACTTGACAACTGATAGTGGATCATTGGCTTCTTATATTTCACAATCAAGACCTCGGAAGTTTCAAATTTTTGGTTATGCAATTGGAAGTTATTGTGTGTGACCTAACACTTATGTTAATTTAGACTAGCCGGCTTACTTATGCTATTTAGTAGTAGAATTTGAAAGATGTTAGATTACTTTTGTATCAATTCGATATAATGTTAATTTTTGGATATTTTTAATGGAATGATTATTTATGGAACTCAATGTCATTCAGTGAGTGACATGTTTTATTTGGTTATATTTTTATATTTTTATTTTTTTTATACAATTTAAATTTATATTAAATTTTGACAATTGACTAAATTGTTACTAAGTATCTATATAGTGAATTAATATTCATATTGTTAATTGTCACTAAGTCTACGCTGTAGTGACAATTTTTAATTGTCACTAAGTTTGTCTGTAGTGACATAATTTTAAGATGATTATTTGTCACTATATTTGTGAATAGTGACACTTTTTAAACAATAAATAGTCACTAATAATATGTATAGTGACAAAATCTTCAAATGGTTAATTGTCACTAAATACTAATCCAGTGACACAATTTTTATTTTGTCACTAATTACAGTCAAGTGATAATGTGTCATTAAAAGTTATGATTTGTGACAAGTAACAAAAAACTGTCACAAATACTTTTAGTGACGGGAGCAAAAGTGACGAATTATTAGTGACACTTTTTTTGTCACAATATTGAATCTGTGACAATTTCTTCACTTATAGTGACAAATATTTTTTGTCACTGTAGGTCAATTTTCTTGTGGTGAATATTACTGTTAAATAATAATTCACAAGAATATTAAAGTTTATCTATTACAAATAGATGGTTGGTAACCTTGTCTTACCATAATACCATTTGCCTTACTACTGAACCACCTCAACCTTTTTCCTACTTGGGAGAATATCTTTAATGAGACGGTCGCATTGCCACTTAGTGAGACCATCCAATGAGATTGTACAAAATTATAGTTTAAAAATATATTTTTATATTCTCGAGATAAATAGTACAATCTCATTGGGACGATTTCATCAAGTGACAATGAAACTGTCATACTGAAGATTTTCTCTCTACTAGGATATTTTGTACCTAGCTGGTCTGTCAATGTGGACCTACGTTAAGACCAGGTCAGGCTGTGCCCACCTCAAATTTTCAAAAAAAAAAAAAAAAAAAGATTTTGCTTATATATATATAACGATTAACAAAATTGTGCTATAATGATTAACAAAATTGCGCTGTTTAACCTATTAGCACAGCTAGTAGAATTCCTATTAACCACATCGGTGGTGGTGGTGGTGGTGGTTCAAGTCATCAAGTGCCACTATTTTCATTTTGCTTGATTTTAATAATGTATTATATCTTTTAATTTTTATTTTACCATCCTTTCCAATTCATTTCTAAAATTTTCATCCTTTTCTAAAATAAAACAATTCATCCTCAATTTATGTTACTTAATCTAATTATATTTTATATTAAATTATATATTATTATTTTGAACTTTTATTATTTCTATTAGTTTTACTTTGACAAACCTAACACATCCCATCAATAAACCCTAATATCTCAAATTTTAATTTATTGTATTAAAATAGTTCATCTATTATTATGATTCATTTTATTTTATCCTTAGTATTTTTATCCTTAGTATTTTAAAGCTGACATTATTATAACTCAGTCTTTTCTCTGTGGCTTTGAACCAAGAGTAAAAGTAGTGTGCGGTGACTGGTTGTGGGCAACTGTTTCATTGTTTCTTGTTGAATCATGAATACGGATGATATCGCACGGTTGTGTGTGTCGATGACGCTAAGAGAAAGGGAAGGTCTAGTTAGAAAACTCAAAACAGATCTGAAAGAGGCGGGTTTATGAATGATGGCTAACAGCCTGGTAGGGAAAATCTTGTCTACCAAGATAGTTAACAAAGACGGTTTCCGTGTGGTGATGCGGAAGATCTGGCAGACGAGAGAAGCGGTGGAGATTGATCCGGTGAAGGAGAACATCTTTGCGTTTCACTTTCAAAATCTAGAGGATAAACATAAGATTATATCGGGAGGGCCTTGGAGTTTTAACGACTCCCTGATAGTGATGGAGGAACCAGAAGGGAAAGGGGATTTCCAATGTATGAAGTTCAATAAGGCAGAATTTTGGGTTCAAATACATAATGCTCCTATGATTTGTATGATGATGGAAATCGGGTATTTCTTGGGGAGTCTCATTGGAGAAGTTGTGGCGGTTGATGGGGGTGAATCAGGGCCGATCATGGCTAAGTTCCTACGGGTGCGTGTTCTTTTGGAGATTGACAAACTTCTACGTAAATGCTTGAGGGTGGACGTAATGGGGGATGGTGGGGAATCGATCATGCTCCTGAAATATGAACGCCTCCCCAATTTCTGTTTCCGATGTGGGTGTTTGGGCCATACCACCAGGGAATGCCTTGAAAAACCTCTGGTGGCAGAAGGGGATACTAAGGAGGAGTTGCTTTTTGGTGCTTGGATGTGTGCTTTTGCTCCTACTAAGAAGTTTGGGTATAGCGGGCGGAAATGGGAACATAGGGAAACCCGTGGAGGAGGCCGGTTTAATCTCGCAAATTAGGAACGGTGGAGTGATCCAGTTCGATTGTCATCGGACAATAGCGGCGGCCGGGAAACGGTTCCAAGGGTAATGACTGCTAATCCCCGTTTGGAAACTACCATACTAGGGAGTCACTCAAAAGGAAAGGAAGTTATGAGAGCCCCTTCTGATGGAATGATTGAGGGAATGAAGGAGTTGATTGGCAAGGAATCTAGCTCGAAATTTCAAGAATCTCATAATTCGGGAATTATTGTCCCAGATATCGCGCGGGATAGGAGTGCAAATTCTGATGTTTTGAATACGCTGGATGTGGGCCTTGGGGGGCTTGTGAGCCCATTAGGACAGGGGATCCAAATTGGAAAGTTAAACAGACCTGATTTACAAGAAAAAGGCTTATTGAGGCAAGAGTCCATTCCAAGTGGGCTGGAAGATGGTATGGAGGCCCAATCCGGAATGGGGCTGTTACCTGGAGCTCCAAGCCCGAACGGTCCAGCCGGTCTGGGTCATATATTTAAGGGGGTTCAGTCTGGTTGCCAGATTGAGTTTGGTGCTCAAAATTCCCAAATTGATTTGGGGGATCCTACCCTAATCGGAAAATGGAAGAGACGGGCAAGAAATCAGCACAAGGGTTGCGATCAGAAGAATGGTGGTTCTCTCCTAGGAAAGAAGAAGATAGTCAACGGGGGTGGCAATGGGAAGATGGCTGAGGGTATTAAGAGGCAGAAGTTTGTTTCCACGATTGAGGATTCGGCTGATGCAGGTAATGTTGAAGAATCGATGGGTCGGTCTCTACTGGCCTACCGGTCACAATGAATGCTCTAGTGTGGAACGCTCAAGGCTTGGGGAGTGATCGAGCGTTCCGGGTGTTGATGAAGTTCAAGACCGACTACTCTCCTGACATTATTTTTCTTATGGAAACTAAGATGAAGCATTCTCAGTTAGAGAAGATTAGGATTAAATTAGGTTGTGTTGGTAAATTGGTTGTTGATTGTGTGGGGAGAAGTGGTGGGCTTTGCCTGTTTTGGTCTCATAAGGTGTCTATTTCCCTCCTCTCTTTCTCTCGGTTCCACATTAATGTGGTGGTGAATTCTGCGAGTTCTAATGATTGGCGTTTTACAGGTTTTTACAGGCATCCAGAGGCGGACCAAAGTAAGCACACTTGGACTCTGCTTAGTCGGTTGCACCTTATGTTTCAGTTACTTTGGTTAGTTGCAGGGGATTTTAATGAGATAGTCTCTGATGATGAGAAGTGTGGGGGTTTACCTCGGAATAGGTCTTTGATGGAAAATTACTGAGAAATTTTGGATGAATGTGGGCTAGACGACTTGGGGTTTAGGGGGCCGAGGTTTACTTGGTGTAATAAACGAAATGGTAGTGACGTAGTCCAGGAAAGGCTGGATAGAGGTTGTTGTAATTTCGAGTGGAAGACTTTGTATCCTCGGGCTGTTGTTCACCACCTGGAGTACTGGCACTCTGATCACCGGGCTCTTTTGTTCGATCTTCTTAGGAAATCAGAAAATGGTCGAGGTGTTCGGGGAAGGAAAAAAATATTTCACTTTGAGGCTTGTTGGGCTGATAAAGCCGAGTGTCGGAAGCTTATTGAGAAGAACTAGGGACAGCTTTCATGTAGAGATGGTTTGCAGGGGGCTGTATCTTGTATTTGTCAGTGTTCTAGAGCTTTAAATGATTGGAATTGCTTAACTAGAAGGACTATGCAGAAGGATATTGATATGAAGAGACGTGAGCTACGTTTGGCTACAGACACAATTCATGATGGCTCTTGGACCTATATCAAAGAGTTGGAAACTCAACTAGATAATCTACTTTGTTATGAAGAAGTGTACTGGAAGCAGCGGGCTCGTACTGAGTGGCTGAAAGAGGGCGACAAAAATAGGAGATTTTTCCACCTAAAAGCTTCTGAACGAAAGGCATGTAATAAGATTCTAGGGTTGTTTGATAGTGACGGGATTTGGCAGTCTAGTCCGAGCCAATTATCTCGGGTGGTGGTTGATTATTTCTCAAGGATTTTTAGCTCCAATAACCGGGTAGGGAGGAATATGAACCAAGTTCTTGGGACGGTTAGGTCCCGTTTATCTCCTCACAGCTCTTGTCTCCTTGATAGACCCTTCTCTGCTGATGAGATTAGAAGTGCAGTGTTTACTATTGCGCCGTCGAAAGCGCCTGGCCCGGATGGAATGCCGGGGTTGTTTTATCAGAAATTCTGGGATGTGGTTAGGCAGAAGGTTACAATGGCGTGCCTCCGATGTCTGAATGATGGTATCTCCCTGGCGCCGGTGAATGATACCTTGGTGATTTTAATTCCGAAAATAAAGAATCCGGAGCGGATTAGCGAGTTCCGTCCTATTAGTTTATGTAATGTCATTTACAAGGTTGTGGCTAAGGCTTTAGCGAATCGGCTCTGTCTGGTTTTGGATGCGGTGATCTCTGAGTCCCAAAGCGCGTTCATCCCTGGAAGACTGACTTCGGATAATGCCTTAATCGGTTTTGAGTGCCTGAATGCTGTTCGTAATAGGAAACGTAAGGTGGGGTCCTTCGTGCTTAAGCTTGATATGTCTAAGGCCTATGACCGGGTCGAGTGGGGTTTTCTTACCGATATGATGCGGAAGTTGGGTTTCTCGGAGCTATGGATTGGTAGAATCCTTAACTGTGTGTCTACTGTCTCCTTTTCTTTTGCTATTAACGGTGATGTTTCTAGGTCGGTTAAGCCTTCTAGAGGGTTGTGTCAGGGAGACCCCCTCTCTCCCTATCTCTTCTTGTTGTGTGCTGAAGGGTTGTCTTGTGTGATCAAGGATGCTGTGCAGCGAAAGTCTATTTCTGGCTTTCAATGTAAGTTATCTGGTCCTAATGTCTCCCACCTATTTTTTGCCGATGACAGCCTCCTCTTTTCTAAAGCTTCGGATAGAGAATGTGCTTCTATTCGGAAACTTCTTGATGATTATTCCGAAGCTTCGGGGTAGGTGATCAATTTCGAGAAATCGGCTATTTGTTTTAGTAATTCGGTGTTATGGGATGAGGGGAATTGATTAGCTGATATCATTGGGGTTAAGCATGTTAGATGTCATGAGAAGTATTTGGGTCTTCCTAGTATGAATTGTAGAAACAAACGGGCTCTTTTCAACTCTATTAAAGATCGTGTTTGGTCGAAGATTAAAGGGTGGCGTGGTAAGTTACTGTCCATTGGTGGCAAAGAAATTCTCCTCAAGGCTGTGATCCAAGCAATTCCGACGTACATTATGAGTTTGTTCAAGCTTCCTAAGTCGATTATCCTTGACCTTCACAAGCTTTGCAATCGTTTCTGGTGGGGCAGTTCGGAGGAGCAGTCGAAGATCCATTGGTGTAACTGGAGGAAAATGTGCCTCTCGAAAGATGATGGAGGGTTGGGATTCCGGAATCTGGAACCTTTTAATCAGGCCCTCCTTGCCAAGCAGTGTTGGAGGATTTTAAAGCATCCGAATTCCCTGGCTAGTAGGCTGATTAAAAACCTTTATTTCCCTGATTCTTCTTTTATGGATGCTAATCCAAAATTTAGAGGATCTCTTATTTGGCAAGGGCTGTTGTGGGGTCGGGATATTATCAGGTTGGGGTCCTGTTGGCGTATCGGTAGTGGTAGTTCGGTTAAGGTTTATGGTGATCGCTGGATCCCTCGGCCTTCCACTTTCAGTATCATTTCCCCTAGGGTTCTGGCTGCTAACATCACAGTTGATTCTCTTAAGACGGTGTCGGGAGGGTGGAACCTTGATCTGATTCAAAGCAGTTTCATTAAGGATGATGTGGACCTTATTTTGGCTATCCCTCCGTCTTCTCCTTCTGTTGATGATGTTCTGATGTGGCACTATGATAAGGATGGTAGGTATACAGTTAAAAGTGGTTACCGAATTGCTTATCACCTGTCTGGTATCCCCAGCTCTTCGGGGCTCAATGACTCCGTTTCCTGGTGGAAGACTCTGTGGCGCCTCAAACTTCCCTTGAAGATAAAGATCTTTATGTGGCGGGCCTGTCATCACTGGCTTCCAACCATGGCTTATCTTGCTAAACGTGGGGTTCACACGAATGGCTACTGCCCTCGCTGCCAGAAATGTCCGGAGACGATGGTTCAAGCTTTATGGGGCTGTCGTGAGTTGAGGAGTGTTAGAGAGAAGTGTCAGAGTTTCAAGAGTTTTGAGGGCAGTAATGATATGCATTTTCTTGACTTCATTCTTGGTTGGCTGCGTAACCTCTGCTCATCAGAGATGGAATTCATGTGTGTTATTTTATGGAGAATATGGTTTTGTAGGAACCAAATGATTCACAACAAAACTGGGTTGATAATAGGGATGTTGTTCAATGGGCTTCTGATTTCATTGATGAGTGGAGATCGACCTCTCAGGTGGGTACTCTGCCTACTTCTTGTTCTGCTCCTGTGCAAAATTGGATCCCTCCGATGGTTGGTTCCTGGAAGTTGAATACAGATGCGGCTACCTGTTATATGGAGTGTCTGATTGGGTTGGGGTGCATTATTCGGGACAGTGTTGGGGTGGTTAGAGCTGCTGTTGTCAAGAAGATTACTGCTATGGTTCCTCCTTTAATGGTGGAAGCTATGGCAGTTAGAAGGGGTATCCAATTGGCAGCTTCCGAGGGTATTGGGGTTTTCCACATTGAAACCGATTCTCTCCAGGTTGCTGAGTTGGTTCGTAAGCGGGTGGTGTCCTATGCTGATGTTGGTCCTATTATTAATGACATCTTATCTTCTTTAGATGCTCTTCCAAGGTGCTCTATTAGTCATATTTCTCGTCGTGGTAATTTGGCTGCTCACTCTTTAGCTAGAGAGGCTCTTTCGGTTATTGAGGATTGTGTTTGGGTGGATCGTTGCCCTCCCTGCGTGGTGCAGCCCGTCCATGCTGATGTTCCTGTCTAGTGTGTTTTGTTGCTTTTGTTTCGTTTGCTTTCAAAAAAAAAATTTGTTTAGAATCAATAAATCAATAATTTACCAATAATTAGAAGAATAAAAAATTAAAAAACATGTCTAGTAAAATTTATTAATCAATTATATTATTTTGTATATATTTAAGTGAATTAATTATAAATACAAAACAAAATTTCTTATTATAAAATTAGATTGTAATTTATGTTGTTTTTCTTGTTATTATTTATTTATTAATATTGTGTTTCTTGTTTTTAATTTTTTTTTATAAGTAAGATTATTGAGTTCATTTTAAATAAGCATTCTTTTGTTTTATTTTATACCCTAAACTTTGTTATACCATCTGTTTTTCTTTATATAAAAAAACTCACTTAAAAAATAAATAAATTAATTAATTAATTTAAAAAAAAACTCATTTTACTATAATCTTAATTTTTCGATATTTTTTATATAATTGTAATTTTATTCAAGAGCCCCTTGGTTAAAATTTCTAGGTGCGCTGGTGGGGAATCTAGTGAAGGCCCACTAGTGGCTTCAACATTTCATAAAAAATATATATATTAATGAGTTTATAATTTTACATAAGCTGCTCCAAGTGGCTAGTGGTCTAAATAACTAATAACTAATTGGATCTATATCTATCATTTAATAAATAAATAAAATATAAAACAGTAAAAAAAAAATAAATTATAAATAAATAAAAAAAGCCCGAAACCAGTAACATTTTAGTTTTAGTAACCTTGTCAACCAAATTTGTCCATCAATTATCATTTATTTCTACTTTTTTTTTTTTTTTTTTTTTTCACGTTTACTATTAGAAATAAGCAGTTTGATACATGCAATAAAAATCAAGACTAAAACCGATTTATCTTAAACCTAAGAATTCTTTTATTGAATTTCGTTATGATATGTCATCAATGAATGGTGATGCCCCTAGGGGCATAGCTTTACTGGTAGATGGATGAGCTTGGGGCTTGAGCAAATGACTTCTAAGTCAGCAACTCGAATGCTACCAATGACAAAAAACTTCAAAAAAATATCTAGTTTAGATGGATGGATAGATATTGTCAAAATAAAAATAAAATTGAATGGTGATTATAAATTATCGTATCTAATACTTGGGAGAGAGATTTGAACTTGGGACATCAATATTTGTTGAGAGGTCTGTTTAGGCCAACACATTTTCTAGATATATTGCTCTCAATCTATCAGTCTGATCAACTTTAATTTAATACATTATCTTCACCCGCTTCCATTGAAAAAGAAACTTAACAGAGACTTGTACAACGACTCCTGCCTATAAATAGTTAGGTTGCCATGCAATATTCTTATCACTCATCAAAGCAATCACAGTTTGGAAAAACACATTGAGCTAGATAGACACAGCTTAATCGCCATGAAATCTGTCAATTTTCTTCTAGCTTTTGTTCTCTTGGCTTTGGCTTCTTCATTGGCCTCTGCTTATGATCCCAGGCCTCTTCAGGATTTCTGTGTTGCCGTCAACGACACCAAGACTGCAAGTAAGTAATTTATATGCTTCCACTTGCATGCTACTAATAAGTAATTTTGTATATTTTCCGCCTTTGAATATTTCACACTCTGGTTTTGTTTTCTGCAGTTTTTGTGAATGGGAAGATCTGCAAGGACCCAACTCTTGCCACACCAGATGACTTCACCTTTAGTGGGCTCAACATTCCTACAGACACAAATAATTTTCTTCGTGAAAATTCTAATCTAGTAACCGTAGACCAATTTCCAGGACTCAACACTCTTGGAGTTGCCATATCCCGTGTGGACTATGCACCCGGTGGAGTGAACCCACCACACATACACCCTCGTGCTACAGAACTTCTGTTAGTCCAAAAGGGCACTATTTTTGCCGGTTTTGTAGATTCCAACAACACCCTCTTCGGCAAAATCCTGTATCCTGGAGATGTTATTGTGTTTCCACTTGCTATGAATCACTTCCAAGTCAATATAGGAAAAACTGATGGAGTTGCCTTTGCTTTTTTCAATAGCCAGAATCCTGGTGTCATTACATTAGCAAATTCCATCTTTGGAACCAACCCTCCCATTGATCCTTATGCTCTTGCTAGAGCATTCCAGCTGGATGTGAATGTGGTGAAAGAGCTTCAGGCAAAGTTCCGATCTAGCAACTAAAATGAAATTGAATCAGTAGCCAGTTATGACTTATGATGTTTTAGTGTTCTTGCTTCATTATGGATATCATATTGTAATGTAATAAAGAAGCTTCTTGTATAAAAAGTTTAGTGAAAAATAAAATATATACATTAAGGAAATACATACATGTATGCCTTTGATATACTTTAGACGAAATTGCTACTCTTAGCCTTAAAATTATCGGGGATTCTAAATTTATCAATCTGCAATAATTTTTGGGTGGTGATA
This sequence comes from Acer saccharum, assembly GCA_030490815.1. Taxonomy (NCBI): domain Eukaryota; kingdom Viridiplantae; phylum Streptophyta; class Magnoliopsida; order Sapindales; family Sapindaceae; genus Acer; species Acer saccharum. The sequence continues at coordinate 29,348,652 of CM059867.1, forward strand.
TGGACAATCCACCAATTATCTATTATCACACTCCAGTTTATATTTATTTTTGTTGACGAGATGAGGTTGATTCGGTGGTAAATCACTCATACCTGCACTACGATCGCGAGGTTGCAGGTTCGAGTCTTCTTCTCCCAAAAAAACCCCGAATTTATGTAGTACTTTAAAAAAATATATTTATTTTTGTTAATAACAATTTTATCCCCAATTAAAATTATTAAACAACACAAAAGTTCTGAAGATAGGTACTTACACACAAATCTTTAGAATATATAATATATTACTTCATCATCCTCATTGATCTATTCAATCTTTCATAAATCCAAAACTCTATAAATCTCATCACTTATTTCTTTTAGCATATATAAATTAAGTTGTGATGCCCATATTTTGATTTTATATGTTAATTTTGTCTCAGAAACTCCTTTCTCCCAAGTTTTTCAAAAAATTTCTCTTTCTAATTAACTTCGAACCTTTTCTCTTCTAATTTTCTTTGCAGCTCTCTCTCTCTCCCTATCCCTTCCTTTTTATCTCTCTTTAATTTCTCTTTATCTCCAAGTCTATTTTTTCACTCTATCTCTCTCTTTTCTATGAAGGACATTTCGTCGACAAGGGGAAATGTTGATAAGAACAATAAAAAATTTTGGTTGATAAATTTAATCTTTACTATAATTTAATGGATACTTTTGAAAAAACCCCAAAATTTTATACAAGTCATTATGAAAGTTGTGCTAAACAAGTTACAGTAAAGACTAGAAGTGTAATAAGAGCAAGTCATGGTCTGATTGGTTGATCGGGATGTATATAAATAATATAAATTTGGTCAGGTTATATATATAATTTAGGAGTAATTAAACATTTTAGAATCAAAATGTTAGTGTCAAGTCCCGGTTTGAGTTCAAGGTAATTTGTGTGTATTAATGCTTACTTGTATGACAGAAATTAAAGGAACAAATTTTGACAATGCATTTTTTTTAATGCTCAAGTGTTATTATATTAAAAATAAATAAATAAACAACTATGTGGAACTCAGATAATGACAGAATCTAAATCCTTACTAATTAATATTTGAAAGTTATGATGGAAGAGCTTGGGGCTTAGGCAAGTAACTCCCAAGTCAACAGCTCGAATCCTACAAATGGCAAATGCTTCAAAAAATACCCGATCTAGATAAGTGGATAGATAGATACTGTCAAAAAAAAAAAAAAAAAAGTTCTCCTACAATAATTTGAGACATTAAATTCTTATAATTAATGATGAAAGTAAGTATTAAATAAGCAAATTAGGTATACTTTTAGGCCGTGGACTATTTTATGGGTTTGAATATGATTAAGGTGAGATTGAGATTAGATGTAATTAGATTGGATTGAACTACACTAAATTACTATTATGTTGTGTTTGATGAAACATGTGACTGAAATTAATAAATTGTTTGGTGAAACAAGAGATTGAATTAAATATAATATAATAATATTTTGAAATTGAATGACAAATTATTGAAATAATTTTTTTAATATCTATACACGAAGACCTGGTGCTAAAGTGGCCTTAGTTGTCTACCAAGATAGATCGCCAAAGGATCAGGATACCTTATCAAGATACATAATACCTTACCCTGCCATGCATACATGTAAAAAAAATTCATGATAGAAGTGAGCTAGGTTGCCAATAAGGGTTGGTTCAGCATCAGGATTCCTTATGTAGGGATTATCAAGTATCTAGACTTGCAGTGTCCTTATTAGAGTATCTAAGCAACCTTGGTCTCCTACTGGGATCGACTTGCTCTAACTAAGATCACTCCATACTTGGTTAAAATTACTTGATCAAAATTTCTTGCAAAAATTTATATTGAATCCTACAAGGGGACTATCGTCCAAAGATATCTTCAGATATAGTTCAAGTTTGGGTTCCTCTATGGCCAGATGAACAAGCTTGAGGCTAAGTACTGACAGCATCCCAAGTAAGTTTTATTTGGGTTATAAACAAACATGCAGGTATCAGATTCTACCGGGGTATATCGTAAGCAAGTAAGACAATATGGTTGCAAAAATATAGAGACTTTTCATTTGATCAATCAGGGTGCCCAACCCCCATGTAAGGATTCCCTTTTATTGATTGGCTTATTTCGTGGTCAAACCACAAGTTGGGGTTTGGTTGTAAGGGTAGTCTAGGTGATTAGTTGAAGATCAAGACCCTTTACAAGACCTCAAAAGGACAAGCACCAAAGGTATATATCTAGTGCTTACATTGTCTTGAAGAGATATAGTTGCACACACACACAACATGCATAACTTTTATTCTTGAATGTTGTGTTTATATTTTGTGTGCATTGTGCTTTATTGATTTATTTAATATCTCTTCTTGCATTTAATTGATTGCATCTTGTTCTATGAAATGCCATGACATGATAGGCATTATGATGCATTCAATACCCACACTTGCACTTCATGATTAGTCTTAAGTGTGGTGTAATTCGTTTCCATTTGTGTGATCGGAAACGTCCGCGCTTGCACGATGGTGTGCTTGTCTTAGCGCGATGGTTGACCACTTGAGAAGATCTCATTCTTCTCTTGGATAAGTGGTAGCTTTAGTTTGGTTGGGTTGATTGGAGTAAGGTGTCTAGTTTCAAAAGATTGGATTTCAATGTTTTAAGTGTTTTCAAAACTGACCTTTGCATGGTCGTGTGACCATAGCTTTTTACACAAAGCTTCAAAATGAGTTTTGAAAATTTCTGTACAAACTAGACACCCATACCTTTCCAACGGTATATTATTCGTAATATTTCATGACCGTTTGGATTGGTTTTGAAATTTCCAAAGTGACCACTAAAACAGGGCATCACAGCTGTTATCCGAATCTGACCTTTGGTCACTCAAATGACCATAACTTTTTATACAGTTATCCAAATCATGTTTTGTTAATTGGAGTAGAAAGTAGACTTCCATACCTTTCCAACGGTATATATATGAAAGGTTTCGATGTCGTTTGGTTATGTTTTGAGTCGCTTGAAAATCAAGCTTTGTGCTGTGACGCCCGCCGCGGTTTCAGTGCCGCGGTTTTTGAAACCGCGGTAGTCGAGCCATAGAGCAACCGCGATAGTGTGATTCAGGGGCAAAATTGTCTTTTCACTTGCCCTATTCTTGATGTCTATAAATATCACACTTTCTCATTATCTGAACAAGTTCTTGACTCTTAAGAACCCTAAACTTCAAAGTTAGATTTTGAGAGAAAATCAAATCAAGAATTCACCTTTAACCACTCAAATCAAACCCCTTTTGCATCAAATTTCATATTGCATCTCCTATGTCTATATAGAGTGCATCCATGTATGGGTTTGCATCATCACAACTTGCTTGGTAAGATTTTGATTAATTTCATCTTATTTTAGTATTTTAAATACCAAGCCATCTCTTTTAAATTACTTGTATGTTTTAGATCATATGCTAAATACAAGAAAAGAGATTATTTGTGATGTATTGATTGAGTGTTGTTTGTGATAGCTTTGTATCTAGGATTGGTTATCCTTTACTTAGCTAAAGTTATATGCCATGTCATATAGCTACATGTGATATCTAGGATTGATTATATTGTCATCTTATAATCCTAGGTAAGCATTTAGAGTACCCTAGCTCTTATTGCAATATTTGGATATCATTGCATATTCACATAGGGTTGTTTGATCTCTTAGGAGATTGTAAGTCTTGTGTGATAAACCGGGATTAGGTCGGACACCGGGATTAGGTGGTCACGTGAGCAAATTGGACTAGGTCCACTTTTACAGGCCTGCGGGTAGTGGTAGCGGGATATTGGCCGGGATTAGGCCGTCAAACCTGGATTAGGTTGTATACGTTATCACAATTAGTGGATTCGAGGTTCGAGTGTGGCGCACTTACTAGCCCGTGGTTTTTCCCATGAGGGTTTCCACGTAAAAATCAAGTGTCGTTTATATTTCCGCACCATATTACACTTGATTATTATATTGTCTAGTTTAGGGCATTTTCGTAAATTTGACTAAAAACGAAAATTGGGTAAAAAGCGTAAAATCTATTCACCCCCCCCCCCCCCCCCCCCCCTCTAGATAGTTTTATACACACCGTGCTATAATCAGTTTCACCCCATTTCCGGGCTACAAAAATGATAAAAAAATAAAACAATCTCAAAGATGACAAGTCATGCGTCCCTCTTCTCCTTAGCCTCCTTCTCCTGGCCGGTTGCATCCAATTCCCTAACAACCCCGACTCTTGCATAAACTTGGACTTCTCCAGCTCCTGGCACCCCGGCTTCGATAGGAACATATGCTTCATCCAATGATACAACCTCGGTAGGATGCACAGAATCCTACACTTGATTATCTTGAGTAGCAGGAAGATCCTGTGCTCCTTTCTCAGTTGATTCTACTAAATCAACAGTAGACAAACTGGATCCCTGATGTGGATGAGGATCCGGGATAGTGGCGGCTTAAGAAGGATCCCCTAGTCTAGATCATCATCTAAATGTTGGGTAGCTTTGGCCATGATTTGATCCCGGTCCCAGTTGGAAGGCAGCTTGCAGGTCAAAGGGAGGGGGGAGAGCCTTGGCAACCTCGTATGAAGCAGTGAAGTATCCATCCATAAACGAGGAGTCCACCCTAGCTTCCAAGATGCTCATTGAACCCCGTAAAAACCGGTTCTCATTTAGAAGCATGGCTTTCTCTGCCTTCATAGTCTCTCTCTCAGCCCGGCGGCGTGTTGACTTGATTGTTTCTATGTCATAAGCATGCTTCATCCGTTCCAGCTCCACCAAGGTAGCCTGCCTACCGGTTTCAGCTTCAGTGGCAAACTGGACTAGAGAGGTCATACTCTTCTCAGCTCGAGTTAGATCATCCTTGGCCTCTTTCAGCTCAGCCTGAAGTGTAAGATTGGCCTCCTTCAGAGCTGCTACCTACTGCCCCAAGACCAAAGCAAATTTAAAGCCTTACAAGAAAAGAAAATAGTAAGTATCTTCTAATAAGATTGTACCAAGCAAGCTAGAAGATCAAGATTCATACCTCAGCAAGCAAAGAAGCTCCCTTGGTAACCAGGATATCCGTAGGTAGGGAGGACATCGACTGTAGGCCTTCTTCAAGATAAGCAACGATAAACTTGGATATTATCTCCTCCTAGCTATAGTCCCACGACCTTGATCTAGAGGGAAGATCTGTGGAAAGAGTGGCCGCAGTAGTAGCACTTTTTACTTTCTTTACCCTGGCTGAACGCTTGACAGGTATTGTTGGAGGAGGAAGAGGAGGAAGAAGAGGAGAAACAGTCGCAACAAGCTTACTAGGAGCAGCGATGGGAACCTTCCTTTGGGTTTGGACTGGTGAAACCCGAGCTTTGGCAGCCCGTGCCAACATCTTGCCTAGGGTTGGGCATACTGGAATCTGAGTGGGAAAAGAGGTAAGAGAGTGTGAAGGCAACCCCGCAGGAGCCGGAGGAGGGTTGATAAGGGCAATTTGGACCCAGATGCAGCGCCAGCACCGGAAGGAGGAGAAGGGACAAGAGAATTGGCTGGAAGGGGATCTGGGAATCCCGGTCCTAAAGAAGAAGAAGAAGGAGATAGGAGAGGAAGAAGAAGGAGATAGGAGAGGAGTGGTAGAGACTACTAGAAGAAGGATTAGCGATATATATATATATATATATATAACCAAGGAGGATAGAACTTGAAACTAAATTATAGTGTGTGTAGTATTAATCTAGAGGGGGGGTGAATAGATTTTAAACAAATTTACCCAATTTTCGTTTAATGAACAAGATTACGAAAATGCCCTCAAGACAATATAAACTAGCAAGTGTAATATATTGCAGAAATTAAATCAACACTTGATTTTTACGTGGAAACCCTCACGAGAAAAACCACGGGCTAGTAAGTAAGCCACACTCGAACCTCGAATCCACTAAATGTGTAAACGATTACAACCTAATCCCGGAAGTAATCACACACCTACCTAATCCCGGTATAAGTGAACCTAGTCCAATTTGCTTGCGATCTAAGCAACCTAATCCCGGAAGCTACACACAAAACTTAAATCTCAATGAAGAGATTACAACCCTAAGTGAATATAATGAAATATCCAAAATGCAACATAGAGCAAGGGAACCCTATATGCTTATCTAAGATGATGAATATTCAATTAAATCAATCCTAGATATTATGAGCTAAATGACATGTCATAAAGCTTAGCTAAATCAAGATGAACAAAACCTAATTAGCTATCATAAAATAACACCCAATCATTTTCATCACAAATCAATCTCTAACTTGTATTTAATATATGATCAAAAACATACAAGTAATAAAAAGAGATTTCCAAATATGAACAACACTAAAATTAGATGAAGTTAATGAAGAACATACCAAGAGTGATGTGATGATTCAAGACCATGCATGGATCTATCCTATATGAGTATAGAAGATAGAATACGAAATATGATGCAATTTGGAATTGATTTGAGTGTTTAAAAAGACAATCTTGTTTGCTTTTTCTCTCTTTTGAAAGTAGGGTTCTTGATGAATAAGAGTGATAATCAGAACTAGAGAAAAAGATGTATTTATAGAGGCCAACAAATGGCTGAGTGAAAAGACGAGATTGCCCTTGAAACTTACCGATCGGTGGTTTCATTCGGCGGCCAGGCCGCAGAATGAGACCGCCGAATTCATCCCGAGAGAAACAGGGGAAATTCGGCTGTTTCATTCGGCGGCCATAGACCGCCGATCCAACCGTCGATTTGGACCTGACACAACAGGGGAACAACGGCGGTTTCATTCGGCGGTTTCATGACCGCCGATCAAACCGCCGAATAAACCAGAGAGTTAAAATCAATCAGGTATGAAACGGTGGTTTCATTCGGCGGCCAGGCCGCCGATCCAAACCGCCGTTTCACCAATCTTGGTGAAACCAAGGGAAAAGCCAAGGGCTTCTCCAACGATGATCTTCGCGCTAAAAACAAGCACACACGGTGCATGCGTGGACGTTTCCGAACAACAACGGGAAACGAATTACAAGACACATACACACACAACAACATATAACAAAGAAGTGCAAGTGTGATAAGTGACATGTGAAGAGAATGCACACAAATGCAAGTACTAAGTGAGTGTGTGTACTAAATCTCTTCAAGGAAAATTAAGCACTAAACATATACCTTTGGAGTGCTTAACACTTGCAAGGGCCTTGAGCTTGAACACATTCCTAAGCTACCCTTACAACATCCCCACATATGGTTTGATCACGAAATAAGCCAATTAAATACTACGGGAATCCTTACAATCTCCCCCTTTGGCTATTTCGTGACAAAACCATCACTCACAATGATTCCTCACAAAGAAATAGAAACTACGGGACTACAATGATATTCTACATTACAAAGAGATAAGAGAATGCAACTTGAAGTCTTCAATCCTCTTGTAGAATAGTCAATCCCTGAAAAGAGTTTCTAACATTTCCAATACACAAAAAGTGTGAGATTAATCATGTGAGAACAATACCAAGCATTTGCATTTTTAGAATTTAGGCACAGCATTACCAAATGTATGCAATGTATGATAAATGCAATGCTCCCCCTCAAAGGGTTACTCCCTCTCAATGTATGTTCTCCCCAAAGTGTACAATAGCTTCTATATTTTGCAACTCCCCTCACCATATCCTACTCCCCCTTTTTGTCATGATATAGGCAAAGGAGTAGTCCCCAACCGGGTCACTCATAGCAACAAGAGATAGAAGCATGCAAGATTTGCATATACATATAAGTCACTTTATGCACTTCAATTAATTTGAGAGAAACAAGGAGATTTATTTGAGAAAATGTGTGAATTCAACATGCTTTGCATACAAGACATATAGCATTCAAGTCCAAAATACAATGGTATTTGGCAAAGCAAATGACAAAGGTTTCTAATTAGAATTCAAACCAATTTCACCAATGTCATGAGAAAAGCAAGGATATAGAGATTATTGATTTCAATTTAAGAGTAACTATATCCAACTTTATAAGCGAAACATGGCATGAGCAACTTTGCACCCTATTTGATTTTTCCGGATAAGATATCCGTATGATAGTAGCCATGTTCAACCAATAAAGAAAGAGAGACATTTGGAATGTAAATTCCTTTGAACAGATACAAGATCCTTTATTCATTTTGAGTCTCATAAGCTTTCACACAAGTTTTGCATTTTAAGAATATGCAATCATCAATTCATGCTTTTCATGAGAGCATGTTGTATGAATTTCATGCTTTTTCATTTGACATTAGCATGTTATTAAAAGAATCATCATGTCATGGAGATAACTATAGGTCATTCACATCATACTTCCTATGTAAATCTCCTAGTCCAAAAATGCATGTTTGAACATAAATATGACATGGATTGTAGACAAGCAAGGTTCACACTTATAGAATTTGAAAACATATATATACATATGTACAACCAAGCTTACTCAAGCAATCAAAAGAAGAGGCATAAGTTATTTCAAATTTTTTGCAAGTGACAAGAATGCAAAATAGCTCTCTTTGCTTGAGTTCCCCATATGGGGTCAAATAAATCACATCACTCCACAAGACATATCCCAATAGATCTACTAAGAGTTTTAAATCGAGTAGCATCTAACGGTTTAGTAAATAAGTCCGCAAGTTGATCATTAGTACCTACATGTTCAAGTACTATGCATTTATTTTCAACAAGCTCTCTAATGAAGTGATGTCGGATGTCAATATGCTTAGTTCTAGAATGTTGAACCGGATTCTTGGAAATATTAATAGCACTCATGTTATCACAAAAGAGAGTGAGAGTACCTTGGTTGAATCCGTAGTCTACTAGCATTTGCTTCATCCATAGGAGTTGTGTGCATCCACTCCCCGCAGCTATGTACTCGGCCTCGGCCGTGGACAAGAAAATCGAGTTTTGCTTCTTACAAAACCAAGACACCAAGTTGTTGCCTAGAAAGAAGCAACCGCCCGATGTGCTCTTCCTATCATCACAATTTCCTGCCCAATCCGCATCACTAAAGCCAACAAGACTAGCATTAGTGTCAAAAGAGTACCAAATCTCATAGTTGGATGTCCCATTCACATAACGAATGATCCTCTTCACGAAAGAGAGGTGGGACTCCTTAGGATCCGCTTGGTACCTAGCACACACACCCACACTAAAGGATATATCGGGCCTACTTGTGGTTAAATAAAGCAAGCTACCTATCATGCCCCGATATAGAGTTTGTTCCACACTTTTACCACTAGCGTCCTTGCTTAGCTTCAAAGTGGTACTCATGGGTGTATCACAATGTTTGGCATTTTCTAAACCAAACTTCTTCACAAGGTTTTTGGCATATTTGGCTTGGGTAATAAAGATCCCATCATCTAATTGCCTAATTTGCAAACCTAGGAAGTAACTAAGCTCACCAACAAGACTCATCTCAAATTCATGAGAGATAACATCAACAAATTGTTGGACTTTGGTGTTGTTGGTGGAGCCAAACACTATATCATCAACATATATTTAAGCTATGAAAAGCTCATCATTGTCTCTTTTGATGAATAGTGTCTTGTCAACACTACCACGTGAGTAGTCATTGTCAACAAGAAATTGAGTGAGGCGCTCATACCAAGCCCTCGGTGCTTATTTCAACCCATATAATGCCTTTTTGAGGCGATAGACATGGTTGGGGTGGTGAGCATCCACAAACCCCTTGGGTTGTTCAATAAACACTTCCTCTTGCAAGAAGCCATTGAGGAAGGCACTCTTGACGTCCATTTGGTACAATTTGAACTTGTGCACACAAGAGATGGACAAGAGAAGCCTAATGGACTCTAAGCGGGCAACGGGAGCAAAAGTCTCCTCAAAGTCGATACCCTCAATTTGAGAGTACCCTTGTGCTATAAGTCTAGCCTTGTTCCGCACTATGTTGCCATCCTCATCGGATTTGTTCCTAAATATCCATTTTGTGCCTATGACATTAGTGGTCTTAGGCCTAGGAACTAGAGTCCAAACCTCATTCCTTTCGAATTGGTTTAGCTCTTCTTGCATGGCAAGAACCCAAAACTCATCATTTAAGGCTTCTTCAACCTTTTTGGGTTCAATTTGAAAGGTGTAGCATGTATAGCTAATAAGATTAGCAAGTTGACGTCTAGTCCTAACACCCTCATTTACCTCTTCAATGATATCTTCTTTATCATGGAGTTTCCTAACCCATGGAGCGGGTTCTTTAGAGTCCAAGAGAGGAACTCTATCAATAGGTTGTGTGTCATTATTGTTGACATTAGATGTCCCAACATTAGGTGACACCACAACCTCCTCCAAAGGAGAACCATCACTAAAAATAACCTCCTCCTCATGATTATTTGACTTGAGCCTAGTATCATCAAATACGACATTGGATGATTTCATAACACTTAGAGTCTTTAAATTGAAAACTCTATAGGCTCTACTATTTAAGGCATAGCCAATAAAAATACCCTCATCACTCTTAGCATCGAATTTGCCAAGTTGATCACGGTCATTCAAAATGTAGCATTTGCTTCCAAAAGTGTGGAAGTAGCTAACATTTGGCCTCTTGCCTTTCCATAATTCATAGGAGGTGTTTCTAGTACCGGGCCTTAGAAATACTCTATTTCCTATATAGGAAGCCGTATTGATGGCTTCGGCCCATAGGTTCCTAGGGACATTGTTGCTAAGCAACATCACACGGGCCATCTCTTGAAGGACCCTATTTTTCCTCTCAACAACTCCATTTTGTTGAGGTGTCCTAGGAGCGAAAAACTCATGGGAGATGCCTAAATTATTACAAAAGGTTTCAAAGGTGGCATTCTCAAATTCCCTCCCATGGTCACTTCTAATCCGTTTTATGCTTTTAATATTAGAGTTCATTTCATTTTGAATTTTATTACAAAGCATTTTAAACTTATCAAAAGTTTCGGATTTTTCTCTAAGAAAATATGTCCATGTGAATCTAGAGAAATCATCAACACAAACAAAAATGTATCTCTTTCCACCCAAACTTTCGGTTTGCATGGGACCCATGAGGTCCATGTGGAGAAGCTCAAGTGGCTCCTTGGTGGTGAGATACTTACCCTTTTTGTGCATGCTTTTAGTTTGCTTTCCTTGTTGGCAAGGTCCACAAATACCATTTGCTTTCTTCCCAAGCTTAGGGAGGCCACGCACACAATTGAACTTTCCAAGGGTCCGTAGATCCCTAAAGTTCATGTGGCCAAGTCTTTCATTCCACAACTCAATTTGCTCATCCATGGACACATGATTAGATACAATACTAGCTTCAAGACAATAACAATTGTCGCTAGATCTCATGCCCTTCAACAAGGTTTGTCCATCGGGTTTAAGGATAGAGCAATAATCTTTAGAAAACAAGACGGAATATCCTTCATCACTAAGATGTGAAATGCTAATTAAATTGGCTTTCAAGCCATCAACAAATAAAGCATTGGATAAGGAGGGTAATCCAGGAACGGAAATGGTTCCTTTCCCTACAACATTTCTTTTGGATCCATCACCAAAAGTGACATTTCCACCTTCCTCCATAACAAGAGTCTCGAAGAAACTCTTGTTTCCCGTCATGTGCCTAGAGCACCCACTATCCAAGTACCAAAAATTAGAAGAATTTGCCTTCAAGGCTATTTGTGCAACATGGCAAACATTTTCATTCTTTCTAATCCACTTAGCAACAATTTTAGCTTTCTTAGTGGTCTTTGGTACATGTGCTCTACTATTTCTAGGATCATGCAAATCAATATTTTCATTCCTAGAAACATGCATCTTGGCTCTATTCTTTCTCTTTTCAATCATGCTTTGTTTTCTACACATTTTAATATATTGAAAGCATCACAACCACAAAAGTGACAAATAGGGATGAAAAAAGGAATCATACCTCGTCTTTGTGCATGCATGGGAGCTCGTCCATGTCTTTATGGATAAGTGGGTTCAATCCATCTTTGTTGTTGAACCGGTCTAGGTTGCTTCCAAGCTTGAGGTTGCATGATTGGTCTCTTTCCTTTGTGAGCCAATTTGGGAGGAGTGTTGGCTTGAGGAACTCTAGGGGGTTGAGCTTGAGATTTCCTTCTTGGCCCCATTTTCACTTGTGCATTAAAACATTGTCCTACTTCTAACTTTTTCCTAGGAGGTTGCACAAATGAAGTTTCTTCATTCTTCAAGCTCTTGACAAACACGGTCTTGTTAGAGGTTGAGATTTTCTTGCCATCTTCATACCCAAGACCTCTCTTGTCACTTGGACTCTTTCCAACACCAAGTAAATGGTCAAGCTTCTTGGTGCTAGAATCTATCCTAGCCAAGGACCCTTTAACTTTTACAAGTTCCCTCTTCAAGCCTTCTTCACTTCTCTTGGACAAGTCTAACTCCTCAATTAACTTATCCTCTCTCCTATTCAATCTTTCCACTTGTTCACTTAAGTGGTCATTGTGAGCCGAAAGTTCAAGGTTTTCTTCTCTCAACCTCTCAATCTTTCTTGTGCTTTTAAGTGCTAAATCATTGAACTCGGCATGGTATTTAGCAAGCACCTTTTGCTCCACAAATTTCTTTTTGGAACTAGAAGAGGAGTCACTTTCTTCTTCACTAGAGTCAATTTCCTCTTGACTCAAATCCTCCTTTTCACTAGCACTTTTGCTCTTGTGAGAAGAGGCAAAAGCTAGGAAGTTAGCCATGAGCTCTTCTTCACTTTAAGACTCATCTTCCTTATTGGAGTCATCACTACTCTCACTCCAAGTGGCGGCCATCACTTTACCCTTCTTCCTCTCATTGTGATTAGCACATTCGGGGGCAAAGTGACCAATCCCACCACATTCAAAGCATCGGACCCCTTTCCTTTCGGTCCTCTCTTGTCTAGGCTCAAACTTCTTGAAGGAACCTTTTTTCTTCAAATCTTGTCCTCTTGACCCAAATCCCTTCTTCTTCTTGAACCCCATAACCTTGTTAAACCTTTTCACAAATAAGGCAAGGTCTTCATCCGATTCATGCTTTGCCTACTTTGCATCCTTAGATGCTTTCAAAGCTATTCCTTTAGACTTCTTAGGAGGAGTAGTGGTGCTAGGAGCCTTCCTAGACTCATATGCAAGGAGACGCCCAATTACCTCACTTGGCTTCATATCCATGTAGCCACTATTTTCTTCTATGGCCGTCACCTTTGATTCAAACCTATCGGGGAGAGATCTCATAATTTTTTGCTTGACTCTCCTATCCGAATACGGGTCTCCGAGTTGATGGCTTTGATTTACTATGCCCATCAATTTGATTTCGAAGTCATTGAAGCATTCATCCTCTCCCATCTTAAGTAACTCAAATTGAGTTTGGAGGACTTGAAGCTTGGACTCCTTCACCACCTCGGTTCCCTCATGTGCAACTTGAAGGATGTCCCATGCCACTTTTGCAATCTGAGTATTTTGAATAAGCTTGTACTGATTCTCATCCATTGCACACATAATGGCATGCATCGCCTTCCTATTCCACTTTGAAGCCTCAAACTCTTGCGTGTTCCATTGCGCCTTAGGCTTCAAAACATCTTGTCCTCCACCCGCGGGAGTCATCATAGGGAGATCATATCCGTCTTCCACCGCCATCCATGCACGGTCATGAATTTGGCATATGTAGGATTCCATCTTCCCTTTCCATTGGGAATAGTTCAATCCGGTAAGAAGTGGAGGCCTTGTGCTAGAAGCTCCTTCGTGGCCACCACCATTTCCATCGTTTCCACTCATAGTGTTTATGAATGAATGAAATGAATGCAAATGTATGAATGATCAAAAATCACACAAAATGCAAAACACACCAAAATAAGCAAGGATCACCTATGTATGTCTAGGAACCCGCTCTGATACCAATTGAAACTAAATTATAGTGTGTGTAGTATTAATCTAGAGGGGGGGTGAATAGATTTTAAACAAATTTACCCAATTTTCGTTTAATGAACAAGATTACGAAAATGCCCTCAAGACAATATAAACTAGCAAGTGTAATATATTGCGGAAATTAAATCAACACTTGATTTTTACGTGGAAACCCTCACGAGAAAAACCACGGGCTAGTAAGTAAGCCACACTCGAATCTCGAATCCACTAAATGTGTAAACGATTACAACCTAATCCCGGAAGTAATCACACACTTACCTAATCCCGGTATAAGTGAACCTAGTCTGAAATTTCCCTTAATGTAGTAGTGAAATATACCTAGAGAGGGGTGAATAGGTATAGGCTCCAAATTCTTCCAATTAAAAATAATGCGGAAAATTACAAGGCAAATGCACACTTGATTAGATTTAGCAAATGAATTGATTACACTAAGACAAGAGTAAATCAATTTACAAGATATGCAATCAATGTAATATATGGAAGATAAAGAAAAGTAAAGCAAAATTGAACACAATGATTTTAACGTGGTAAAACCTCAATGAGGAAACATCCACGGGTTGATACCACAACCACCGGCGAAGCAATCCACTATGTGAAAAAGGACTTACACACTCAAGCTATCACTCATGATATCCGCTCAAGCTATCAACTCCTAATCTACCCTCGGGCTAGTGAATCACCAAGCCTACTTCCTATCCGAGATGTGTCCTACACCTCTAGAAAGCAACTTCCTATCCAAGATGCTCACGTCTCTAGGAAGATTTCTTGCTTGCCTATCCGGATCCTCCCGACCCTAGACAAGACTTCCTTGCTTGATTATTCGAGTCCTCCCGACTCTAATCAAGGCTCCCTTGCTCTATCCACAAAGCTTCACTCACTTTGCTAGAGACTTCAACCTAATGCAAGGCTATGATTTAAAGTGATGCAAGTGATGCAAACACAAACAAATTAAGCTAGATGATCAATCAAGCAAAATGTACATGTTCAATGATAGTCTAGAATATGATTTCAACACACAATCACAAAAGTTATCTAGAAATCAAGACATGCAAATCAATAAGAACAAAGGTATGAATATTCAATTTAGCACACTAAAAACCTAGTTCTTAGATCATGAAATAAAACATAGAAAATAACATGAAGCACATCACACATATGTTTTCTAGAATCAATTTCATGATAAATCAAGTTTAGCACATATATGTTCAAAACACATCACAAAGCTAAAACTCAATTAACAAATGATCAAATAACCCTAGCATGTGATCTAACATACTTCTTAACAAATTTCATCAATCAAATGGAAAGAATCAATAGATGATCAAAGATGAAATTGAAAAAGAAATAAGTTGAAACATACAACTGACCACGGACTGGAAATGGACCAGCTGAGAAAAATGCTGAAGTCAACTGCCTCTAGAAATGCTTGGGGTTTGTAACTCTCTTCGACACCAACAATTTTGGTTTTTGAATTGAATGATTTCGAGTTTGTATGAGAGAGATATGATCAAAACAAGTAAACAAAAATTGTTGAAAAACTGATGCGAGAATCAAGTGTTCTTCAAAAAAAAATTACATAAGTGTGGAGGGAAGGAGGTTTGCTTAAAAGGAGGGAAAAGGAAAGATTTTCCGAGCGAATCACGTGCTGCCACATCAGCACCCTGTGGGGGGCGTGTGGGGCCCACGGGAGCAGAGGGCTCCCTTGCCCGTGGGGCCCACGGCCTCCCACAAGGGCTGGCCAAGTGGCCACACGTGATTTGCACATCTCTCGCGCGCTCCCTCGATTCGTTGCCCCATATCTTAAGCATCCGACCTCCGATTTTGAATCTGTTCTCGGATTACGAACCGTGACTCCCTCACGCACGACTACGACTACTCAACTTTGAAAAATAGTTGAGAAATCATCTCAGAATCTGACGATGAATTCAACACAACAAATGAGAACGAAAAGTAGCATAGTCAACTTGTTTGGACTCAAAACCTTATGTATGAGTAACCGAAACGACCGGAACTCAATAAGGCATTAAATAAGAACATGTTCAAGTCCTAAACACAAAATATGAAAACAAATAAACACATATTCACACAAACATGCCATATCAAAGAGATAGTCACAAAGCATGCAATTTCACAATGTTTGTCAATACAAAATCAATGCATGAGCATGCTATGAAGTGTGTGAATGTGTTATACCAAATGTTTGAACCATGATGCAGGGACACACATGTATGAATTGTGTGTGTGTGCACTAACGCCTTGCAAGAGGGTGGAAATCAAGATTTACCTTTGACGTTTTTCACCTCTTGAAGACGACTTTTGCACTAGACGTTGCTCTTCACTCTTTGAGCTTCCTTTCTTCAAATAATGTCCTAAGCAACAACTAATACAATCATAGAGTGTTTTGCAATGGAATCAAGCCAATGCAAATAGTGAACCTTACATAGTCCAATTTGCTTGCGATCTAAGCAACCTAATCCCGAAAGCTACACACAAGACTTAAATCTCAATGAAGAGATTACAACCCTAAGTGAATATAATGAAATATCCAAAATGCAACATAGAGCAAGGGAACCCTATATGCTTATCTAAGATGATGAATATTCAATTAAATCAATCCTAGATATTATGAGCTAAATGACATGTCATAAAGCTTAGCTAAATCAAGATGAACAAAACCTAATTAGCTATCATAAAATAACACCCAATCATTTTCATCACAAATCAATCTCTAACTTGTATTTAATATATGATCAAAAACATACAAGTAATAAAAAGAGATTTCCAAATATGAACAACACTAAAATTAGATGAAGTTAATGAAGAACATACCAAGAGTGATGTGATGATTCAAGACCATGCATGGATCTATCCTATATGAGTATAGAAGATAGAATACGAAATATGATGCAATTTGGAATTGATTTGAGTGTTTAAAAAGACAATCTTGTTTGCTTTTTTCTCTCTTTTGAAAGTAGGGTTCTTGATGAATAAGAGTGACAATCAGAACTAGAGAAAAAGATGTATTTATAGAGGCCAACAAATGGCTGAGTGAAAAGACGAGATTGCCCTTGAAACTTACCGATCGGCGGTTTCATTCGGCGGCCAGGCCGTAGAATGAGACCGTCGAATTCATCCCGAGAGAAATAGGGGAAATTCAGCTGTTTCATTCGGCTGCCACAGACCGCCGATTTGGACCTGACACAACAGGGGAACAACGGCGGTTTCATTCAGCGGTTTCGTGACCGCCGATCAAACCGCCGAATAAACCAGAGAGTTAAAATCAATCAGGTATGAAACGGTGGTTTCATTCGGCGGCCAGGCCGCCGATCCAAACCGCCATTTCACCAATCTTGGTGAAACCAAGGGAAAAGCCAAGGGCTTCTCCAACGGCGATCTTCGAGCTAAAAACAAGCACACACGGTGCATGCGCGGACGTTTCCGAACAACAACGGGAAACGAATTACAAGACACATACACACACAACAACATATAACAAAGAAGTGCAAGTGTGATAAGTGACATGTGAAGAGAATGCACACAAATGCAAGTACTAAGTGAGTGTGTGCACTAAATCTCTTCAAGGAAAATTAAGCACTAAACATATACCTTTGGAGTGCTTAACACTTGCAAGGGCCTTGGGCTTGAACACATTCCTAAGCTACCCTTACAACATCCCCACATATGGTTTGATCACGAAATAAGCCAATTAAATACTACGGGAATCCTTACAGAACTACATACCCGGATGAGCGATGAATATCTTAAGATACCAGTCCAGCCTAGCTCCTTCATAAGCTTCGTTGGATGGGTACTGCATATTCATGTAATTGCTCTCCTGGATCCTCTTAAGAATGCCCATGGACTCCGTGGAGATATCCCTCTTGTCCCATTTATCCCTTTTGGTAAATTGGGTAGGGACCGGATACTCAGTTTCCCTGATATGTACTGAGTGGCCCCAATCTCCTTCTACCACGACCCATTCGTCCTTCCAGGGCTGGTTGTACTTCACATTTGCCCCTGGTACGATGAACTTCATCTTATTGTAGGCTTTCGGGTAAAATTGGCCCCGAGGTACCAAGTTTGCTACTTGGAAGATGTAGCGGAGCTCGTCAAAACCAAGTTCCCTTGCCACTTCATCCTTTTTACACTGCTCTTTCCAAAGCACTAGGAACCCCGTCAAGTGCTTCTAGAACCCTCGTGAGATTTGTAGGGGGGCCAGCTCCAGAGCAACAAGCGCCCTGCGAAAGGGGATGAAGGGGAAGCCTGACCCCGCACTCGAAGGCGGCTGTATGAATGAGAAGGCGGTCTTGAGGAAAGGTGTACAAATCATAACCCTGGTGAGGGAGAGACAGGGTAATGGTATCAGAGATCCTATAATCCCTCCTCAAGCGAGCTAAGGTGTCAATTATGTAGACCGAATCCGGCCATCATGGAAGGAGGACAGAGGACCAACAAGGACTCCGGAAGAATCGATAGCCAGAATACCATTCTCCTCTTCATTGTCAATGTTAATGTCCTCGTCGCCCTCTTCATAAACGATTTGGACCAGGTCTGTTGTTGAAGCCTGACCTGATTTGAGGATTTCTTGTGGAATGGTGACGTTGAGACGGGTTGCTACCACCAGCGACATCGCTTTCTTCCCGACCTCGTTTCTTCCCCCTTGTTGTTGGGGAACTCTATTCTGAATCTACTTTCTCCGTATTAAGGAGGTCATCAATGTTGTTAGCAGGGTTTGAAGAAGTTGGGCGAGGGTTTGGTAAAGCTGGATGAGTGTCTTGTGAAGTTGCAGGAAGGTCTGATAGAGTCGCCATTGCAGAAATATGAAGAAGAAGAAGAAGGAAATTTGAGAGGTTGTTGGTAGGAAGAACGAACGAGAAAGCTAGGGTTGTGCTTTTTGAATTTTGAAATCGGTGTGAGAGAAGGAAGAAAGTTGGATTATTCATAGAGGAAGGTAGGCGGTTACCTAAATAAACAAGGAAATCGGAATTCATGACCGGAAACGTGTAGGAGACGGTTTCGAGAAAATCATGCCAAAAAATGGTCCATTCAAATAAGCGAACCACTCAGGGCTTGACACGTGGACTGCTCATTTATTATGAGTGTGCTGAAGGAGGATTTCCTCCAAGAAAATGGAAATCAGTTAGATAAAATAAGGAAAATCCTTCATCTATCCTGGTATCCTGACTCCAACCCCCAGCAAGGTATCGGTGTTCAAGTCAGAAGGGACTTCTCTTAACCGCCAAAAATGGCAAGGGTTCAAAGAAGAATTTTCCATCAACACCAAAAAATAATCGAGATAGAAAGACACCATAGAAGAGCATCCTGGTACCCCCGCCATTAGAATTGACCGGGTACAACTTCCTACCGGTCTAAATCAGGATCAAGGTTCCTAGACACAAAGGTACCAGGAAAGAAAGAAGCCAGGTTCCAAGGACTTCACAACTGCCAGATCCTAGTACCCCGTTACCATCCGGCATCCCGATATCCCAATACCCATATACATTTATACTAAGTATAATGATCCAGTAGGAAGCGGGATGCCTATGTACCCTGATTTCCGCCTAGAGCCGGCCAACCAAGTAGTAAGTATCAGATTAGCAGAATACCAAGTATCAAGGTAAGATCAGATATGCCGAAGATCAAGCTACATAAAAGGACAATAAGGAAATCGACTTATTCCTACTATTCAAGAGTTCTATTTGAAAGCAAAATCAACTCTATCAAAATTCCGCCAAATAAGGGATTGCTTGATTCCTAGAAGGAATGCTATGATCTTCTCGCCAATCGCCATGGAAAGTCCTGAAAAACTCTAGGTCACTGGACCAAATTTAGAGGAGTGCTGAGCAAGCATTGAGATATATATATATATATATATATATATATCATATTATCATACAGAAAGGGGACAGCAACTTGATTCCTTAACCCTACTTTACGTTTTTTCCACTTATTGACATGCACGAGAGCTCCATCGCCATCGCCATCGCCAATTGAGTTTTAACCCTATCACCATAGCCATATAAAATCTCCATTGTACTTTAATTATGTGTTGTCTATCAATAAAAAAGAGTTATATGTGATCCCATTTCTACGTTATTTTTATCTCATCATTATCATCATTTTTAACTTGTTTTACTGAGAATCTATGGGTATCAATCTACTTGATATCTCTCCGATTGAGATCTACCCCAATTTTAGTCACTAGAGTTGTTAATTGGAAAATCACCCCAAGTGACAATTTTCGGTTAATACTTTTGGCGCCGTCTGTGAGAAATACTCCCATCTCGTTTACAAAGCTACCTAGCTCTACCCAGAAGACACAGAAGATGAGGCTCCGATCCTTTCAGGGGCAGCCCGACCCATCGGGACCCCATTCCCTCGTTTTCACTCAGAGAAACCAAGGGAAGAGAAAGGGAATAAGAAGCCAAATCCCGGCACTGATTCCTCCGCCCAATGTGAGCTCCGCGCCCCAAGACCCCGCGGTCTAGGAGATAAATCAAGATACTATGGAGCAACTGATGAGGTCGTTTTGGTACTCAACAAAATAAAATATTGATGTTCTTTTGAAAACAGTATTTTGACCACTTAAAAATCCTTTAAGATGGTTGTTAACCAAAAATTGTCACCGAGGTGCAATTTCTAATTAACAAAATATAAGGGACCTGGATCCGGACAGATCGGGGTTGGTGGGATACCTAGTAGCCCGATATCCCGCTGATTCTTGCAAATCTACTAGGTATAGCGAGTGTAAGTAGTAAGATAAGAAGGATTCTGATATATGGTAGAAGGTGGACTGGCCTAGGGGGAAAAAGCATCACATATGATCATATGCTGAAAAACCCCTAGGTAGTATCCGGTGGAGAGAGATCCTTTATATATATATGAAAAAGGCGTGCTCCAGAGAGCTTACATAAGTAGGAGAATAACACCGCATAAGTGCTCAAGAGAGCTTACAATAATAGGCGGGCTAGGCCTTTTTCTCTAATCAGTAGAAAAGAAGAAGAAGCAGAAGATCATGGTTGGGGAAGAAGCCGTAGGTCTCTTTTGGGAGAAGAAGAGGATCCCCTTTCTGTCGAATATCATGTCATATATATAGGTTTTATTTCTTGTTGCCCACTCCATCAATTTAGTCCATCAATCAACAATTATAGGAACACTGATTTGGCATTGATTGAGTTGAATATTCTCTCATTAATGGCGTTGTGAATGGCCATTAAAGAGTTGACTATCTTCATTAATACGATTGATTATCTCCATTAATAGGGTTGACTATCTCCATTAATGGCGTGGTGAATGGCCAGAGAGGTCAACCTTCCTTGTATTCAAATGCTAGCGCATACTGTCCTTCTTGTAGCATGGTTCTGGTCTTCCTTGGTAATCTGACAGACAATGTATTAAGACCTCCCTTGTTGGCGCCTTCTATGTTAGGTGGTTGGGAGATGCTTGGAGGATCGGTCTGGGCAGGAAACATGATATGGGGTATCAAGTGTGGGGTACTGAGTACCAGGTGCGGGATACCGGGTACCAGGTGCGGGGTACTGGGTACCAGGTGCGGGGTACTGAGTATTAGGTGCGAGATACTGGATGCTGGCGCATACTGTCCTTCTTGTAGCATGGTTCTGGTCTTCCTTGGTAATCTGACAGACAATGTATTAAGACCTCCCTTGTTGACGCCTTCTATGTTAGGTGGTTGGGAGATGCTTGAAGGATCGGTCTGGGCAGGAAACATGATACGGGGTATCGAGTGCGGGGTACTGAGTACCAGGTGCGGGATACCGGGTACCAGGTGCGGGGTACTGAGTACTAGGTGCGAGGTACTGGGTACTAAGTACGGGGTATGGGGTACGGGGTACCAAGTGCGAGGTACTGGGTACCAGGATACCAATGTGGCGCCGCATCAAGATACTATGTATCATGGATCATGCGGTAGCGGGGTATCGAGATAGTGTGGTAGCAGGATCCTTAGGATCCTGGGTTCATTCCTTCATCAATCAAATGACTTCGACATGGATGGAAAATTCTTCTTTGGACCCTTGCCAAAAAAGATGGTTAACAATGATACTTCTTAGCAAGTGGTAAGCAAAGTCCATTCCACAGGGAGATGGAGGATGTATTGAATCAATTGACTAATCTAAAGCAATAAAATAAATCATTGAAAATGGATAGTTGTTTGGGTTTTACAACCCATGAAAATGCAATTAAAATAAACATACAAAAATGATATGCAAAATAGAAGACTCAACAATCTTGATAAGAGAGATGATAAAATCAATTAATAGAAGTTAGGGAATATATTGAGTTACTAATGAATCTAGGTAATGCTTTCAAAACTCAATAATGACCAATCTCATAAATGCTAGCCATTTTTTTTCTAAAGAGTGTTGAGGTCATAATTATGAACACTCAACATCTTCTCACCTCAATGCCTAACCGATTAAGGAAAAAGTGTCAATGTGAGATTAGTTAGGTACAAATCAATGTTTGAATCAATGGGGTTGATATACCCACCACTAATCCATCATATTCACTAAGTTCTTCAACCAATCAAGGGTGTCAATCCAAGATTTGTTTCACAACAAATTATCCCACACAATATTATGATCTACTAGTGATATACAATGCAAATCACAATAAGCATAGAATCTAAATATAAAGTGAAAAGGAAACAAATAGAGATTCAATTACAAATAGTTTAGGAAATACCCATATCCACAAGTTCCTCAAATCTATCCCCTAAATTAGGGGTTTAGCTACACATAGTTATAATCAAAAGAATAGGAAGTAATAGTTAAGGAAATCACCCTTAGGCCTTCTTCTTTAGAGCTTGCTCCTTCCTTTCCTTTGAAGCTCCTAGTGTAAAGAGTGGTAGAAGATGAAGTGTCTAGATAGGTGGGTGTCTAATGGTAAGTGACAAAGGTATGTGTTAGGATTCCCGTTGTTTTTAATTGGCTTATTTCGTGATCAAACCACATGTGGGGATGCTTTGTAAGGGTAGCTTAGATGTTGTTGTTATTGCTTAGGCCCTTTTGAAGTCCTCACTATTGACAAGCACCAAAGGTAATATTCTAAGTGCTTACTTGTCTTGAAGAGATAGTTACACACACTCACAACTCATGCATATGTTTAATCCTTGTATGTTGTGTGTCTTTTTTGTGTGTCTTAATGCTTATTAACATCTCTTCTTGCATGTTAGGTTGATTGCATCTTGCATTGCCCATTGCCTTGTCATGCATAACTTTGGGATTCCATCTTTGCATTGGGCGCTGTTCAAAGCGCTCTACAAAGCGCTGTTCGAACAGCGCCTATCACACCTGATGCAATTAATTCCATTTAAATGCATCAGGTCTGATGCATTTTACATGGGCGCTGTACGAGCGCTGTACAAAGCGCTGTTCGTACAGTGCCACTCTGTTATCTCGTGAAAACAGAGCAAGGGCGCTGTACAGGCGCTGTACAAGGGCGCTCTACGTACAGCGCCCAAGGCAAATAATGGGCAAACTTATCAAAACGACCACACTTTGTTTTGGCCCCCTATATATATGCCACTTTGACTTTAGGTCAATCACAAGAGTTCATATTCAGATTCCATACTTAGGAGATTTTTCAAAGAGAAGAAAAATTCCAAAGAACTCATTTTTAATTACTCAAACATTTATTCCATGATCATCAATCATCATCTAGTATCATCATAGATCATCTAGATGTCATCTTGCATGGATTCTTCATCATACTTTGCTTGGTAAGCTTTTCACTAATATCTTACATATTTTGTGTTTCTCTTATCTAGTAATCTCAATTTAATTACTTGTATGTGATTTTATATACTTTGAATACAAGATTGAGATTAGTATGATGTATGTTTGAGAAGTTGTATTGTGCTAGCATATTAGGTTTTTTGCTTGATATTGATTAGCTAAACTATTTGACATGTCATTTAGTTTTGATATCTAGGATTGTTCTTAATTGCATATTAATCATCTTAGATAAGCATATAGGGTTTCCCTTGCTCTATGTTGCATTTTGGATATTTTCACATATTCACTTAGGGTTGTATTCTCTTTAAGAGAAGCTAAGTCTTGTGTGTAGCAATCGGGATTAGGTTGCTTAGATCACAAGCAAATTGGACTAGGTTCACTCATACCGGGATTAGGTAGGTGTGTGATTACATCCGGGATTAGGTTGTAATCGTTTGCACATTTAGTGGATTCGAGGTTCGAGTGTGGCTTACTTACATAGCCCGTGGTTTTTCCCGTGAGGGTTTCCACGTAAAAATCAAGTGTTAATTTAATTTCCGCACCATATTACACTTGCTTGTTTATTTTATCTTGAGGGTAATTTCGTAATTTTTACTAACACGAAAAATTGGGTAAAAAGCGTAAAATCTATTCACCCCCCCCCCCCCCCCCCCCCTCTAGATAGTTTTATACACACCGTGCATTAATTAGTTTCAGTATGGAAATGGAGAGAATGGAAAGAGAGGAATGATTAGGTGAAGGAATCAAGACATTGTGTTGAGGTTTTGGATGGTAGAGACAGTTCAAGATTAGAGGATGGAGGAGGTTGAAAAGTGAGAAATGGATGAGAAACTAGGGTTAGATTTTGTAGAAATTTCGTGCTCTCTAAGTATGGTGTGTGTCTCAAGTTTGGAAGAAGAAGGATATATAGTGGCCATGGACATGTACTGATAACCGCTGGAAAATCTGATATGGCAAGGTGTCGCCACTTGTCATGGCGACATAAGTGGCGACAGACGGTTATGCTTTCTGAGATTCATATGTCACCACATTCTTCATCTTTTTCGCCACATTGCAACTGGCAACACAAGTGGTGACAACACTGATGCTTTGAAAAATCCTTTTGTCGCTATGGCGACACTTGTGGCTACATTCTTGTGTCGCCACTTCCCAAGTGGCGACGATAAGTGGCGACACTTCCTTCTCTTCTGTGTCACCATATGTAAAGTGGGGACATCAAAGTGGCAACGACACCTCATTGAATTTGCCTAGAATAAGACTCCCTGTCGCCATGGCAACACAAGTGGTGATACTTGTGGCGACAATGCCCTGTTTTGCCAACTTGTGCACCTTTTTGAACCAAACTTCACCTCTTCTTCACAAAAGCCTTTAATACCTAAATAAACCTGAAATGCTCAATTTAACACTATTAAATACGGGGACACGCCCGAGAATCAAGCATAAAGAGACAGGAATGAGGTACAAAATCATATCAAATTTGGCTTGATCAAATACCCTCAAACCTATCTTTTGCTAGTCCTCGAGCAAAATAATCAACATCAACCCCTAAAGGCAAACATCAAGACATTTCAAAGGTTTTCAATAAAGCTCTAACTCATCCTAGCAAGGATCTACTATCCAATGATTAACATGTGAAACCAAAATGAAGAGATTAACACAATGATGCACAAGTGAGGACTTACACATGTAAGAAAATGTTAAGTAAAGATTAAGAGCATGCCACTCTAGATATGATTGTACGCAATGCAGCCTTACATTCAAAATGCCAAAACTTCAAAACAAAGGTGCTATTTGGTTTAGAATGTAATTCGCTTTGATATCTAATCTTCACCGAAATCTCTCTTTTCTTCTCATTGATTCCTAGGTTTTGCGCAAAATACATATGCAATATGAATTCTTGTCATGGATATCTAATTGATTGCATATGATAACATTTAAAACGCAATTTCTGAAAAGCGAGTCTCATGAATGGAATTGCAAGCCATGAATTAGAAAGAACATGTATCAACCAAATTTTACAAAGTGGACACTCCTAAAGATCATGAAGGTCTTTCTTTTGGTTGTAATGGGACCTTAGGTGATGGTGAAACAAAGAATGGGGCAATGGATAACAAACAAAACCCAATGATACACTAAGGCATACATTCTAATTGTGAGTTCCAATGCTTCACACATAATGTTTACACATTAGGCCTCTAGGCTTGCAATTTAAATTTAAATATGCATTCTACTCTAATTTTTCATTTGAGTAGCTCATCTCACTTTCATTTTAACTCAAGGCCAATTGTGCCTACATATTGGTTCTCCTTTCTTTACTTTGCCACATTTTTTTTTCTTTTCAAGTTCTTTTCTTTTCGCTTCTTTTTCTTTTCAAACTTCTTTGCTTTTTCTTTTTCTTGCTTTTCTTTTCTTTTCGAATTTCTTTACTTTTCAACATTCTTTTGCATACATTTTATGCCTAGGTACACGCCTCTATATTTCAAGTATAAGATCTTACATTGATTCCCTAAGCCTTAGTAAATCATTTGGTCAAGGTAAGTCAATCATGTAGGCTATAAGGTTCATGTAGGCGTGGTTTATGAATGAAAGGCTTAAAACATGTTTGGCTTCAAAGGGGCTTGGGAGCACACACATTAGAAGGTTGGAAGTATTTAGGCCAATAGTAGTTCACACATGCATTGCCTAAAATCCTTTCTAAAGGCTTGTCCATTAAGCAAAGTAAAGCATCCACAAGCAGACCATATTATTCTATGGCAAGCAACATTTAAGTGCAAATGAGACCAATACATACTTGAATGAGTATTTGATAGTGAGTGTTTAAAGAGTGAATATTTGAAACTCGAAATCCGCTTTTTTAAGACCGTGTTTGTGTTCCTCACGGGAATCTCCACTATTAATTCCTAGCCTTAAGCAACATTGATAACTCACCCTAACAATTTGAGAAAAAAATTAACGCACTTTGTTCAATGACGCCCTAAATGGCATGACGTTAATCTAAACCAAACAATGGCAAAGATGCACAACTCCTCACTAGTCATGTAATGATCAATCTCAACAAGCAAAGTATGCTCAAACATGGCATTATCGCAAAAAATTTTGAAAAATTCGGCTCTAGTTTTAAAACCAAGCAAAATGGTGATGCGCAATGTACCCCCAAATCTAAATTGGACATTGTCCTCAATGTTCATGGGAGGTAAACATTATACAAAGGCACAATTCACAAAGAAATCACATAGGATCAAAAATGTTCAATGTTTTCAAAAATTTTGGCAATTTGCCCTCTTATCTTATCATTCACAACTCATCCACAATAAAGTAATCAATCTTGACAAGTATATCCTCAATATTCCATTCAATCAAAGATCATCAAATAAGCACATTCATCCTAAATCCACTACCAAAATCCATCTCACACCCTTATTCTAAACAAAAAAGAAACAAGAGCAAAAATATAAAAATTGAAATCAAAGAACTCAAATGACTAAATTAAAATTCTCTAAAATAAAGTCTACTAAGAAAAAGAAAGATTAATAGCTACCCGATTGGATCGCTCAATGCCATGCTCGAAATACTATCCCAAGTCAGATCTCCTCCCCTATATGGCTTCAACCGGTGACCATTCACCTTAAATCTCTCGCCCTTCTTTAAACTCTCAATCTTAATAGCACCATTAGCGAAAACTTGCACAACCCGATAAGGACCCGTCCACCTTGATTTAAGCTTTCCCAGAAATAATTTCAAATGAGACTCGAATAGTAGAACGAACATTCTCGGTTGGAAATCTTTTCTTATAAGCTTCTTATCATGGTAAAACTTAGTCTTCTCCTTATAAAGCCTCGCACTTTCATATGCTTCTAACCAAAATTCTTCTAGTTCACTAAGTTGGAGCTTCCTTTCTTCTCCAGCTTTGTCATGATCTAAATTTAACTTTCGAATTGCCCATAAGGCATTGTACTCTAGCTCTACCAGCAAATGTCAAGCTTTTCCAAAGACTATCCGAAAAGGGCTCATTCCTATGGGGGTTTTAAAAGCCGTCATGTACACCCACAATGCGAAACTAAGTTTGGAAGCCCATTCCTTCCTACTCCCATTGACTTTTTTTTCCAAAATTTGTTTGATGTGTCGGTTACTCACCTCCACTTGCCCTGAAGTTTGAGGGTGGTAGGGGGTAGCCACTTTGTGTCTAACTCCATATTTCTTTAACAAGGCTCTCAAAATCTTATTGCAAAAGTGACTTCCACCATCATTTATTATCGCCCTAGGAATCCCAAACCTAGAAAAGATATGTTCTTTAATGAACCCAATGACCACATGGCTATCAATTGTCCTTGTAGGGATTGCCTCAACCCACTTAGACACATAATCTACAACCACCAAAATGAAGTTATAACCTTGGGATGTAACGAATGGTCCCATGAAGTCTATCCCCCATACATCAAATAATTCAACAACTTGTTCACTATTTAGTGGCATCTTATCCCTCTTTCCAATATTTCCCGACCTTTGGCACCTATCACACTTCAAACAAAACTCATAAGCATCTTTTGCCAAAGTTGTCCAATAGAACCCGTATTGGAGGATTTTCATCATTGTCTTCCTTCCACTATAATGGCCTCCACACTCACGTGAATGACAGAAATTTAGTATTTCTCCTTGCTCATTCTTCGGAATGCATCTTCTAATCACTTGATCCGGACCCCACTTAAAAAGGTAAGGCTCATCCCAAAATAGAATCGAGTACTCGCAATGAACCTTTTCTTAGCTTATGGGTTTAATTCTGAAGGAATTACGTGTGATGCCAAATAGTTCACTATGTCCGCATACCATGGATCCTTATCTTGCACCACCCATAATTGTTCATCAGGGAAGCTCTCTCTTAACGGTAGTGTGTCCTCCTCCTCATTAGTTCCTTTAGTCATCCTACTCAAATGATCCGCCACCATATTCTCACACCCCTTTTTGTCTCTAATCTCGAGGTCGAATTCTTGCAAGAGTAATATCCATCTAATCAACCTAGGCTTTGCATCCTTCTTACGTAATAGATATTGAATGGCGGCATGATCCGTGTATACAACAACCTTTGCACCAACCAAGTATTGCCTAAATTTCTCCAAGGCAAATACAAAAGCTAGAAGCTCCTTCTTTGTAGTTGAGTAATTCAACTGAGCATCATTGAGAGTACGTGATGCATAATAAAAGACATGAGGGAGTTTCTCTACTCTCGGCCCCAAAACCGCTCCTATTGTATAATCCGAAGCATCACACATAAGCTCAAAAGAGAGACTCCAATTTGGTGGCATGATGATGGGAGCTGTGGTTAATGCCTCCTTCAAAATCCTAAAAGCAGTGGCACACTCATCATTGAACACAAATTCCATTTCCTTTTGAAGGAGAGTGCACAAGGGTCTTGAAATCTTCGAGAAATCCTTAATGAAACACCTATAAAACCCCGCATGTCCAAGAAACGATCTAATATCTTTCACCGTCCTAGGAGGAGGTAAACTCTTTATCACTTCAATTTTTGCTTTATCGACTTCAATTCCCTTTTTCGATATGACATGTCCTAAAACTATTCCACTTTTTACCATAAAGTGGCACTTCTCCTAGTTTAGCACAAGACTTGCCTCCTCACAACGTTCTAGCACTAAGGACAAATTCTTCAAACATAAGTCAAATAAAGCTCCAAAGACCGAAAAATCATCCATAAAAATCTCTATAATGTCTTCCACCATATCTGAGAAAATCAAGGTCATGCACCTTTGAAAGGTGGCCGGTGCATTACAAAGTCCGAAAGGCATTCTTCTATAGGCATAAGTTCTAAATGGGCAAGTAAATGTGGTCCTCTCTTGATCTTCAGGGGATATAGTAATTTGATTGTAACCGGAATAGCCATCAAGGAAACAATAGTGGCTATGTCCAATTAGGCGTTCTAACATTTGGTCAATGAAAGGGAGCGGGAAATGGTCTTTTCGAGTGCTTATGTTCAACTTCTTATAGTCGATACACACTCTCCACCCTGTTTGTAGACGTTGTGGAATCAACTCGTTTTGCTCGTTTTTCACAACTGTGATTCCAGATTTCTTGGGCACTACGTGTATAGGACTTACCCACTTGCTATCCGAAATTGGATAGATTATTCCTACATCTAGAAGCTTCAATAACTCCTTTTTCACTACCTCTTGCATGATAGGGTTCAACCTATGTTGCGCCTCCCTAGTTGGTTTTGTGTCATCTTCCAATAAAATCTTATGCATGCACAATGTTGGACTAATTCCCTTAATGTCATCAAGAGTCCATCCTATTGCCTTTTTGTATCTTTTTAATACTTCAAGCAATCTTTGTTCTTCTCTTTGGTTAAGATTAGCTGCGATGATAACCGGGAAGCTTCCATTATCATTTAGGAATGCATACTTTAGGTTTAAAGGGAGCTCTTTCAATTCTAATTCTTTAAGGGGGGAATCTTTCTTGTTGCTCTTCTCATTTTCAATCAACTCATCCATAGACTCTCCTAGGGCATTCTCTAGTTCACCATCTTCAGAAATCAGTTTATCCACTCCATCTTGATAGAACACTCTCTCATTAGTTTCCTATTTTAAACCATCCATGATGTCCACACTATAATAATCATGTGCTCTAATTGGGTAGGCTAAAGATTCGAAAACATTGTACTCCACAACCTCGTCTAGGACTTTCAAAGTCAACTTGCCTTCGTGTACATTTATCACTGCCTTTGTAGTGGCCATGAAAGGACACCCTAAAAGAATCACCGAATCTTTCTCATTTGGATCCACCTCCATATCAAGTACTACAAAGTCTGCCGGGATGATTAGCTTCTCCACTTGGATAAGGACATCTTCAACTAGGTTGCCTAGCCGATTGGTCCGCCAAAATGAGAGACATCTTTGTTGGCCTTAGCTCATTCAATCCCAATTTCTTGTAAATTGTGAAAGGCATCAAGTTGATGCTAGCTCCTAGGTCAAGCATAGCCCATACCTATCCTTCTCCACCTATGGTTATGCTAATGATAAAACTCCCCGAATCTTTCAATTTCGGAGGAAGTCTCTTCTGAATGACTACACTCGCGTTCTCATCAAGCCTTTCTTGATTCTTTGGTCTAAACTGATATTTCTCCTTATTCAATTCCTTTGAAACAAATATTGCACAGTGTGTATAAAACTATCTAGAGGGGGGGTGAATATATTTTAAAGATATTACCCAATTTTTCGTGAATGGTAAATACCCCTAACTAGATAAAGCAATAAATCAAGTATAAAATGCGGAAATTAAACAACACTTGATTTTTACGTGGAAACCCTCACGGGCTAATAAGTGGGCCACACTCGAACCTCGAATCTACTAAATGTGTAAAACGATTACAACCTAATCTCGTAAGTAATCACACACCTACCTAATCCCGGTATAAGTGAACCTAGTCCAATTGCTTGCGAATTAAGCAACCTAATCCCGGTCACAACACAAGACTTAATTCTCTAAGAGATTAACACCCTAAGTGAATATGTGAATATCCAAAATGCAACATAGAGCAAGGGAACCCTATATGCTTATCTAAGATGATGATTTTGCAATAAAAGCAATCCTAGATATTAAGAGATAAATGACATGTCATAAAGCTTAGCTAAACATAGATTAAATAAACCTAGATAGCTATCACAATACAACATTCAATCATGTCAACACAACAATCTCTATTTTGAATATTAGATGTTAATCTAAGAACATGCAAATAATAAAATAGATGCCATGATAAATAAAACAGTAATTATAAATGATAATAGTGAAGAACATACCAAGGGAAGTGTGTTGACCAAGACCCATGCAAGTAAACATCCTAACTATGCTAGAAAATGCTTAGATGATATTTTTATGCATATGAAAATGGGTTTTGAGAGTTAAAGACAAGTTCTTAGGAGTTTCTCTCTTGAATATATTTGTTGTTAATCGCCTTTTTTGGTAAGGGTCCAAAGAAGAATTTTCCATCCATACCAAGGTTATTTAATTGTTGAAAGAATGAATCCTGGTACCCCGGATCCCGCTACCACACTAGATCGGTACCCCACTATCGCATGATTCGTGATACATAATATCCCGATGTCGCGCCACACCGGTATCCTGGTACCCCGTACCCCGTACCCTGCACCTAGTACCCCGTACCCTGCACTTGGTACCCCGTACTCCGCACTCGGTACCTGGTACCCCATACTCAGACCGGTCCTCCGAGCAACTCCCGACCACCTAGCATAGAAGGCATTAACAAGAGAGGTCTTAGTACACCATCTGTCAGATTACCAAGGAAGACCAGAACCATGCTACAAGAAAGACAGTATGCGCCAACATTCAAATACAAGGAAGGTTGACCTCTCCGGCCATTCACAACGCCATTAATGGAGATAGTCAACCCTATTAATGGAGATGATCAACCGTATTAATGAAGATAGTCAACTCTTTAATGGCCATTCACAACGCCATTAATGAGAGAATATTCAACTCAATCAATGCCAAATCAATGTTCCTATAATTGTGGATTGATTAACTAAATTGATGGAGTGGGCAACAAGAATTAGAACCTATAAATATGACAAAGCTCTCTATTGAAAGAGATCTTCTGCTTCTTCTTCTTTTCTACTGATTTCAGAAAAGGGCCTACGCCCGCCTATTATTGTAAGCTCTCCGGAGCACTTATGTTGTATTATTCTCCTACTTGTGTAAGCTCCCCAGAGCATGCCTAATTGATAAATATATAAAGGATCTCTCTCCACCGGATACTACCTAAGGGTTTTTCAGCATATGATCATACGTGATGCTTTTCCCCCCTAGGCCAGTCCACCTTCTACCAAAAGAATTGTCATTCTCCCTTCTATCTCTTTTATTATGCATATATGTGAGTTAGATCCCGACCCCGCTGGTCCGAGCTCTCTTATCCGCCTATTCGCATGACGTGTCACAATAAAACCTCGATAGGAAGGGTGATTTTTTCCCCTACCTATTGCACCATACTCCAGATATTTCACTCGTACAAAACATGGTACCCAGAGGTACCTCTACCCTACTGCAGCGTACCAGGTAGCAGTTTAAGGGTGTTAATTGAAATTCCTCACCCAGAGCGAATTTTCGGTTAACACTTTGGCACCGTCTGTGGGAAGTTCACTAGACCAACGTGGCTTCCTTGTCTCTACATGAGCGAATGTTTCTCTATCCCTTACATATTATCATGTTACATGTGATTTAACGCATTCCACTGCTATATTCACTACATATTTATACCATGATGCTATGATGCCATGATACTTTATTTCGCCCTACTAGTTCCTTTATTACTATTGTAATTATATAAAAAAAAGATTGCATGGAATCCTGCTATGATTGATTGATATTTTCGCCTAATATATGTTGCCACTTAAATATGTTGAATATATGAAGTGTATCATGATGTAGATCCATAGGATCTAATTTATTTATTGCCATGCAAGCTCAACCTTCTACTATTAAGGTGATTGATTCATTATTCATGGCATATTATTCATGTGGTATACCCATTATCCATATTTGTATATACTGCATGTGCACCACGAATGGTGCCCACTTTGTCATTTGACGACTTTTGTTTGATGTGGAGCAAATATGATGTATGGGGCTCTTAGTGGAGCCGGTATCCTATGCTGCCTCAATACAGCAAGCTTGCTCATATGCTTGTAAAGCTCATCTACAGCCGCTCCACCACTGGTAGATCTCCTATCCAGCAGATCCATCCCGGTGCTCCTAGAGCTCTTATGCAGTAGAGTTGTACCTCTTCTGCTTTCTTACAGAAGATTTGCTTCGGTACCAATAGATCTCCTATCCAGCATATCTACCAAAGTTGCACGTATGCATATGGATCCCCTCATGACATCGGATCCACTCTTCAAAAACTCATAGTTCTCAGCTATTCAAGTCCTAGGAGATAATTGGAAGCAATTTGGAAGATTTTCGATCAGGCTTGAGAAAACAGCATCTGCTGATGGGTCAACTTCAAAAATTAAACTGTATCATCTCAGAAGGAACTGGTTTTCGAGCCTTATATGGTTGGAAAGCCCAGAATTTCTACTGCTGATGGGTCAACTTCAAAATTAAACTGTATCATCTCAGAAGGAACTGGCTTTCGACCCTTATATGGTTGGAAAGGTCAGCCCAGAATTTCTGCTGTTGATGGGTCAACTTCAAGAATTAAACTGTATCATCTCATAAAGAACTGGGTTTCGAGTCTTATATGGTTAGAAAGCCCAGAACTTATGCGCGGGATTTTGGAAATAAAGCATTGCGGGCTGCCTATGTGATCACTAGGAGTAGCACGACCAGTAGAAGACTAGTGGCTCCTCACCCTTTGTATCGGGCCTAACAACGCCTAGGTGAGCCACTATTATTCTGATTCTTTTCAGCAGGATCCAGAGCCTCATTTCAGCTACTGAGTACTTCTTGATGCCCTAGCAAGCCTCTGAACCAGCATCATGTAGGAGGCTCCTCACTTTTGTACTAGGCCCCTTAACGCCCAAGTGAGCCTCCTAGGTTCCAGTTCGTCCAAATTGAGTCCAAAGCCTCATTTCAGCTGTTGAGTACTTCTTGATGTCCTAGCAAGCCTCTGGACCAGCATCATGTAGGAGGCTCCTCACTTTTGTACCAGGCCCCTCAATGCCCAAGTGAACCTCCTAAGTTCCGGTCCGTCCGAGTGGAGTCCAGAGCTTCATTTCAACTAGTGAGTACTTCTTAATGCCTTAGCAAGCCTCTGAACCAGCATCATGTAGGAGGCTCCTCACTTTTGTACCGGGCCCCTCAACGCCCAGCAAGCCTCTGAACCAGCATCATGTAGGAGGCTCCTCACTTTTGTACCGGGCCCCTCAACGCCCAAGTGAGCCTCCTAGGTTTCGGTTTGTCTGAGTGGAGTCCAGAGCCTCATTTCAGTTGCTGGGGACTTTTAGGATCCTTGAATGTACACAAACGAAGTTAAATTGCTTAAAGCATACCTAGAGAGGGGTGAATAGGTTTTTACACCTTTTTTCAAACCCTTGAACAAACATCCGTTTGTCCCTCAAGGTAGCCTTACACACAACACAATAAGCCAAGGTAGACATACATAGACAATACGATGACATAATCATAAGAGAAATGTCTAAGTATATCAACAAGTCATGTGAGGTAAAATATCAAATAAACATAACAACAATATAAGCTTGTATTTCATAAGATGTTCAATGTGTTACAAGAGTGATCAAAATGTCACTAAACAAATATTACAATATACAAAAGAATCAAAGATACAAATTGATCTATAGAATGAATACTTTAATCACACTATACAAAGACTTGGTTCACAATACATCACAAGTGAATATTATGAATCAAGACAATAAAATATACAATTAAAATATAAGAGAAGAGATAGAAAGAATTAACACAAGGGATTTTTTAACGTAGTAAAACCTCCAAGGAGGAAACATCCATGGGTTGAACTACAACCATTGGGTACTATATTATTGGAAAGTAAACATAGAACATTCACAAAGTGACCAATCTTTAGCTCACCCAACCTAGTGAAGTCTAAGCCTACCCAACTCTATTGGAAAGTATGAAATCCCTCAATGATGCGGAACCACCATATATTGGACAACACACTCAACCAACATCGATGGTAGATTAGAAATTCCTCAAGAGTGCATACACCTCCTGTGTACCCCGCTCTATCGGACTCTATGTCTAACCATACGCCTAGGCCTACCAACACAATAGCCAACTCCCTATCCAAGGCACTCTTGCCTCTAGGGAGCCTCCCATGCATGACTATCCGAGTCCTCCCGACTCTAGCCATGACTCCTTGCTTACCTATCCGAGTCATCCCGACTCTAGGCAAGACTTCTTGCTTGGCTATCCGAGTCATCCCGACTCTAACCAAGACTTCATGCCTTTTACAAGGACTTCCTAGTGTGATCATGTGAATGCAAATGATGCAAACATTCATTACAACATAGAACATGTGATCAATACATTCTATGGCACAAATAGACCTAAACATGTGAAAACACAATTAATCAAGTCTAGATGCAAAAATACATGAATAGAAACCTAAGCATGTGAAACACCTAACACATATACTCAAAGTCTCATTCACACACATAACACTTGAATCACAAAATGTTCATCAAGTACAAATTCAAGATGCTATCAATATACAATCAAAGGCTAGATATATGAGATTAAAATCAATCAATATACTAGACAAAAATATAGAGCAAGGTTTTGAGATTTACATCAATCAAAACCTATATTCTCTAAAACACATAAAAATACACAAATCCTAGATTTCACTAATCAAAGGATCAAATCAAATATCAAAGTCATTTTAACACAAAATTAATTCAATTAAGTATCAAACAACCTAAGATACCATTCTAATCACAATACAACTCACAAACAAATGTAAAACCTAGAATCATAAAATCTAGTCAACATAAGTCCACAAATTGAATTTCAATTGGAATGATAATCAAGCTACCTTTTCAAATAGCTTTCATAAAACAATAACATAGATATAGAAGAAGAAACCCCAAGCATTTGGAAGGTCAAATAACAAGAAATCCCTAAGATGAGACCATTACCTCGGATTTTGAAGCTGGTTCGGAATTCAGTGATCAACCACTGGAAATCACGATCAAACAGCTACCAAATCACTTGGAGATGTTAGAGGACTCAAATACGAACACTCTCCAACTTGAATCACTCAAATCCGACTCCGGATGAGGAAGATATGGTGTTTCGAAAATCTGAAATTTCAGAGGAGAGGGCTGACGGGAAAACTGAAATTTTCTTCTTGGAAATTCAAAATGAGAGAGAGAGAGGGAAGAAATAGGAGGAGAGAGAAGAAGTTTTTCGGCCAATCACGTGGTGCCACGTCACCCCCAGGCCATGGGGGGCGCGTGGCCCACACGGGAGCAGAGGGTGCTCCAGGCCGTGGGGCCCACGGCCTCAACCACGGCCAGCCCATGTGGCCCACGGCCTGGGCTGTCCTCTCGCGCGCTCCCTCGGTTCGTCGGCCCGTATCTCGGGCGTCCGAACTCCGAATTCGAATCTGTTTTCGGATTACGAACCGTGACTCTCTCACGTATGGAAACGACTATACAACTTTGAAAAAACGGTTGAGAAATCATCTCGGAAATCATCGATGAAGTCAACACAACGTAAGAGAACGTAAAGTGGCATAGTCAACACGTTTGGACTCGAAACCTTATGAATGAGTAACCGAAACGACCGGAACTCAATAAGGCATTGAATAAGAACATGTTCAAGTCCTAAACACAAAATACGGAAACATACAAACACAAATACACACACATATGCTAGTTTCCGGACATAGTCCTAGAAAATGCAAAACACAAAGTTTATTAACTAAATGTGAATGCATGAGCATATTTTGCCAAGTGTGTGAAAGTGAAATGTAAATGAAATAAAATCATGAAGGGACACACAAGAATGATATGTGTGAGTGTGTGCCTAGCCTTGTAAGAGATAAGAGGTCTTTGAATACCTTTGTAGACCGATAATGTCCGAAACTCTTAAAAGCCGGCAACTTGAACGAATAATGGTTGAGACGTCCTTCGTCTTCGAAATCCTTCATTTACTAACCACTAAACATTACAAGTAAAACACGTTTTGATATGGAATTAATGCCAACACTAATTATCAACCTAACAATCCTAAACATGCCTCTGGACCAATACCATCAAAAGAGGACCAGAAGTTCCTGATTTCTTATACCGGGCCACTCAACGCCCTAGTAAACAACCGATGTCTCGGTTTTCGTTCCAGAGGAACCTCGAGGCCCATTGTGATTGTTGAAAACTTTCATCTACCTCGAGTAGGCCCCTGGACCAGTTGTAGTACTTGGGGACTGGAAGCTCACCTTTCTCTCTCGCAATCCCCAAGGGAGGGACAGTGACCCCTACATTCAGAGATCTGACTGGGTTACCGATCTATGATAAAAGCGCCTGAAGACTGGGATTTCTTGAGTAGAAATACCTGATGCCCTAGATCGGGATAACACCTCCAGGAGGATCGCCGTAACGAGCCAGGAGGGTTATATAGCACTTCTGATGCCCTGAACCGGGATAACCCCTCTAGAAGGATCTCTATTACTGAATCAAGACTAGGAGGGTTACATAGCACTCTTGATGCCCTGGATTAGGTCAACCCCTCCAGGAGGATCTCCATAACTAATCGCCTTAAGACCAGGAAAAGCCATATGGCATTCCTTCTGCCTTGGTCGGGGAATACCCTCAAAGAAGGATCTGGTGCACAACTGCTTAAGTGGTATAGTTGCCAGCCAGACTAAGGATACAAAGTCATCCTCCAGACCAGGAGAGCCTATACGGCAATCCTGAAGCCTCGATCGAGGAATACCCCCCTCTAAGACATATCGCCTAAGGACCAGGATCCCCCAACAGGATGCCTGGTGCCGAAGATTCGCCAAACGGAAGACCAGGAGAACCTATACGGCACTGCTGAAGCCTCGGACAGGGAATACCCCTCTCCAGGACAGGTCGCCTATCGGGATACCTGATTCCACATATTCGCCATATGAAAACCTAGTGCTTAAGTGGTCTCAGTTGCCTACCAGGATCTTTTCGCTAAAGTACCAGGATTCTTAGAACATGAGTGCTAGGGTCGAAAATTCCACCAAAAGGAATATCCCCGTCAGTGGTCCGCCATAGCTCATTTGTTTAGCAGGAATGCCAGGTACCCAGTTTTGTCGATCTTTTTGCCTAAACACCAAGACTCCTAATGATTGGAATGTCTAGTACCCTGGTTTGTCTAAGCCAAATGTGCTAGGAGCAATTTTCGTTTCAAGTGATGATCACTAGTAAGAAGCGATGAGCAAAATTCTTCATGCATTTCGGATCCTGACTCCAACCCCAACTAGGTACCGGTGTTCAAGTCAGGGGGGACTTTTGTTAACCGCCTTTTTTGGCAGGGGTCGAAAGAAGAATTTTCCATCAATACCAAGGTTATTTAATTGTTGAAAGAATGAATCCTGGTACCCTGGATCCCGCTACCACACTAGCTCGGTACCCCGCTACAGCATGATTCGTGATACATAGTATCCCGATCTCACGCCACACCGGTATCCTGGTACCCCGTACCCCGAACTCGGTACCCCATACCCTGCACTTGGTACCCCGTACCCCGCACTTGGTACCCCGTACCCCGCACTTGGTACCCGGTACCCTTCACCTGGCACCTAGTACCCTATACCATGCGCCTGGTACTCGGTACCCCGTACCCCGTACCCCGTACTTGGTACCCGGTACCCCGCACTCGATACCTGGTACCCCGTACTCAGACCGGTCCTCCGAGCAACTCCCAACCACCTAGCATAGAAGGCATCAACAAGAGAGGTCTTAGTACACCATTTGTCAAATTACCAAGGAAGACCAGAACCATGCTACAAGAAGGACAGTATGCGCCAACATTCAAATACAAGGAATGTTGACCTCTCCGGCCATTCACAACGCCATTAATGGAGATAGTCAAACCTATTAATGGAGATGATCAACCGTATTAATGAAGATAGTCAACTCTTTAATGGTCATTCATAACGCCATTAATGAGAGAATATTCAACTCAATCAATGCCAAATCAGTGTTCCTATAATTGTGGATTGATTGACTAAATTGATGGAGTGGGCAATAAGAATTAGAACCTATAAATATGACAAAGCTTTCTATTGAAATAGATCTTCTGCTTCTTTTTCTTTTCTACTGATTTTAGAAAAGGGCCTACGCCCGCCTATTATTGTAAGCTCTCCAGAGCACTTATGTTGTATTATTCTCCTACTTGTGTAAGCTCCCCGGAGCATGCCTAATTGATAAATATATAAAGGATCTCTCTCCACCGGATACTACCTAGGGGTTTTTCAGCATATGATCATACGTGATGCTTTTTCCCCCTAGGCCAGTCCACCTTCTACCAAAAGAATTGTCATTCTCCCTTCTATCTCTCTTATTATGCATGTATGTGAGTTAGATCCCGACCCCGCTGGTCCGAGCTCTCTTATCCGCCTATTCGCATGACGTGTCACAATAAAACCTCAATAGGCGGGGTGATTTTTTCCCCTACCTATTGCACCAAAAATGAGGAAGAAAATAAATAAATATATATATATATAAATATATATGGTCATGAAACAAAAAACTACATTGTTTTAAAGTTTTATCCATATATATATATTTATATTATCACACACACAAAATGCACAGCTTGCAAATATATATATATATATATATATTAGGTTAGACAAATAAAACTACACCGTTTTAATATATATATATATATATATATATTTTATAACAAACAAAACGGTACAGTATTGGATGTTGGGTGAAAAGAAACGCAATTGAAAATGATCCAGTGTGGTGAGCTCACATGAGAGACACACAAGAGGACAAAAGATTTGTCAATGACATGAACATGCAATCATAACAAATAAGAGCTCACAATAAAACAATATGCACACAATTAAATGGCATTGAAAAAAAAAAATGAAAAGCAAATGAATTGTAAGTGCCGTGTGTGCACCATTTTATCAACGCGGACAAAAAGGAGTGTTCGGCGTGTGGCAAATGGGGCTGTGAGCTGCATGCCCCTCACATGCCAAGCCACTCTTGGTGTGGCTTTCATGCCACACGAAGCCGACAATCGTTCCGAGAGATTTTTAGTCCAGTTGACCTCGGAACTCAAAATTCAATTCCGTCTTCGGAATATAAACCCGGACTAATCATAAATATGGAAAATTATATAACTTTCCACTTTAAGCTCGAAATTGAATTTCGGTTTCCGATAAAAACACGGAATGTCCCAAAAATCTCGGAAATCATCCAAAACATATAGACAAGTCTCCGAATCGCTCAGAACTCATCTATGGTCAAATCCACACTTAAAAATATAACAAGGAAGTGCAAGTGTGGAATGTGACATGTGAAGAGAGTGCACACATATGCAATGTATGTCAAGTGTGTGTGTGCAACTAATCTCTTCAAAGAAAAATAAGCACTAGAGATATACCTTTGGTGTGCTTGTCCCTTGAGGTCTTGAAAGGGCCTTTGAGCTTGATCCTCAATCACCTAAACTACCCTTACACAACAAACCCCAACATGTGGTTTGTCCATGAAATAAGCCAATCGATAAACGAGAACCTTACAATCTACCCCTTTGGCTATTTCGTGACAAAACCACCACTTACAATAATCCTCACAAACATAATTGAAGCTACGGGATAACAAAGATATTCTACATTACAAAGAGATATAAAATTGTAAACAACTTCAAGTCTTCAATCTCTTGTAGAACTATCAACCCTTCAAAACAAAATATTACACTTCCAAAGCAAGTGTACATGAGATGATCAAGTGAAAATAAAACATGCATTTGCATCTAAAAATTTAAAAATTTAAGCACAACATCATGCAATATATGTGAATGCAATGCTCCCCCTCAACGAGTTACTCCCTCTCAATGAATATTCTCCCCAACATGTACATTTGCTACTACAATTTGCAACTCCCCTTACCACATTCTACTCCCCCTTTTTGTCATGATATAGGCAAAGGAGTAATCCCCAACTGGGTCACTCTTAGCAAAGAGAGATAATAGCATGCAAGATATTTGCATAATCATATAAGTCAATTTATGCATCCCAATTAATTGAAGAGAAACAAGGAGATTTATTTGAAGAAAATGTGTGAATCAAACATGCTTTGCATACAAGACATGTAGCATTCAAGTCCAAAATACAATGGTATTTGGCAAAGCAAATTACAAAGGTTTCTAATAAGAATTCAAACCAATTTCACCATTGTCATGAGAAAAGCAAGGATATAGAGATTTCATTTATTTTAATTTAAGAGCAACTATATCCAACTTAATAAGCGAAACATGGCATGAGCGACTTTGCACCCTATTTGATTTTTCCGGATAAGATATCCGTATGATAGTAGCCATGTTCAACAAATAAAGAAAGAGAGACATTTGGATTTTTAGATCCTTTG
Source organism: Acer saccharum (assembly GCA_030490815.1). Taxonomy (NCBI): domain Eukaryota; kingdom Viridiplantae; phylum Streptophyta; class Magnoliopsida; order Sapindales; family Sapindaceae; genus Acer; species Acer saccharum. The sequence continues at coordinate 29,390,377 of CM059867.1, forward strand.
AACGGATACAAGATCCTTTATTCATTTTGAGTCTCATAAGTCTTTTTCACACAAGCTTTGCATTTAAGAACGCAATCATCAATTCATGCTTTTCATTTGAGCATGTCATATGGATTTCATGCTTTTTCATTTGATATTAGCATGTTATAAAAGAATCATCATGTCATTGAGATAATTATAGGTCATTCAAAGCATACTTCCTATGTAAATCTCCTAGTCCAAAAATGCATGTTTGAACATAAATATGATATGGATTGTAAACAAGCAAGGTTCACACTTATTAAATTGAAAACATATATACATATGTGCAACCAAGCTTACTCAAGCAATTAAAAGAAGAAGCATAAGATACTTCAAATTTTTTACAAGTGACAAGAATGCAAAATAGCTCTCTTTACTTGAGTTTCCCATATGGGGTCAATCACAAAACACATCACTCCACAAGACATATCCCAATAGATCTACTAAGGGTTTTAATTCGAGTAACATCTAAGGGTTTAGTAAATAAGTCCGCAAGTTGATCATTAATACCTACATGTTCAAGTACTATGCATTTATTTTTAACAAGCTCTCTAATGAAATGATGGCGGATGTCAATATGCTTAGTTCTAGAATGTTGCACCGGATTCTTGGAAATATTAATGGCGCTCATATTATCACAAAAGAGAGTGAGTGTACCTTGGTTGAATCCGTAGTCTACTAGCATTTGCTTCATCCATAGGAGTTGTGTGCATCCACTCCCCGCGGCTGTGTACTCGGCCTCGGCCGTGGACAAGGAAATTGAGTTTTGCTTCTTGCAAAACCAAGACACCAAGTTGTTGCCCAGAAAGAAGCAACCGCCCGATGTGCTCTTCCTATCATCGTAATTTCCTGCCCAATTCGCATCTCTAAAGCCTACAAGACTAGCATTAGTGTCAAAAGAGTACCAAATCCCATAGTTGGATGTCCCATTCACATAACGAATGATTCTCTTAACCGAAGAGAGATGGGACTCCTTGGGATCCGATTGATACCTAGCATACACACCCACACCCACACCCACACCCACACTAAAGGATATATCGGGCCTACTTGCGGTCAAATAAAGCAAGCTACCTATCATGCCCCGATATAGAGTTTGTTCCACACTTTTTCCACTTGCATCCTTGCTAAGCTTCAAAGTGGTACTCATGGGTGTATCACAATGTTTGGCATTTTCTAGACCAAACTTCTTCACTAGGTTTTTGGCATATTTGGCTTGGGTAATGAAGATCCCATCATCTAATTGCCTAATTTGCAAACCTAGGAAGTAACTAAGCTCACCAACAAGACTCATCTCAAATTCACAAGACATAACATCAACGAATTGTTGGACTTTGGGGTTGTTGGTGGAGCCAAATACAATGTCATCAACATAGATTTGAGTTATAAATAACTCATCTTAGATAAGCATATATGGTCTCCCTTGCTCTATGTTGCATTTTAGATATTCATATATTCACTTAGGGTGTTAATCTCTTCATTGAGAATCAAAGTCTTGTGTGTAGCTTCCGGGATTAGGTTGCTTAGATCGCAAGCAATCGAACTAAGTTCACTCATACCGGGATTAGGTAGGTGTGTGATTACTTCCGGAATTAGGTTGTAATTTCATCACATTTAGTGGATTCGAGGTTCGGGTGTGGCTCACTTAATAGCCCGTGGTTTTTCCCGTGAGGGTTTCCACGTAAATATCAAGTGTTGTTTATATTTCCGCACTATATTACACTCGCTTTATGTTATTGACTATTAGGGGCATTTTCGTAATATTGACCTTAAACGAAAATTGGGTAAAATCTCTTAAAATCTATTCACCCCCCCCCCCCCCCCCCCCCCCCTCTAGATTAATATTCAACACACCTAGTATTTATTTCAGGCTTTCTCGGTAGATGGGGGGTGGTGTGCACGGTTCTCGCCACAACGATGGTGGTTGTAATGGTGGTCGTGCGGTGTGAGATCCATCACCAATTAGAGATCGTCCTCGTTTTTTGCCGATAGGAAGTGGTGTTCCAGGTTTTTGCCACATCAATGGTGATCGTTCACGGTGAGACCTGTCTCCGATCATGGATCATCCTCTTTTTATGCATCGTGGCAAGAAATTGGAACTTCCTTTGTTTCATGGAGATGATGTTTTTGGATGGCTGTTTCGAGTAGAAAGGTATTTCAAAATCAATGGAATTCCTGAGATCGATAGGGTTATCGCAACTTTGATTTGTCTGGAGGGGCGTGCCATAAGCTTGTTCCAGTGGATGGAAACTCAACCACACTTTACGTCTTGGCAGAAGTTTCGTCTAGCATTATTACAGAGGTTTGAGGGAGGGCTGACTGGGGATCCCACTGAGAAATTGATGGCTGTGAAACAAGAAAGTTTCATCACCGAATGCAGGGATCGCTTTGAGGTTTTGGTCGTGACCTTACAGGGGATTCCAGACTCTATTTTTCATGGTGCCTTCTTGAATGGGTTGTGTGACGATATTCGCACAGAAGTGAAGCTTCATTTTGCCGTTGACTTACAGGCGGTGATGTTTTTGGCTCAAAAGATTGAGGAACGAAATGATACCGTAGAGCGCTGCCACAAAATGAAGTGGAGTCGAGGGTGGCGGCCTGATGGGTCTATTTCGCCCAATAATTCCACCTTGGGCCCAAATCTTTTAGGCACAGGTAAGAACCCAAGTCCTACTAGTCCAATTATCCCTTCTTCACATCACGACCAACATAGTTCTTCTTGATCGCCTCTTCAAAATGACAACTCTGGGAAACCCATTCGGAGGCTGAAATTCGGGATCACCGAAGTCAGGGGTTATGTTTCCATTGTGATGAGAAATTCGGTCCGAGTCACCGCTGTCCGAAGCGTCAGCTGCAGGTGATTTTAATGGCAGCAGAAGAATCTGATCCGGATGATGATGTCGTCACTGCGGAGTTGCTAGGTTCCATGGATGTTTCCCTCCATTCTTTGATGGGTCTTACCTCCTCTACAACTATGAAATTGAAAGGTCAGTTGGGCTCTCGAGATGTTGTTGTGCTAGTTGACAGTGGAGCTTCCCATAGCTTTATCTCTGCTAAAGTGGTGGACGAATTGGGGTTGGTTTGTGAGGAAACTAACAGGTATAGAATTCAGGTAGGCAACGGTATGTGTTTCAAACAAGCGGGAGTGTGTAAGGCAGTCGAGTTATATTTACAAGGGCACACGGTAGTTGATGATTTCTTTCCATTTGAATTGGGGAGTGTTAATGTGGTGTTAGGAATTATATGGTTATGTACTTTAGGGGTGGTACAAGTAGATTGGAGTGCTTTTACGATGCGTTTCAAAGTGGGTGATTTGTGGGTGTGCTTGGTAGGCGATCTATCTCTTTGTCATTCTCCGATCACATTTAAGGCGTTGGCTCGTTCCTTCCAGATTGAGAAATATGGTGTTATACTAGAGCTCTGTTCCATCACTACATCAGAGGTGGGAGTATCTAGATTTTCCTTACAACTTACGAGCTGTTTTGGACACATTTGCGTTAGTTTTTGAGGTGCCTGAAGGACTGCCCCTACATAGGTCACATGACCACCATATCCCGTTACAGCCGGGTGTTATACCCTCGAATGTGCGGCATTATCGCTATCCGTAATTTCAGAAAGGGGAGATTAAGAGGCTAGTGAGGGAGATGTTGTCTTCAGGTGTTATTCGTCCCAGTTGTAGCCCGTATTCAAGCCCGGTTTTATTGGTTAAAAAGAAAGATGGTAGTTGGCGTTTTTGTGTCGATTATCGGGCCCCAAACTATTTGACAGTTTCGGATAAATTTTCGATTCTCATCATAGACAAGTTGCTAGATGAATTGTGTAGGGTAGTGGTATTTTCCAAGCTCGATTTGAAAGCAGGCTATCATCAAATTTGGGTTCATGCGACATATATTGAGAAGTCAGCTTTTCGTACAAAGGAAGGGCACTATGAATTCTTTGTCATGCCGTTTGGATTGACCAATGCCCCCACCACCTTCCAATCCTTGATGAATGAGGTGTTTCAGCCATTTTTGTAGAGATTCATCCTTGTCTTCTTCGATGATATATAAATTTATAGTCGTTCTTGGGAGGACCATTTGGTGCACCTGGAAATGGTATTAGAGCATCTCCGACAAGAGAGCTTGGTTGCAAACTGAAAGAAGTGTCAATTCGGGAAAACCCACCTTGAATATTTAGGACACATAATCTCCCATTCTGAAGTGTCGGCAGACCTTCTAAAATCCAAGTCATGGTCCATTGGCCAATGCTAAAAAGGGTTCATGATGTTCGGGGTTTCTTAGGACTTACAGGGTACTATAGGTGTTTTATACGGGTTATGGAGACATTGCCCGACCTTTGACGAATTTATTGAATCATGGGGGTTTAGTTGAGGCGAAGAAGCTGCCCGGGCCTTTCAATTACTCAAAGAATTTATGACTTCCCTTCCAGTTTTGGCTATGCTAGATTTTTTGAAGACATTTGTGGTCGAATCAGACGCATCCGGGTACGGGTTAGGCACTGTTCTCACACAGGAGGGGTGTCCCTTGGCCTATTTTAGTCGAGTTTTGGATGGCGCTTCACGGCTTAAATCAGTTTATGAGCGTGAGCTAATGGTTGTGGTTCTTGTAGTTCAAAAATGGTGCCATTTCCTCTGAGGCAGGCATTTTATTGTGCGTACTTGATTGGATGATTTACATACCTATTTGAGGTCCCTATTTCCTAGATTTTGTACTCGTTTTTGAGCATGTTTTTGTATATAATGCATTTTGTGAGCATTGTGTAGGTTGTATGCTCTAAAATAAGGTGTTGAGCATAATTGAAGAGTTTTGGAGGTTAAAGGGCTGAAATTGTAAATCTTAGTGCCGATCTTTCAACTTTCTAGGGCCATATCTCCCTCCTCCGATTGAACTACGTTTTGTATAACCTAGTTTTGGAAAGCCACATGAGTCTACTTTCCAATGCTTTTTACGGATTACGATTCCGAGGTCTCTAGAGGAAGTTATGGCTATTTTCGTAACGGTGCACGAAGCTGGAAAACTTCACCCGAGAGAGATGCGAGCCCAAGGCGAGCTCAAGCAGCTCGCCCCGAGCTCGCTAACCTCTCGGGTCCAGGCTGCAAATCTGTATAGGTGAGCTCAAGGCAAGCTCACCAAGCTCGCCCCATGCTCACCCTTTGCCCAAAATTTGTTTTTCTTCATGGAAATTACCTCCTTGCCCTTGACCTATTTCATTCATCTATATAAACCTTTGATATTTTTAAACCAAACCAACTCTCTCACCAAAAAGAACCCAAGACACCATTTTTACTCTCACCTTCCATCTTCCACAACCCATCTAGCATCCAAATCTCCTTAACATCCAAACACAACTTGATTCCCACTTTTCCACATCCAACACCACTCCACCTTTTTGAGCAAGAGAGAGTTGAAGAAAGAGAGGAGGAGGAGAAGATCCCAAGAAGAAGAGAAGCTCTCCACTAGTTTTCTCTACATCCTTTCTCCTTTACTCTTTTTCATAGCCATGTATTTATTTGATTTTATCTATGTTATGTCTATTCTTTGTAATATGAGCTAAATATATATTGCTAGGATTTGATGAAACCCCACCCATGACTATATATTTATATTGATTCTTGTTTATCCATTTATGTGCAACTTGTGGTTTGTATGAGTATTTTTGTATGCTTAAAGCTTTCAAGTGATTGATCTCCATTTGAATGAATTATTGTGGTGTGTTATGTACTGACCGGAGACGTTCACCATGTGTTCAATAAAATGCCCTCTATGCATGTCTAGAAAAGTACACCCACTTAGGCTAGCATATATGATTTGTTTAGTGCGCCAACAAACTTAATGAACTCAATTCGTATATTCCGGGTAATCGAGAGATAGGCTTGGGTACGTTTCGGGTGTAATCTACTTTGCTTGACCAAGATTATAGGTTAATATTAGGGTGCATGAATCTACAAATTGCATGAGTATGTTTTGGGTGAATAATTGAGTCTAAAACGGAAGTCAATTGAGGGTGGGGTGTAGTCAAGTCCTAGCATGTTTTTCTTCGATATTACACTTGAGTTTATTTTAGTGTTATTTTATTTCTTGCATTAGCTTTAGTCATTAGATTAAATTAGTTTAATTTACTTAGTTTAAATATCCTTTTTACCTTGTTTGAATAGCATCTAGGCTAATCAATTTCGGTAATCAATCACTCGATCCCTGTGGGAACGAATCTTATTCACCGTTGTTCTACTCTCCGACCTCGTCCTATTGCGAGTGTCACTCATAAAAGAGTTAGCCAGTACTGATCAGCAGAGCCTTCGTTTTTGATGGACTAGCGTCTCCTTAACCCTACTTATCTTCGTTGGATTACTAAGCTGCTGGGGTTTGACTTCGAGATACAATATAAGTCAGGGGCTACAAACAGAGTGGATGATGCCCTCTCTCGTCGTGGGGCTGATTCGAACCTATCTCTTTCAGTTTTTTCGGTTGCACACTTTGTGGATACTGCTGCCTTACAAAAGGAGCAGCTTGCAAACCCGGTTTTGGGAACCATTATTCGAAACATTCGGGGAGGAAGAATGGTATGAGATGGATACATATTGAATGACGGATTGCTTCTCTTTAAAGGACGCCTTATGTTGCCACGGAATTCGACTTAGGTAGTTCGTTTGTTGCTTGAATTGCACGACACTCTTTTTAAGGGACATTCAGGATTCTTTCAGACCTTCAAGAAGGTTTCAGGTAACTTGTTTTGGCAAGGGATGAAGCAGGATGTTAAGGATTATGTGGCTCGATGTGAGGTGTGCCAACGAGCCAAGTATGATGTGCGAGCGCCGGTAGATTTATTGCAGCCTCTTACCATCCCAAAGAAAATTTGGGAAGATGTTTTGATGGATTTTATTGGGGGGGCTTCCAAAGTCTAAAGGGGTGGACACTATTCTTGTGGTGGTAGATCGCTTGTCTAAGTATGCACATTTCACCACTCTCGCTCATCCCTTTACAACAAAACAGGTGGCAGAGGTTTTTATCAAAGGTGTGGTGCGCCTACATGGGTTTCCGCGATTGATTGTGAGTGATCGAGATGTGGTGTTTATGAGTACTTTTTGGAAGGAGCTTTTCCATTCACAGGGGATGAAACTACACCACAGTTCTGCATACCACCCTCAATCGGACAAACGGAGGTGGTGAATCGATGCCTTGAAACATATTTGTGGTGTTTTGCCGGTTCTACACTGAAGCAGTGGTCACATTGGCTACCGTGGGCCGAGTATTGGTTCAATACCACCTTTAATGCCTCAACTAAAATTACTCCTTTTCGTGTGGTGTATGGGCAAAACCCACCCACCTTATTTCGATTCGTGGAGGAGACGTCGATGGTAGAGGATATGAATGAGCAAATTCGACAACGAAATTTGTTTTTAGATAAGTTGAAGGAGCATCTAGTTTTGGCTCAAAATCGCATGAAACAATATACGGATAAACACCACAGGGAGCTCGGGTTTCAACTAGGTGACTTAGTTTTATTGACACTCAAACCTTATTGACTGTGCTCTTTGTCTAAGAGGGTGAACGAAAAGTTATCTCCATATTTTTACAGTCCTTTTGAGGTGTTGGCGAGAATTGGCAAAGTTGCATATCGATTGAAATTACTGGAGACAGCAAGAATTCATCCAATTTTCCATGTTTCCCAACTCAAGCGGTTCCTTGGGCAGGAGTTTCGAGTCTAGCCACTGCCCCCTCAGCTGTCCGAGGAGTTGGAACTTGTGGTTACCCCGAAGGATATCCTTCAAGTACATCGTGATGTTGTCTGGCCGGATATTTGATCGGACTTTTGCAAGTACCAAAATTTCACACTCGGAATACACAAATCAACTGAGATGTATAATGGCAAGTGGGATCGTTCCTCAGAGAAAGGGAGGATATTTGGCTATAACTAATTTATGTACACTAATCTAAACTATGTGCGGAAAAGTAAAATTCATTTTTGGTTTGGAATTTGTTTTAACAATTAAACTAAATAAAATTAACCAATCTAAAACAAGTAATTGAAATGAAATGTGTGATATATGATGATGGATATTGGGGAATTGAGTTGACAACTAAAAGATATCCTAATGTAATGAACTAGTCCAATTAAGAATTTTCATCCTACTCAAGGGTTGTTCTTTTAATTGATTTTACTCATTAATGTGCAAATTCACACCTTGACTCAAGTAAGCCCTACTATGAGTCTTGGTGGAAATAGATTCAAACTCTTACTCAAGTGAACCCCACTATGAGTAATTGCCCAAATAATATTCTTAAGAACAAATCAAAAGTCTTTTACCAAATAACACATGCATGTACCAATTTTCACTTCATATAAGCTAAAGATTGGAGAATGGGTTGAAAGCCATTCAAACCCTAAACCACAACCTTCATATGTGAACCATTTCTATCACAAGCTAAATTGAACCCCAATATTAACAAGTAAGTAAAAATGGCAACTTCAAGGCAATAAAATGAAAATGTACCAAGAGAGGATTTGTATAAATAGATAACTAGTTCAAATACATAGGATTATCAAATAAGTTGTCTCATCAATTCCCCAATAAAAGGGTTTAGTTACACATAATGAAAATAGACATGAAAAGAGAAAGGTTGTAGAGAAAACCCACAAAAATCTTCATGAGTCTTCTTGTTCCTTGATGAGCTTGAAATCTCCTTGACCTTGGTGATTCCCTTCTTCTCTCTTCAATTAATTTCCAAAATGAGATGGAAAGAATGTAGTTGGAATGGATTAAATGAGGCTTTGGATTGGTGGAAGTTAGAGAAATGTTAGAGAGTTGTAGAGAGAGACTAGGGTTTCTTGCAAATGGTGGAGAGTGCCCTAGGGAAAGAGAAAAGGGGGTATTTATATGGGGACCCATGAGGTAGGGCTTGAAATCCCGGTGCTGCTGACGTGGCACGTGATCGGCGGCCATAAACGGCGGCCATAAACGGCGGCCAGGCTGCCGATTGTAGACCGCCGAATTGAAAATGGACCTACTGGAATTGATCGGCAGCTAGAACGGCGGTTGGATCATGGCCGCCGAATTGCACCTGACGCGTCTGGAATGAAACGGCTGTTTCAAACGGTGGCCAGACCGCCGAATGGAACCGCCGAATTCTTCTTTTCTTGCCAAATGTCCGTTTTGCCCCCAAATGCTCTCCTTTCGCCACTTTTAGCCCAAAACCACCGGATTTCTTCATTCTTCACCCAGAATACAAAAAGTACCTGTACAATCAACATCGAGCCATAAATTTCATGAATTTACTCGAAAGTCAATCAAAATTATCGGAAATCGGGGGTGAAGTTCTATATATGTAATGGCTCGATCAAATACCCCCAAACCTAGCTTTTGCTCGTCCCCGATCAAATTCAAAAACAAAACTAGGGAAATCCGATAAACCAAAATAACCTACCTAAGAATTAGTACTAAAGCCGCCGATATATACAACTATGAAAACAATCAACAAGAGTGCGCATGCCAAATATGATGAGATACCATGAGAAATGTGCTAAAGTTGAAAGAACACAAAATCAATCCAATGGGTGCAATGCTAGTCATGAATCCCACACTAAATTGTCCTTGCTTTGGCAACCACCCACACAAGCGCTTCGGCCATATTTCGCCTCGACTCTAGGTCCTTACAAGATTTCAGTCTTATTTTTCCTCTCAGAACCTAGGTTTACACTCATACAAGCGTATGCGAATGAGTTTATGCAATGGGAACAAATTAAGAAGCATACATGTATTTCAAAAATTGAACGCTCTTTTAAGTGAATAAGTCTCATGAAAGGAACCAAAAACCATGAACGCGGTAGAGCATGACAAAAGCTTGCATTCTCAAAATGGAAAACCTACAAGATCAAATTGACTTTTCCTACTAAGTGATGGGGCTAGGGTGTTATGTGGTGAATGGTGGATACAGGAAGTGTGGGGAATTTCCGATCAAGCTTACAACTCTAAAGCAATGAGCTAAGTTTGAGCTCAAAAAACTATAAAAATTCCAACTAAGCTCATTTTGAGCACTTTGTAACAACATTTGCTGCTCAATGAGAGCAACAACAAGTTGGGCTCATACAAGGCTCAATTTATTTCTATTTATTTATTTCTTTTTCTTTTTCTTTTTCTTTTTATTTTTCTTTTTTTTTCTTTTTTTTTTTCTTTTCTTTTTTTTTTTTTTTTTTTTTGAAATGAAAATTCATATTACAAGAACATACACATTACAAAAGCTTGAGTACGCAAGATCAGAAAGTTTAGGTATGGTTTGTGTTTGGGTTTAATGGTGTTTGGGAAAATGTTTAGCTTGGTGCTCGGCCACCTTTATTAGACCCTTGAGCACAATTGGGTAGGAATTGAGTGAAAGTGTTTCGGTGTTTCCTATAAAAGTCATATCATCCTTTCAAGTAGGCAAACCACAAGAAATTGCAAGCTAAAGACATGATATCCACAATTGATGACTGTTCTATGGCTAGTGGTGCAAACGATGTGATGAGACTTCAATGATGCACAATAAAATGTGAGATGTGTTTAGGAATACAAAAAGAGAAACATAACCCTCATGGATTCACTTTTTAAGGCACATGAACTTAGGGAAGTCTCTACTAATAGACCTACACACTCACACAAATGGCCACCTCTACTCAAATCAAGAAAGTATAGGACTAACTCATGACATGCACGCAATCTTAGATTGCCAATGAGCACATAACAAAGGTATCAAATCAAGCAAAATATGCTCATTCATGGCCTATATCGCACAAGCTTGGCAAAAATTTTGTTCCAAAAAGTTTTTTTTTTTTTTTTTCAAAAGAAATAAAGTCAAGTAAGGTTAAGTCATTCACATCCACACCCCCAAACCTAAATCCAACATTGTCCCCAATGTTGACAATGAGGACCCGGCAAGGAAGGCGCCCAAAAAATTCTATAAACAAAAGGTCATGCATAAAACCATGTGCAAAATATCCAATGAAGCACAATAAAGTTCCCAAAAGTAGACAAGAAAATATGCATAAGCAACTAAAACTAAGTCTGAAAAGTAAAACTAAAATCCGACTAAAAGCAAAGTGCTAAAATGCCCAAAAATAAGTGCGAAACTAAAACTGAATTAAGTAATGTAAACTGAAATAAGTAATGCCCAAATGTGCATCCATGTCATGCTCTGGATGTGCCTACTCATCCTCCTGCTGGTGCTGCTCCTGGGGCTCTGAGCTGGGGCCTGCTCCACCACGGCGCTCTGAAGCTGTGACTGTGCTCTCCCTCAGGACCTTGATCAGCTCATTTATCTGTTTCTGTTGATCCTTCTGGGCTTGGATGAAGGTGTTGGCCCATGGGGGCGCCTGCTGATTGTACTCTGTCACCCAAGTCTGAAACCATGCTGGCCTCTGCTCTGGAGGTGCCTCTGTGTCAACTGGAACTGCCCCAGGATCCTCCTCATCATTACTGCCCTCATCTCCTCCTTTGAATGTACACAAACGAAGTTAAATTGCTTAAAGCATACCTAGAGGGGGGGTGAATAGGTTTTTACACCTTTTTTCAAACCCTTGAACAAACATTCATTTGTCCCTCAAGGTAGCCTTACACACAACACAATAAGTCAAGGAAGACATACATAGACAATACGATGTTACAATCATAAGAGAAATGTCTAAGTATATCAACAAGTCATGTGAGGTAAAATAGCAAATAAACATAACAACAAAATAAGCTTGTATTTCATAAGATGTTCAATGTGTTACAAGAGTGATCAAAATGTCACTATACAAAGATTACAATATATAAAAGAATCAAAGATACAAATTGATCTAAAGAATAAATACACTAATCACACTATACAAAGACTTGGTTCACAATACAACACAAGTGAATATTATGAATCAAGACAATAAAATATACAATTAAAATATAAGAGAAAAAGATAGAAAGAATTAACACAAGAGATTTTTTAACGTGGTAAAACCTTCAAGGAGGAAACATCCACGGGTTGAACTACAACCATTGGGTACTATATTATTGGAAAGTAAACATAGAACATTCACAAAGTGACCAATCTTTAGCTCACCCAACCTAGTGAAGTCTAAGCCTACCCAACCCTATTGGAAAGTATGAAATCCCTCAATGATGCGGAACCACCATATATTGGACAACACACTCAACCAACATCGATGGTAGATTAGAAATTCCTCAAGAGTGCATACACCTCCCGTGTACCCCGCTCTATCGGACTCTATGTCTAACCATACGCCTAGGCCTACCAATACAATAGCCAACTCCCTATCCAAGGCACTCTTGCCTCTAGGGAGCCTCCCATGCATGACTATCCCAGTCCTCCCGACTCTAGCCATGACTCCTTGCTTACCTATCCGAGTCATCCCGACTCTAGGCAAGACTTCTTGCTTGGCTATCCGAGTCATCCCGACTCTAACCAAGACTTCATGCCTTTTACAAGGACTTCCTAGTGTGATCATGTGAATGCAAATGATGCAAACATTCAATACAACATAGAACATGTGATCAATACATTCTATGGCACAAATAGACCTAAACATGTGAAATCACAATTAATCAAGTCTAGATGCAAAAATACATGAATAGAAACCTAAACATGTGAAACACCTAACACATATACTCAAAGTCTCATTCACACACATAACACTTGAATCACAAAATGTTCATTAAGTACAAATTCAAGATGCTATCAATATACAATTAAAAGCTAGATATATGAGATTAAAATCAATCAATATACTAGACAAAAATATAGAGCAAGGTTTTGAGATTTACATCAATCAAAACCTATATTCTCTAAATCACATAAAAATACACAAATCCTAGATTTCACTAATCAAAGGACCAAATCAAATCTCAAAGTCATTTTAACACAAAATTAATTCAATTAAGTATCAAACAACCTAAGATGTCATTCTAATCACAATACAACTCACAAACAAATGTAAAACCTAGAATCATAAAATCTAGTCAACATAAGTCCACAAATTGAGTTTCAATTAGAATGATAATCAAGCTACCTTTTCAAATAGCTTTTATAAAACAATAACATAGATATAGAAGAAGAAACCCCAAGCAAATGGAAGGTCAAATAACAGGAAATCCCAAAGTTGAGACTCAAACCTCGGATTCTGCAGCTGGTGCGAAATTCAGTGTCCAACCACTTGAAATCACGATCAATCAGCCACCAAACCACTTGGAGATGTTAGAGGACTCAAATACGAACACTCTCCAACTTGAATCACTCAAATCCGACTCCGGATAAGGAAGATATGGTGTTTTGAAGTTTGGAAAAATTGGAGAGAACTCTAGACGGGAAACTGAAATTTTTCTTCTTAAAAATTCAAATGGAGAGAGAGAGGGAAGAAATAGGAGGAGAGAGAAGGAGGAAACCGGCCAACCAGGTGGTGCCACGTCACCCCCTAGCCGTGGGGGGCACGTGGCCCACACGGGAGCAGAGGCTGCTCCAGGCCGTGGGGCCCACGGCCTCAACCACGGCCAGCCCTTGTAGCCCACGGCCTGGGCTGTCCTCTCGTGCGCTCCCTCGGTTCGTCGGCCCGTATCTCGGGCGTCCGAACTCCGAATTCGAATCTGTTTTCGGATTACGAACCGTGACTCTCTCACGCATGGAAACGACTATACAACTTTGAAAAAACGGTTGAGAAATCATCTCGGAAATCATCGATGAAGTCAACACAACGTAAGAGAACGTAAAGTGGCATAGTCAACACGTTTGGACTCGAAACCTTATGAATGAGTAACCGAAACGACTGGAACTCAATAAGGCATTGAATAAGAACATGTTCAAGTCCTAAACACAAAATACGGAAACATACAAACACAAATACACACACATATGCTAGTTTCCGGACATAGTCCTAGAAAATGCAAAACACAAAGTTTATTAACTAAATGTGAATGCATGAGCATATTTTGCCAAGTGTGTGAAAGTGAAATGTAAATGAAATAAAATCATGAAGGGACACACAAGAATGATATGTGTGAGTGTGTGCCTAGCCTTGTAAGAGATAAGAGGTCTTTGAATACCTTTGTAGACCGATAATGTCCGAAACTCTTAAAAGCCGGCAACTTGAACGAATAATGGTTAAGACGTCCTTCGTCTTCGAAATCCTTCATTTACTAACCACTAAACATTACAAGTAAAACACGTTTTGATATGGAATTAATGCCAACACTAATTATCAACCTAACATCCTTGCTGCTGCAGCAACCTCTGTCTCTTCCTCGATCCCAACGGTAGGAGGCGCTCCACATCCTGAGGCTCTGTCAAGTCATGAAAGGTTCTGGAGTTGCAGGGATCCCCCATAGTGAGCAGGTCATCTCCACGTCGCTCTGGAACACCTGCAGCCCTGCATAAATCAGCAATCAAGCATGGAAAAGGGATAACCGACTTCTCTGTCTTTCCAGCTCTACATATGGCCGAGCGGATCAGCTGTCCCACATCAATCTGCAACTGGTTCTTGATGCAATACAAAATCTGAGCGATCTCCAGAACAATCTTCGTCCTCTGCTGTGTCGGCTTCAAAGAGTGGGACACAAAAACAGACCAAAAGGCTATGTCTCTCTGTAGTTCTGATTGACGAAGATGATGGTCTGCATCCCACAAACCACTGTCATTCATTTCTCTCCTGAGAGATGCAACAAGTGTAGAATCATATAATCGGAAAGTGCCTTCCCTCGGGAGCCCATTTTGTAGGTCATCATGCGAAGTGGTCCCATAGTAGTCGTTTATGTCCTGGGGGCGAATGAACACATCTACATCTCAAACCCTCACAGACTTCCCCTCCAGGAATTCATCAGGGATCATGGAGGCATAGAACTCCAGAACAATACTCACATTGGCCCTGTTGCGAGGTGTAGTGACAAATTGGCGCCACCCCATTCCTTCCACTTGACGCACAATATCGGTTCCGCCTACGTCCTCCAAATCTATGGCCCTGTCATGGTGTACAGTTCTAGTGACAATGTTCTTGAGACGACCCGCATATAATGCATTGCGAAGGCTATGCTCATCAATCCGTCGGTTACGGGAGCCCGAAGCCTTGCCCTTGCCCTTTTTAGGTGCCATTAGGGAAGCGAAAAGTACTCTACACTGCACAAACAGAAACCAACTACATACTTCAAACCACATCATGCCACATTTTCAATTAATCCGTAACATAGGCACATTTAGTCATCAAAATAATCTCACACCAACATAGCCAATAGCCAATCATTAATCAGCAACATACAACACCAACATAACCAATAGCCAATCTTTATCCAAAAAAAAAAAAAACCAATTTCATGCCCACATTTATTCACAACAATAATCTTTAGCAAAATAGGCATGCTATCTAACAAAATTTTGGCAATCAACGGCATTTGCAAAGCATTCAAGCAACAATATCTTCCTTGCCAATGGATTGACACTCACGCAACTAAGAATTTTCGGCCAAATTTGCACCAAAACAAAAATTTTCAATTCAAAGCATATTCAAGCAACAATTAAACACCTAGAAGCATTTGATGACTACCACAAACAAAACCCAAGCATGCATTACCATTAATTCGGCCTCTAATCGCAAAATCCCCAAATTTTTCGAACAAAACATAACCCTAACATTGTCATGCGAAATTTCGGTCAATTGAGAGATAGGCTAAGTTAAATTCTTGTAAAAACAAGTTTAGAGGGGAGAATAACATACCTTGAAGCCTTGAGAGGGAAGAGAGGGAGAGAAATGCACCTTGGAAGTGTTTTTGGAGAGTTTTGAGTGAGAAAAAGTGTGTGGGGCTCGTGAAAGAGACGACCCTTTTAAGACCTGATATCGCGAATTCGGCGGCCATATTCGGCGGCCAGGCCGTCGAATTAGGCCGCCGAATGCGACTTTTGGGTCAAAACACGGTCGTTTCATTAATTCGGCGGTTTCATGTTATGCGGCCAGACCGCCGAATTAACCACCGTTTTGTTGAGTGACATTCTGGCCTTGATTCGGCGGTTTCGTTTCAACCGCCGTTTGGACCGCCGAATTGTGTGGTTGGAGACCTGATTGAATCAGCGGTCTATTTATGCCCGCTGTTATAACCGCCGTTTTGTTGGCAGAACTTCTGTTGTTGATCGGCGGTCTCTAATTCGGCGGCCAGGCCGCCGATTTTGACCGCCGATTGCTGAAAATTTGGCAATCTTCATTCTGCACTCCTTCATTTCAACTGCACACTTCACAATACTCATCAAGTAAAAAAAACACACCCCCAAACCTGACTTGAATATGGTACTCAACACATTTTGCTCAACAAATTTCTTGACTCAAAATCCAATACAAGTTTGGGGAAACACTCCATATATACCAAAAACCTCTTATTTGAACAAAAAGAAAATGCATTAAGTTAAAACTACCTAAGTGGGTTGCCTCCCACTGAGCGCTTGATTTAACGTCTAGGCAAGACGTGGTGATGGGAGCTAAGGCTCGCCAAGCTTGATTTGTTCGATCATGAATGCACTACTTGCTCCTCCATAGTATGGTTTTACTCGTTGTCCATTGACCTTGAAAGTGTCTCCGGTTCTCAAGCTTTGCACTTCGATTGCACCATGTGGGAATACTTCCTTCACTCGAAATGGACCGGTCCACCTTGATTTTAATTTCCCCGGAAATAACTTCAACCTTGAATCAAACACAAGAACGAGCATCCCGGGATGGAGGTCTTTCCTTAGGATCACTTGGTCATGGATCTTCTTGGTCTTTTCCTTGTACAATTTTGCATTCTCATAGGCCTTATACCGGAGTTCTTCCAATTCATTTAGTTGGAGCTTCCTTTCTTCTCCCGCCAATTCCAAATCAATATTCAACTTCTTGATTGCCCAATAGGCATCAAACTCCAACTCAACCGGAAAGTGACAAGCTTTCCCAAATACCAATCGGTAAGGTGTGGTGCCAAGAGGGGTCTTGTATGCCGTTCAGTAAGCCCAAAGCGCATCATTAAGCTTCATTGACCAATCCTTCCGATTAGGCTTGACCGTCTTCTCTAGAATTCTCTTGATTTCCCGATTGCTCACTTCAACTTGCCCGGAAGTTTACGGATGGTAGGGTGTGGCAACCCTATGAGTTACTCCATACTTTTTCATCAAGGTGGCAAAGATTTTGTTGCAAAAATGGGTGCCTCCATCGCTTATGATTGCACGAGGAGCACCAAATCTTGAGAACACAACTTCTTTCAAAAACTTCACTACCACGTGACTATCATTCGTCTTAGTTGCCACCGCTTCAATCCACTTGGAGACATAATCAACCGCCACCAAAATGTAATTGTTGCCATTTGAAGATGGAAAGGGACCCATGAAGTCTATACCCCATATATCAAAAAGCTCCACTACCAATTCTCCTTTTAGGGGCATCTCATTTCTCTTTCCGATACTACCCATCCGTTGACACCTATCACAATTCTTGCAAAACTCATAGGTGTCCTTGCTTAGTGTTGGCCAAAAGAATCCGGAATGAAGGATCTTGAGAACGGTCTTCTTGTGACTAAAGTGACCTCCACAATGCATTTCATGGCAAAATTTGATTACACCTTCTTGCTCTTCTTCCGGTACACACCTTCTAATCACTTGATCGGGCCCATGCTTGAAGAGATAGGGTTCATCCCAAAAGTATTGTCTAGCCACAAACTTGAATCTTTTCTTGGCTTGATAAGATAAGTCCTTGGGCACTATATCCCTCACAAGATAATTCACAATATCGGCATACCATGGCTCTTTTCCACCAACTACCCACAATTGCTCATCCGGAAAGCTTTCTTTCAAGGGAAGCATGTCTTCTTCTTCATTGGACCCATGTATCAACCGGCTTAGATGGTCGGCTACCACATTTTCCTTGCCTTTCTTGTCTTTGATTTCCAAGTCGAATTCTTGTAAGAGGAGAATCCAACGGATGAGTCTTGGCTTGGCATCTTTCTTTTGCATTAAATACCGGATAGCCGCGTGATCGGTATAGATAATTACCTTTGCTCCCACCAAATATTGCCGAAATTTCTCTAATGCAAAAACAACCGCCAACAATTCTTTTTCAGTTGCAGAGTAGTTCAATTGAGCATCATTTAGAGTCCTTGAAGCATAGTAAATTGCATGTGGAAGCTTGTCCATTCGTTGCCCAAGAATGGCCCCAACCGCGTAATCTGATGCATCACACATGATTTCAAAAGGGAGGCTCCAATTTGGTGGTACAATGATAGGTGTTGATGTGAGGGCTTCCTTGAGAGTATTGAAGGCTTTCATGCATTCTTCATCAAACACAAACTCCACTTCTTTTTGAAGAAGATTACACAAAGGTCTAGAAATCTTGGAAAAGTCTTTGATAAATCGTCAGTAAAAACCCGCATGGCCCAAGAATGACCTTATGTCTTTGGGGGTCTTTGGCGGAGGCAAACTCTTTATAACTTCAATTTTCGCCTTGTCTACCTCTATTCCCCGGCTTGACACCACATGCCCAAGAACAATACCTTGTGTCACCATAAAATGACACTTCTCCCAATTCAAGGTTAGGTTCTTCTCTTCACATCTCTTCAATACTTAAGTCAAATTGTCAAGGCAAATATCAAAGGATCCTCCAAACACCGAAAAATCATCCATGAACACTTCAATGATTTTTCCCACCATATCCGAGAAAATGGACATCATACACCGTTGGAAAGTGCCGGGAGCATTGCATAAACCAAAGGGCATCTTCCGGTATGCATATGTGCCAAAGGGACAAGTGAAAGTTGTCTTCTCTTGATCCTCCAGTGCAATTGTAATTTGGTTATACCCCGAGTAGCCATCCAAGAAGCAATAATGGCTATGCCCCGCTAGTCTCTCCAACATTTGATCAATGAATGGAAGGGGGAAATGATCTTTCCTTGTTGATGCATTCAATTTCCGGTAGTCAATGCATACTCTCCACCCGGTTTGCAACCTTTGAGGGATAAGTTCATCTTTTTCATTCCTCACTACCGTAATCCCCGACTTCTTAAGTACCACATGGATTGGGCTCACCCATTTACTATCCGCAATTGGATAGATAATGCCCACCTTCAACAACTTCAACACTTCATTTTTTACTACTTCTTGCATGATGGGGTTGAGTCGCCTTTGAGCCTCTCTTGATGGCTTGGAACCTTCTTCTAGATTGATCTTGTGCATACAAATTGTGGGACTTATCCCTTTAATGTCTTCTATGGACCACCCAATTGCCGTCTTGTGCACTCTAAGGACTTCAAGGAGTCTTGCTTCTTCATCTTGATTCAATTCCGAAGAGACAATAACTGGTCTTCTTTCTTCTTCATCTAAGTAGGCATACTTGAGTGTTGTTGGAAGTTCCTTCAACTCTAACCTTGGTGGTGTAGGCAATTGTGTCTCTAACTCTCCACTTCCCACTTCTTCAATCTCATTAATTCTTTCTTCATCCACCAATTCTTCCATCAACTCAAGTCTCTCTTCCTCACCATCTTGTTCATCTAGAAACTCCATTGCACTTGCCATTAGAGCCTCCAACTTCTCCTTCAAAAATTCTTCACTTTCCTCTTCAAACATGGTCTCTTAAGCTTTTCATCACTTGGTAAGTTAGAACAAACGTCCCTCTTGTTTTATTGTTCTTGTTTCCCAAGACACCTCTTTTATTGCATCTTTGTTGCAAAACTTTCTTCTTAAATGCATATTTAGTGAAGTTAAGATGTTGAATTGGGATTGATTGATGGCTAGCATGTTATGTTGCATGTTCTCATTTAGCTAGGTCTAACTGTGTGTGCATTTAGACATCTTAATAACTAGGATTGTTTGATTGTATTTCTATCATACTAGTTAAGCATATTGTGCACATTATAGCATAAAGGACATTGTTACATGTTCACCTAGATATTGATTCTCTTCATTGAGTCCAAATCTTGTGGCTACATGTCATAGTTACACAAACATTGTCAAGACCCACTTTTAATGGCCTACGGATAAAATAGTTTGTGTTACAAGCATTGAGAAGAGTGACTAAGATGTCAACTTAGATTGTAAGCAAATATTCAATTAGTTGAGTTTCTGTGACTAAGTGACTAGTGAGACTAATGCCGTGGGTTTTTCCCTATTAAGGGTTTCTCACTCTAAAATCAAGTATTCATTTTATTTTCTACACTTGATTTTTATTGATTGTTGTTTGGGGTTTTGTATGCTAATATTGACTAATCGAATTCAGGGCTAATCCTATTTAGCCTGACACGTCAGCACAAAATCCAAAATTCATGAAACCAAATTTCCACGACATCAGGCCACATCAACTCGACGGGCCACGCACGACAACGGTGAGTTAACGAGCAAAGAGCAAGTCATCCATAAAAGGAACTTGCTCGTTGAAGAACCCCCAAATAGGCAAACTGACACAAGCTCACCGCCCACGCAGTAAATACAAAATATCATTAATAACATTGGATTTCAGCACATCTTCCACAAGATTCGGCCTTGGATTAGGCAAGATGATCCCCAACAATCTAGTAGTTGACAAATCAAGTAATAAATGTGAAGATTCAAAAGATTAATCCCACAATGAATGAAGATCCTTGCACAATGAATGCACGAAGACTCGATTCACTAAGAATCTCGCCCATCTATGATCCTCCTAGGATCTCGCCTAACAATAATCTTTGCTTGCACATCAAGGGCTAGGGTAGCACCCTAACCCCTATATAATCACATGTATCAAGCAAAGAAAAGAGGGGCACCGCAAGTAATATATACATTAATTGTAAACTGTAATCTTTCTTGCATAATGAACATATCTCTTTCTCTATCGCCAAGGCGACTGTGGTTTTTCCTTATTTAGCCACATAAATTTCTTGGTGTCCCTATTATTTTTTATCAGTTTTTACATTTGTTATTTGTCCCATCAACTCGCATGACCAAGATTACACCTCGTTGGTTGATCTAGGCATCGATCAGCTAGCGTGTTGTTGACTAGATTTAACCAAAAATCGACGTCAACGAAAGATAAATAAAAATAACAAATTTATTTTAATAATAAAATGAAAAGGTAAGAATTATTGAAGTTGCCAGGGGTGACCACTGCGGCACTATTGGTAGTGTTGACTAGAGTTGGATGAGAATCAACTTCCTCCAATCGACCTCATCTGATAACACCGGTGGAGGAAGTTGATTTTCCTTCAACTTCCTCTGGTAGTGGAGGAAGGCAAAAACCTCACCCTTTCCAACGATTGAAATGGTGAGATCCATCGCAAGGTGTAGGAGGCTTCCACCTCTTCCATCATGTCAAGTAAATTGGTCTTTTTTTGGTGAAAAGGTCAATTTTATTATATAATAATGATGATCAAGTTTAAGTGACCTAGAATGAGATTATGGAGTCGAGTCATGTTCTCCTCACCGATTCTCAAATTTGTTAAATATTAGATCAAATTACGCCAAAACCTACCTAAGTTTTGCCTTGTGAACGTAGAGTAAACTTTTCAAAATAATAATAATAACAATGACCTCCTCTCTCGATAAAGGTGATGGTTAACGGTTTAAAAACAGTAAAAAACAAAATTTTCCCATATTAAAAAGAAAAAATAAAGAGTTAAAATAAACTTTAGATATCCTTTAAAATAATAGAAAAAGAAAAAGAAAATTGGATCTCCGACGTCTATATTTGAGATGAACGGTGGAGAATTATTAAAACAAAAATTAAAAAGAAAACTAAAAAGGAGAGAGACGGGTGGATGGATTGGTGAAGATCCAGATTGGATATCCATACGTGGCAATAGAGCCAACCAGCCTTTGTAAAGTTGTGATATGAAAAAGGGTAATAACGTAACACTTGAGAAAGGTTAAGTATGTGGACAATATGAAGCCATGATAGATAACATGGATTGACTGTCCTCCAGACCCCATATATAAACATACCTTTTAACACTATCATCTGAATAGAATAGCTTTTTAGATTCTACCACCATGGCTATGAGCATGTTGAAGATGGTTTTTGCTTTGATGACTCTATTCTCAGTCTCAACTCATTCATCAATTGCGACAGGCAAGGAGGCCTTACAGATTTACCCACCCACATGCACCAGAATTGAGTGCCCAAATTTCAAAACAATTCATGTGGGTAATGGCTTTGAAATTCGAAGATACAACTCAACTGTCTGGATCACTACTTCTCCTATTCAAGATATTTCTCTTGTTCAAGCCACCAGAACTGGCTTCCTCCAGTATGATTCTCTCTATTATTATTTTTATTATTATTAACCATTTATTTTATTTTATTCATTTGTTCAAATTCTATTTGACCTAGGAGTCTTGGGTTCGATTCCCTTCACATGTATTTATTTCTGTATTTATTCTGCAATCTACATCTCTATTTGGGTTCGGTGTTAGACGACTTATTTATTTATGTATTTATTCTGCAATCTGCATCTCTATTTGGGTTCGGTGTTAGAGCCGTTGGTCTGGCAAAGTGCTTAGATAGCTGTATTAGAGCCGTCTTTATATTTATTCTACCATCTACATTTCTTTTTGGATTCAGTGTTAGAGCCGTTAAAGTGCTTAAATAAGTGTGAGAGAGCCGTCGTTAATGCTTAAACAATATTGTTATGGCAATTAAATTGAGTCTTTTGCTATCGATTTAATCTTTTGGGTCTAATGGTTATTGACGACCGAAATTGCAGGTTATTTGATTACATTCAAGGGAAGAACAAGTACAATCAAACGATAGAGATGACAGGTCCAGTGATAGCCCAAATATTACCCAGCGATGGACCTTTCTGCGAATCGACATTCAACGTAAGCTTTTACGTACCGAAAGAGAACCAAGCAGACCCACCTCCAGCGGAAGGCCTGCAAGTGCAGCAGTGGAAACCGACTTATTTGGCGGCCAGACAATTCAGTGGATTCGTGGAGGACTCGAGTGTGGGTAAAGAAGCAGCGGCCTTGAAATCGAGTCTGGAAGGTACTGTTTGGGCCGATGCAATCCAGAAAAATCTGGGAGATGGAGTGTATACGGTGGCGCAGTATAACTCTCCCTTTGAATTTGAGAATAGAGTGAATGAGATTTGGATGACATTTCACGTGGAAGACCAACATGCACTACTTTAATTTTCTGCTTTGTAAATGCTTTTTGCTAATGCTCTACGTACTCTTCAATAAAATTAAATAAATAGTCTCTCTTTAACACTTTAATTGAAAGCAGATACATAGTTCGTTTGAGTGAATTATTGTTTTGTTAGAAATCTATAGATGCTATTTATTTGAATCAAATGACGAGATGAGATTGGTCCGGTGGTAAAACCCCTTACACTTGCACCATGAGGTTACGGGTTCGAGTCCTCCCCCTCCCCAAAAAAAACCCCGAATTTATATAATAGTGTAATATTTCGAAGAAAAAAAAAATTATTTGAATCAAATCCCTTTTGAGAGTGAAGTGATAAATTGATTATATATTTTTTAAAATATTTTTATCTACTTACTTATTTTTAATAAATTATGTACTCACATTTTTGTTTTAATGTTTTAAAATTAATGAATCTCCACCATGGAGATCTATAGTTTTAAAAATGTTTTTTTTTCCTCTATTTTATGATTTTTAATTAGGGGTATTTTTGTCTTTTTAACTAGTTTTAGACTGTCCTTAGGTAAGTTGAGTGGATCACCATATCCTGAAATCAAGGTTATAGCAACATGAAATTTCACAATTGAACCACGCGCTGTGGTGTGGTTGGTCACCACAACCCCAATGAGGTGAATGGTTCGGGCACTTCGAACCCCACTGGAAGCACCTTGTGGCCAGGCTTTACTAACTTCCCGGTCAAAGCGAGGATTAGTCCCACTCGTTAACAATCGGTTGCCAATCGGAGTGAGGGATACCTTGTGGTCTAACCAAAAAAAATTTCACAATTGTCATCTACCTCACTATTTTATCCATATTCATCCAAATTTCATATTATTTTCCAAAATCAAACAAATCTATCCACAAAATTAAGAACTCACATCATAACACCACGATCATGTTTCAGTTTGTTACAAAAACTAGCAAATCCCTAGATTTAAATCTTAGGATTCAATAATATATTATGGGTTGAATGTTTACACAATTCATTAATAATCAACCCTATCAAATCAAACACTGAAAAATAGTTCAATTAGATTAAATCTAACCCTTTCATGTGAAGATACATAGCCTAAGGATGGAAAATGCTAGCACTCTACAATTTTCTGAGAATAATTTTAACAGATAACAACAATGTTCCTTCCATAGGTGGTTCTAATATGATACACGCATGTCCCTATCAACAAACTTGAGGCACCAATTCTACTTCTAACTTACTAATTTTCCTATTCAATTAGATGGGATCACAATCAACTAAAGTTCACAATACCACAAGTCCGATCAAGACTATACTTTTGGTTACTTGTAAATTGCACAGGCACACCACAGTTACTATTAGAAGAGAATTCAGTTGGTGAATCACTGACCTGCCTTGAACTCTTTTCTCGCTGTACACTGTTCTGAAAGTGGGTTGATGGGTACGACTCCATTACGTAGCCCTTCTTCTCTGAAATGAATCTAGTCTGTGGCCTACTATTTGAAAATGTCCGACAGCAAACAGTCTCGAGACTGGCAGATTCAGGAGCATATTTAGTGTTAAAATCTGAGACTGGATCTACATTGCACGTATCAGCATAATCTACGGTGCTGAAAGAATCTCTAGTACTCTCAGTTGTGAATGAAGCCTCATCCGAGCTTGTAAAAAGGGACCAATCACTTGAGATAGCATCAGAAGACTCCACACTTACTGGCTCAATGCATCTTTCTATTACTCCCTGTATATTTTTGTTTGCTCTTCCTCTAAGAATGCCTTTAGAGGTTTGTTCAGTAAAGCTCGAAACAATTTCTGGTCTAACACCAGATAATGACTCTGGGGCAACAAAATTGCTTCCCAGATTGCTTTGTCCTTGTCTTGATGACTTATGAATTTTAGGCATGGAATGCCTTGCAGAGGCTGGAACCTGGTGACGCATAGCTTTTCCAGTAAACACTCTCTGAGGGCGGGGGCAGGACCTACAAAATTAATAACTTTCAGACCAGAAGTAAAAATAATAAACAGGGAATACAAAATAGGTATTAAATACATAAACTTAGACAAAGGGGGTACAAACAACAACGAAAACATTTACTAGATTCATTGACATAAGCAACAGATTTAACATGCATAGACTTAAACATAATCAGAATTAATATGAAATCAAATATAAAAAGAACACTGTAACAAGAATGTGGTGACCACTGAAGGTTGATCAAGAGGTATCTGCTACTAAGAAAACAAATTTAAAGAGTCATATTACAGATAATTGGGATGATTTCAGAATGACAGCTGTTAACAGAGAGCATAAGAACCATATACACTAAAGAGATAGGAGGAAGAGAGAATTGAGTTGTCTTTCATTCATCCAATAGTACAAGAATTTATGGTACTAGACCTAGAGAAGAAAAAGGAAGTAGGATTGAATTATAATAAATAATAGCAATTGATAGCTAGCTTTAAATAATAGCAATTCATTTAAAGGATGAAATGGTAAACGTGAGCAGCATTTAGCAATGAATTGTTCTACCTCATGTAAAATAGAATATATGCCCCTTCTGACATCACTTGGCTCATGGTCACTGGATGAACCTGTATAAAGCATAATCAGACCTTAGAATTCCAATTTACGGAAAGTAGAACAAAGTACCCAATGAAGATTATGAATTCTATCCAGACCAATCAATCTTATTAAATCTAAATATTGCACAAATAGAAATCATGTTGGTTAACATAAATTGCATGGAAATAAAAGCATTAAATTTTAGGATTTCACATCAACATTGCATATCCATAAGCAAAAACAATAATAATTGTCAATTTTGACCTAAAAACTAAAAATGGCATAACTTTAATTAATCATATCTTAATATGAATGATTCAAGACAAGCCTAGCACAACTAGGGCTTCTCACAAGCTCGGTCTGACATTTAGATTTGAACATAATAATAGCCGCATACCATATATTCTCATGATTTTCACTGAATATGATTGATAGGAAACTTTCCATTCCATACTTTTAATTCATAAACTAATAAATTTTATGGTACAATAAGTGACATGTAGGAATTGTTTAATTGATTTGAACTTAATAGTCACTGTCACAGGCAAGAAATCAATTGTTGGATGAGTTTAGAGAAGTAAAATTTGATGAGGTGTCTGTCAAGTTTTAGCATTTCAGCACATTAAGTTTGATTGTAATTGTTTGAAGGCAGTTTTAAAATGTTTTCAGACCATCTTGATCTGCTTCTATACCCAAACTGATACAAACTAAGGTTGTTAAGCTTAGATTTGGTGATCTGTGAGGTGACTAATAAGAGAACTGGGAAGTTTTTAAAAGCTGAATTCAATGCCAATAATTTGGTCAACAAATCTATCAGTATGTGCTTAGGTTGTTCATGGCCAACACATTAATATCTTCAGCATTACCTCCTGATTTTCATCTTACTAGTCAGGACCTTCACCCTAGCTATTTTTTACCTAAGCTCAAATTCAATGAAAAAAATATAAAACTACCTAGGAAAATGATAATCATAAACTAGCTATTAATATGCATCATAGAAATCGATAGTTTACAAAGGGAGATTATGCTGTAGCATTTCCCTAAGCATTTTCCTACAAACTCTTCATCAGAATTACCTATTTGTTTACTTAAAAAAAATAAAATGTCACAAGCTTTATTTTTATTTTTTTCTTTTTCTTTTTCTATTCTATTTGAAGGTTATTAGTTTGTTCTTAAACCCAACCTTCCTATTTACTTGTTTGATCTAGTGGGTGAGACAACAAATATCTTTATTGATAAACTGCTTATTTCCTCATAGGATGGATTTTAACCCTTTAACAGAAAACAGACCAAATACAAATGATACTTGGATAAGTGAAGAGGACGACAGATAATAAGAGGAGCAACCAAAAAAAAAAATAGTTCTAAAGTTTTGGCTCCCTCACTATTATATTAAATTACTATTAGTTACTAATACTATGTCAATTTAAAAATCAATCAAAATATTAAACTGATTACTTTAACATGCTCATTTTCCCCAATATGCAAGTTAATAAAGAAAAATAACTCTTATAAAATATATCTAAACAAAGTTTGAAAACTGCAATAATTTGAATTAAAAGAAGAAATACGGTAGTTCAAAAAAGAAAAAAGAAAAAAGAAATACGATAACCAAAATTATAAGCCAATTATGTTTGAGAGTAATGTTATGAGTTAAGTATTAAGCTTAAATATTAATGTCTAGCCTCTTACCTATCGGTTTAAAGTTTTGGGTTGAGTGGTTATTAACATGGTATCCAAACATATTTGATTGAGAGATATTATTTTAAAATCCTAAAAAGTCTCCACGGTATTAATTAATTTATAATTACTGCACAGAACAGTGATTGGTAGTGTTAAAACTTGAATGATATTAGATCCTTACCTATCAGCTTAAACTTTTGGGTAGAGTGATTACTAACCATAAGCAACAAGTTTTATCATAAAAAATATGAGTAATATTTGGCTTCCCAATTTTTTTCCCAAATCATGTTGGCATGTGAGTTGTAAATATCACATCCCTCACCACATAAACTCATGATTTACAAGATATAGACAACTCACACGCCAATATGATTTGGGAAGTGTTTTGGGAAAAAAATTGGGAATCCTAGCATTACCCAAGATATATACATACTAGAGTATTTTGAAATCTTGACATCCTTAATGTACATAATTAAGAGGGCATTCTTATTATTCTAATACAAAATCATTTTAATAGTTTAAGTATATATTAAAAAATGTTTTTTAATCATACTTATATGCTATTAACTGTTGAGACTTTCATTATATTGTGAGTAATAATGGTCCAAGCATCAAAAATCTTAATATATCCAATAACAGGGAGCTATAAGTCTTAATAGAACTGTTGAAGGAGCGAACAGTCCAAAGATAAATGAAGGATTCCATAAATTTCCTAACATGAAATGCCTAACAGAAGACAGAGGGAACAATTCAACTACATGAAAACTAAATATATCTGTTTCATAGGTTGTCAACTCTCCTACAAATGAGCAGATAAACAACCAAGAAAAAACGTCCATTTAGTAGTTGTACAGTGAAACATCATGACGGCATCATTTCCACATCCATATATTATATGCAAACAGTTACCTCAAATTCCCTTAAGCCGTTACACAATCAAGAGACATTTACCTCAGTGTCATCTATCATGAACCAACTGCCCTGCATATCTTTTACATAAGACACATAATGTCCAGAAAAGGATGCATTCTGCGTATCCACATGTACAACAACAGCATAAAGGATGTAAAGTGGAGGAATGTCGCCTGCTCCGGTCATAAATGGAACCATATCCAGCAACTCAGGGAAAGAGATACATTTATTTAATTTTCCATATCTTCCCTCCTGATGAAGCAAAAGCCACAATTGCAAAATCCAACAAATTAGATAATGATAAACCTAAAATTTGTGAAAGAGTATAAAAAAGCATTCAGCGACAACAATTGGTTCTTGGTTGAGTGTGCTTATAACGACGCAGAAAGACATAAAATCACTTTTAATAACAGAGTAACATGCAAAAAGACCTGACTCTCATCAATAAAGCAAGATGATACCTGGAATCTTTTCAAGACAATTGTCAGGATGTTTGGTGCTTCATGTATACTCAACTGCTTCCTGGCTCGAACATATGTGGCACACCTTTATACAAGCAAATACAGCAAATACAGTAAATTATCATATAAGTTTAAATCGTTGAACTTAAGAAGATATATATACGCTTCAACAATATTATCAAACCTTCCACATCTGTACATGTTTTCACCATCCAAATCTTCGGAGGTGGTAAACTGTGTAAGTGCATCTTCCAGTGACTCGACCCAACCAAATATCTCTAATGTAAGATCCATAATGTTTTCATATCGTTCTGACTCATGATAACAACTTAGACATTTGACCTGATTGCATTGAAATGGACTTAGTAATCATTGTCAATAAAAGAATATAAATAAATATTAAATTGCAAACTCAGGAAACTGAAGATATATCAGACCAATATGCATGCTAAGGTTTGAACAGATTTAGTGAGCACCAATACCTTTGACTTGAGACGACCACCGAATGTTTGTTGTATGAATGTTGTTTCTTGCAATCTAGGGTCAACTTTTCTCTCACCACCTAGTCCCTCCAAGCATATGGATTGCATTGATGCAACCAGAAGCCTGGATTAAGACAACACTGATATATGAAATTGAACCTTTGGAAAGGAGAAAATTGAACTATGGAAGTTAGTTATACTCAGAATTGAAATTGTAAATGTGTAAAAGAAAGGTACCAAAGTTGGATCAGTTAAGGGTTGGCATCAACCCGACCTAACACACTTTGGTCAAGTTGGGTTGGGTTAGCCTTGAGATTGGGTTGAGTTGTGTTATATGGGATTTAACCCAAGCAACCCGTCTAACCAAACCAACCCGAAAATAAATAAAAGAGTGGTATTGTTTGCATTCCACTAGTTATATCATGAATTTGGATTTTTATTTAATGCATATCAAATTTAAACATTTAGGATGATATGTTAAATAAAATTGTTTTTTGGGTGTTTAAGTCCATCCCAACTGAACACGATAAAAAATTGGGTTGAGTTGCGATTTATATTGGGTTGGAAAAAGGCTAATCCAACCCAACCTGGACTGAAAATGCCGACCCCTAAAGCCAGTATCCCAAAAAAATAAAAATAGGATTAGAAAAAATCCCCCGGACATTGGGCTTTTGGTACACGATCAGAGGGCTTCCTTACTGAATTTTAAAACTATACGGTTGTTTTTAACATAAATTAGGGAGTTTTCATCTAAATCAAAACTAGAGGGTTGATTTGAAAACAGACAAAGGACAAAACACGGGATTCTCCCAATTAAAAAACTATATAAAAGATCAGTTAGTAGATCTAGAAAAACCTTAAAAATTCATGTGCATCTTCCTGACTTCCATCTCCTATCTGGCAATTAACACCTCGCATATGCAAAAGAATTCTGCCAGGAGACAAAGGGCCCCCACTCTCTCTTAACATCGTGACATGTTGCTCAAGTTCACACATGAGACACCAATCATTCCTGCAACCTATCACCCATTGAATAGATAAATCACATATGTGCCCAACAAAATACTGCCATTTATATTGCCAAAACTCACAATGATAGAAAATGAGTAAACATAAGTACAGGCTCTTGAATGTGATCTATCGAGCAAGTAGATGATGAGAGGCTTTGTGCAGGTTAAACACTGCAAGACAGCATTAGCATAGCAGCTGCAAAATAAAAATAATAATCATTAAATTGTATAGAAGATGCTTAAAGGAACATGAGCCACTTAAACTTATTTTACAAGCATAAACAGAAGCTATACTGGGTTACTTGACAGCAGCATTGCATCTACAAGCATATTTGTTGTGATTATACAAACATAATTTTATTGATAAAAGAAAGTATAAAAAACAATCGGTCCACTTTGACTACTAAAGAGAGCATATTATGGTTTTCAGGTTGACATATGGACTATAAATTAATCCTGTGGATTGCCTGACAGCAGCTTTACATCTACAAGCATATTTGTTTAGGTCGGAAACAAACAACATTTTATTGCAAAAAGAAGGCATACAATAGTGGTCTTTCTCATTAAAACAGCAGTCCATTTTGGCTACCAAAGAAAGCCTGTTATGGACTTTCTCATCGAACTATTTGTCTTCACAATCGTCATATAAAAAATACACCTTTGGAACTGAGATCAGAAAATAAGAAAAAAGAAGCTAGTATAAGCATTCAACTATAGAACAGTGTGTACTAGCTCTTATACAATTTACAGAAGAGAAAAGCAATACAATATGGAGAATGGGTGGGATTCCAAATTTAAAAATTCACTTCAACGCCCTTGGAAACTTATATACAAGTTTATGGCAATTTTTTCAAAATAAAGTTGAAGAATACACTTTTGGCAAGAAATTTTGACCAGGCCATTTTATTAGTCTTCTTTGTACCCTCCTTTTTATATGCTGTGTTTTAGCCATAATACCTTGATTTCAACTTGTTTTAACTGTTCTTTTACATCAATAGGATGGAATTTCAATTTCTAAAGGAATTTGGATGCAAGAGAACTTGAAGATATTTCTCCTCTTCTATTATTGGTGGAGGGAGTATCAATAAATCCTCTGATTGAGTATGGAAGAGTGAGTAGGATTTTTTGGGACCATTTTCTTGTAACTCTTTTCATCAATTGATTGGTTTTTGATCCTTCAAACTGATGTGTGAATCCATCGGGTAATTTGGAAGGAAAAGGTTTCAACTAAAATTAAGATTCTTATATGCTCAATAGGTCATGGGAAAGTTAAAATATATGATGTTTTATAAATAAAATACCAAATGCCAATCCCTCTCCCACTTGGTGTACTACATGTAAAAACAATGTCGAGCCTTTTGATCATTAGTTTCTTTCACATATTACAATCAAAATTATAGAATGACTTTTTTCTAAATGGGTTTTTCCTATATCATGTGCATGTTTCTTTATACATACTCTTGTACATGAGATGAAAGTACGGCTGCAGTTTATGGTGATTTGGGTCAATCATGATAGATAAAAGAATAATTTAAATCGTGAGGAAGATTGTTACTAGCTTTGGGATAAGGTTCACCATTTAGCTTCATTCTAGGCATCAACTAACAATGAATTCAAGGATAAATAACTTATTTTTATTCAACTAGATTGGGATGGTTTTATATCCTTTGCAATGTGTAGTTGATATTTTGTACTTAGGATGTACTGCTGGTTGACCTGATTGTATTTCTTCTTCACTTACATGAATACCATTTCCTCCTATCATGAAATATTGGGACCTTTTCAGTTCACATTCTAACTGCACATGCCAATCAATAAACTTATACATATTAAGTTTCTAATCTAAACATACTAATCAAAATATCTTTGTTTCATTGATTGAGATTCGATTCCTCATTTATATGACCAGATAGTAAAAGGCAAAATCAATACCTGTTCCCACAATTTAGAAGTCCCCTGGGAGATAGGTCAAAGATTTCACACTGAAAGAACTTGACAAATTCTTCGTAAGGAAACAGCATCTAGGACAGTAAAATAACAAACCCCAAATGTAAGATGCTCTCAATGATTCAACAACAGAGTATATTAATGTAATTAATACAGGAAGGAAACCGGTTGTATTCATATATTACTATACATAATAGGGAACCGACCTTTATCTTCATATGCTGATCAAGCCAAACTTCTTGGACATCAGGTCTGAGTTTGGTTGACTTCCTTAAACCCATCATCTTCATGATTCCCATCCCTGCAATCCCATTGCTTCCATTTGGCAAAATAGTATCTTGCCTTCTTGCAACTTCTGCAACACGGATATAAAATTAGAGAAAGTGGGAGGTACAGATAAAGAGTGATAATCGTAATAACCTACTCAATATATCTGCAATTGGTCCCTGCATCTCTTTATCTGGGCACGATTGTTCACCAACCACTTTCAAGCATGGTTGTTCTCTATCTATTCTCATGCATGATTTTGACGATTTAGAAAATCTGGTCCCTGGGAGATTTGGCGCAATTTTTGCATTTATACTTCCATTGACTGCTGCCCTTTCAGGATGGCAGTTACATTCTACAATTTCATCATCAAATTTACATTTAAGCAATTTGTCATTTTCATGTGCATTTGTCCCATATTTTGCTGAATATGATGAGCTTGAGGATCCAGAACTGCTTCTAGAGCTGATGAAATTGTGTTTTTTCAAAGATTCTTCAGCTGATACAACAGAGTCACTCCTTCTAGACTGCAGCAAAAGTTTAGCATAATTATTTGAAATTGCATGATGATTGCAAAAGACCTATGGATAGGAAATAACAGACTTTGAAGTTAAGCACCTTATGCCTTGTAAAAGCCTTTTTTGTTGAAAAATTATTAGAAGAGGTTGAATTGGTAGCGCCAGTTCTTGGAATTTCTTCATGAGAATCACTTACAGTTGTATCTTCTCTTGTTAACATTTCTCTGTTGGGTTTATGGGAAACCCGCTTGTCTACAATTCGTCTTTCGAGCATGGGCATTTGAAAAGTATCAACAGTTAAACAATCCGTGGAAGGAAAAGCACCACTGGTTAATGAATGACAATTCATATTATTTGAAGGTGGTTTCTCTTTGCCAGCCTGCTTATTATTGTACCCAAATAACTGAGAGTTCAAGCTTTCATTAAGTAAAATAGAACTTTCAACTGAGGCATCCATGGGAGATGAACTTGAGCTGGTAGTCTCCAACTGCTGGCATTCTTGCTTATGAACTTCCCTCCAGTGAATTATCTGGCAACTTCCAGAACTGCACACACAAGTTAGAAAAATGATAACAAATTACAGTCAGTGTCAATGGGTGATAAATACATCTTTGACGCATCTTCTTTTCATGATTCTTCCTAATAAATAATAAACTGTAACTAAATGAACAGGCTAAGGAAAATCATAGGTAACAAGAAGAATGAAAATAATTTGTCAAAAATCAATGTAACCAGTCCTTTGAAATTCCAAAAAAAAAAAAAAAAAAAAAAAAAAAAAAAAATCCCTAATAAATGTTGTTAATTGAGGAAACAAGAATTGAAGTAGAGTGAACTTATTCTGGATATATTGGTTTAAACAGGATTAAATGTTGGGGTGAAATTCACCTTACTGATTTTGATGGTTACATTGACTAAGACCAAAGAAACCAAGAACAAGAATTTCCATCAACATTGGACATTAAGCATGAAAATCTATTTAAAAGATAATAAGTAATGATTTCACTTTCCTTGTCATGTACTGAGTGACTTCAAAGTTCATGGGAGACTGGTAACTGTTGGCAAATCAAGTTTTTAGGAAAGTTAGATTTTATTTTATTTTCTAAATCTGTATTTTCTGGTTTCCTAGTTTTGTATTTATTAGTATAAGTAGCTTTCTTATTTTGTAAATCTGATAACTAATTTTATGGCAGAAAGGTAGGAATTAGTTTCCCTTTTTGTTTGTATAACTGTATATATATTTGTACAGTTTTCTCATTCAGAAATACATAGAAAATATTCAACTTCATGGTATCAGAGCCTAGATCTTTCCTTAGGAATTTTTTTGGTTGTTTCTTTTTTCTATTTCTTTTTCTTGGGCCTTAATTGCTAGAGGAAAACAAAGAACTGCACAGCCTTCATTGCAGACATAAAAGTTCTCAGATTTTCCTCAATCTTATTGCTAGCACTTTTTCAAACCTGAATCTGATTAATCCTTACTACTAGCAACTGTATGTTCCTAACCACTGCAAAGGAGATATGGGAGGTTGTAAGATATACATACTCCAAAGTTCAAGATGCTGCCCAGATATATGAGGTTAAGACTAAGATCACAACCACAAAACAAGGTAGCATATCTGTGATTGAATGTTATAATACTATGAAGGGGTTATGGCTGTAGTTAGATCATTATCAAAATTTTAAGATGAAGTGTAGTGAAGATGTTGCAATGTTACAAAAGTTTGTGGAGAGAGAATTTTTGAATTCTTGGCTGGTCTCAATATGGAGTTTGACCAAGTTCATGTCCAGGTCCTTGGAAAGGAATCTTTACCATCTTCGAATGAGGTATTTTCAACAATAAAGGCTGACAAGAGGAATAACACTGGCCCTAGCTAATGTTTAAGATACTTCTTGTTCTTCATTCACGTAGTTGAGAGTTTGTGAGATAACCTCTTTGTACATTTTGGGAAATGTTTTGGGGACTTTTTTTTTAAAGATTGCTTTGGTATAATTTCTTATTATTTTTCCTCAAAAGCCTCTTTTTTCGGTGGCTTTAGTGGACTACGTCGTTCACTTGTACTCGGTTTTGTCAATAAAATGTCTCTCTCTCTCTCTCTCTATATATATATATATAATTTTTCTCACGGCATCCTGGACATAACTTATGTCCACGACAACGATTATTTAACGTTAAAGAACCACTTCTCTGACTTTATGAGGAGTCCCGATTCTAACATTAGAGAAGTGATTCTCTAACATTATATAACCATTCAATGGGACATAACCATTATATATATATATATATATATAACCATTCAATGTAACATCATATTTTTTACACTAATTCCAACCGATTGGAATTTGTGATTCCGCACAAATTTTTTGTTTGGGATTCTGCACCTGATAATTCCTATATATATATATATATATATATATAATATATATATATATATATATAAACATACATATAGACATATAGTCATAGAGAAAAAATTAAAACGTGCCTTGGCAGCAGAAAAGGAACAGAATATACCAGTATCTAACAGACTTGCATCTGGAGCAGCGAGTTTTAGATGGAGCAAAGCATCTGGCACACACATGAACTCCACTTTTTGATGTAGACACAAGAGGAATAACACTGGCCCTAGCTAATGTTTCTGCCTTAATAGATTCTTCAGCAGCCAGATGAGCTAGCAAGCTTGTTCTCTCCCTTTTCTTTGCAAGCTCACTCCATTTTCCAAGTAAGATGTAAGCAGCCAGAGGAAGCACAACCAAGAAAAGAAATAGGGCAGGTACATCAGCTTCCCTCGGTTCAAGCATGTCCCCACCAACAAATTCATGTCCAGTTGTCTCTCAAAACCACTACCCAGAAGATAGTCTCTTAAGCTACAAGATTCCAATTAAATTAATATCTGGGTCAGAAACATGAATTAGCTA
The DNA here is from genome assembly GCA_030490815.1 of Acer saccharum. Taxonomy (NCBI): domain Eukaryota; kingdom Viridiplantae; phylum Streptophyta; class Magnoliopsida; order Sapindales; family Sapindaceae; genus Acer; species Acer saccharum. The sequence continues at coordinate 29,426,249 of CM059867.1, forward strand.
TCTATTTAAGCCTTTAAAGGTTTCTGATTCATAACATCCATGAGGGTAGCAATCAGAGTGAATTATCAAGTATGATTCTCAAGTATGCATAAACAATACAAAGTGAATTATCTGTTTCCAGACTTAAAATATATCAGAGAAGAATAGTACAACTTAATCAAAAATAAGGAGTTCAACAAAAGGAAAGGCTACCATTGCAATGTGAGTCCAGAAGTTCCATCCCTTGGTAACAACCTCAGCATTGGCTCAATTAATATACACTATTAATAGATCATTGACGAAAGAAAAGAGCTAAGAACACTATGAAAAGAGCTAAGAGCTAAGACCAAACAAATATCTACTACACATATGGGTTTCACCCCTTTACAAAGTCCATTGAGACACAATTATTCCACATAGCATAGGCAGTGCCCAGGTTCTCAATACAGGCATTGAAGAGTATCCCTCGGAGCAATTTATGCAGATTACCCAATCATAGCAATTAAATGTCTAAACCACTGAGCCCATTGTAAGCACTCAAGAGACTTAAAAAGTATAAACTTTTATACATTCATTCTTTTTTTCTTTTTTTAGTTTTTGATCAATGTATGTATAAACTTTTATATATACATTCATTATTAATTTATCTTCTTGAACCAAGTTGGGACCGACGAAATTTATTATCTAAAAGAGATTACTAAGTATTAAATTAGAGAGGTTATACTATAGTACAACCCTAAAGTCCTAAACCCTCGAAGCTGTTAACCTATCCCCTTTTCTCAAACCTCCCTCTCCAATAAACAAGACTCTGGGCATCACCAAAGTTGCGCAGAACAAAGAACAACCACACTCCGGATATCACTAGCAATAAGACTGTGAAGAAGTAATTGATTTACCTTGATAATAAAACTTATGTTTTCACACTGACTCAACATATGTCCTTTATATCTTTCTAGGACACCTAGAAACTTGGAAACAGGGACATTTCATCCTTTGAAATTCAAATCGAGTTCAACAGGGACAAATAATGATATCAAAAGAACAAAAAAAAAAAAAAAAAATCCTAATAATATAACCCATTTGAACATACCCAATGGTCATAAAAGTATATAATCTTTCCACATAATGTTTACCCAGAAATGCACAATGCTAAACAACTCATAAAAATAAACATTTCCAATTAAGTATGAGATTTCAAGAAACAAGAAAATATAATAAAGAGAAGAACAAAACCCAATCGAGATCAAGCATTACTGAGAAAAGGAATACAAGTTGGGTTTAGTTTGAACCACAACATACCTCAACAAGAAGATAATAAATCTGAGCAAAAACCCAATAACACTTTCTTTCTCCTCCTGTATTTCTTGTCGCAAAAAGATTCTTTGATTTCTGAGATGGTAAGCGCACAGTTCAGTATTTAGCTTCACTTCACTTCAGACTTCGTTTACACACACTGTCTCTCTCTCTCTCTCTCTCTCTCTCTCACTTTTTAAGATTTGGTAATTTTTATCATTAATTTTTTTTTTAAGTACATTTTTTATTCGGACCCAAAACTTGATACTAAGAAGAACATAACAACGTGGCGTTAAATTAATTGGTGTAAGGTGACACAATTGGACCCCACTTTTTAGGATGATTGAGTTGCGACGACCGACGAGAAAACAGAGACAAAATCAATTTGGAATTCAATAATTTCAATGTAACGATACCATATTGTTTAGAAATTAAAATCAGATAAAGTAGTATTATTGATTTTTATAAATCAAAATTAAATTAAATAAGAAATTTAAATTGATATTATCTGATTATATATATATATATATATATATATTAGTCATTTTCTTCTCAATGCGTACCAATATATTTATATCTTTGTATTGCATGTAAACCATTTTAAGCATAAATGAATATTAACCGAGCCAAATTAGTTAAATCTAATTGATTATATACAATACACTGCTATAAATACATTAATGTGCACCATGTGGTTCTTCGGCTTTGGTTTTGTCTTGCTTTTGTTTGAGTGGGCTGTTTGCGGAAGCGTCTTGCGTTGGCTATGTTTTTGTTTTCTTTTGGCTCGATGGTGTGTTTGTTTCGTTTCCTTTTTGCCAGTTTTTTTGGCTCGATGAATAAAGTTTAGTTTTTTAAAAAATAAATAAATACATTAGTGCGCACCGAGGAAAAAAAGAATATATATATATATATATATATGCGGTCCTGTTCTGGTCAATACGTATTGATGTAACTACATTAATATCAATACATGTGAACCACTAGTTTGGAGAAGTTTTGACAAGTGCATACATTTTGAGTTAAAGTATGTAAATCTAATGGTCTACATCTAACCACTGATATAATTATATCAGTGCGCACTGACTTAAACCCCTAATATAAAATTATATACAAACTCAATCATTTTGATCAAAATCCAAAAACTATAATATAAGTGGTGGGCCGCGAGCAAGGCCAACCCTGAGCCATTGGAAGAGGTGCACCAACACTGGGCCCATAAAATAAGGGTCCAAAATTTTTAATTTTTTACAAACAAAATTATTTTCTTAGATTAGAATATGGTTTCAGGCCCATAATTTTTGTTTTAAACAAAGGAGCTCAAATATTGTTTTAAAATATAGGCCCAAAACTACTTGGTATTAGAGTATCTCCAAAGGTAGATGTTGTTGTAAGGGATCATTAAAGGGTTTTGTGTTCTAATGATATTCCCTTAAATGACTCAGTTATAATTTTTTATTATTATTTTATGTGGAGCCCACTTATATTTTATTATTATTTTATATACTCATGAACTATATTTCTCATTTATATGTGGAGCTCAATTAACTTATGGAGGTTGAAGCCACCCCTTAATTAAGGGAGTGAGCTCCATTAGATTCTAATTAAAGGAGTTATTAAGGGATTCCCTGGAGCTATAAAAAGAGATAATTACTCCAGTGACCATCAAATTGATGACACACTATCAAAATGGTCACTGGATTATAAAGTTATTCCAAAATAGTCATTTTTATCGAACTTTGTGACACTAATGGTCATTCCATCAAACACCGTTAACTTCTTGTTCTTTTGGTCAAAATGGCTATTCCCATATTTAAATTATAATCCCAAGTTTTTCATCCTAATTAATAATCAACATAAGAGATTTTCACCTCATATTCTTTTTTTTTAATTAATTTTATATTAAATTAATCACCACGACCAAACTAAAACCATGAAATTTGGTTGGTATATTTTTGTGTGGTTTTGAATAGGGTGCAGTCTTGGTATATTTGTGCAAAAAAAAAAAAAAAAAAAAACCATAGTTTTGGAGCTGTTTCAAATTAAAAGGAACATGTTGGTATACTTGTATAGGGGATTTTGGTATACATATGCAGTTTGACAAATAGTATTTAAAGTGCATGAAACTTAAATTATATTGAATCAAATAAAGAATTCATTTTCTCCATTGTTTATGAATTTATGTATGTATTTTTTTTTTTAATAAAATTTTATTGTTTATGACTGTTTACTCTATTTTTCTATACAATATAGATTACATATAATGATCATTTTAATACCAATTAATCAAATGGATGGCCAATAGATTAATTCTAGAAAAATTTGGACAGTTGTAATGGTCATCTTGATATAGAATTTTTAATATGTTATACCTTTAACTAAAGAATAGTGTATATGATTGTCTGACTTGTTAGAGTTTTTAAACCAAGTTACAGTATGAGAAGAATGAAAGCACTTGTGTTTACTTAGATAACATAAAGTTCAACTTCTTAGTTTGTTGTAACTACATTTAACGTTTTGTTTTTTCAAGCGAAAACACTCATTGCTTTGAATATTTCAAGGTCTTTATCTTCTCATTAAATTGATATTGTAACTTTTTCCATCTCTCAAAGTCTTAGTTCTTTTTTTTTTTTTTTTTGACAAACTTCAAGTTTTAGCTTGGTTGTGGTGATTAATTTAATATAAAATTAATTAAAATAATAATATGAGGTAAAAATCTCTTATGTTGATTATTAATTAAGATGGAAAACTTGGGATTATAGTTTAAATATGGGAATGGCCATTTTGATACCAAAAGAATAAGAAGTTAATGGTGTTATAACGATGTTTGATGGAATGGTCATTGGTGTCACAAAGTTCACCAAAAATTGCCATTTTGGAACAACTTTCTAATCCAATAGCTATTTTGATAATGTGTCATCAATTTGATATTTTGATGGCTACCAGGGTAATGATCCCCTATAAAAATGTAGCTCCTCCCTTAATCAAGCCCATCAAGCCCCTTGACTTGATTAAGGGATCAATGGGAGATGCTTTTAGGGGGTGTATTTAATTAGGATTCTTGAAGACATTTAAAGACATTTTTTAAGTGACAGATTTTCATAGATTTCTACAGACTTTTATAAATCCACATGAACTTTCATTGATTTGTTTAGACATCTATCTCAGATTTTTATAAATTTTTTTAAACATCTGTCTTAGATTTTCATGGATTTGTTATCTCGGACTTCTATTATAGATAGATGAATTATACATGTATATGGCCCAATCAGTCAGCTAAAGAGAAGCTCTATTTCAAAGCTCAATTTTCATAAAGATCTCAACTTTCATGATAAACAACCATCCCTCCACCACCCCCCACCACACCCCCCCCCCCCCCCCCCCCCCCCCCCCCCCCCCCCCCCCCCCAAAAAAAAAAAAATAAAAAAATAAAAAAATAAAAAATAAAAACATATGAATATATAAAACTTCACGTATGAATAAACGTTGCACGCCAAAAAAAAAAAAATATAACAACAATAATTTTCACTCAATTACTAAAGTCAATCACAAATGAAAGAAAGTGACATAGTTTATAACAATTTTGAGAGCAAAATTAAAAGGAAAATACTCAACATTCATAACTCATCTTCACTAATTCTCATTGTTATTCAACTAATCATATAAACAAACAATAATCAACTAATCAAATAACCAAGCAAAGATATACATAAAATATTGAAAAAAAAAAAAAAAAAAAAAAAAAAAGCATAACCTTAACCCAAACATTGTCACAACTGACCACCCTTTGATCCACGATTTTTATTTATTCTCTACAACTCCAAATCTTACAAAATTGGACATGTATAATCTAGACATATAGGCCATGCTACAGTAAAATTATTAATTTAATCTATGGTCATTTGTATATTAAAATTTTCATTTTTTCTTGTTTCCTAAATCTGTCCAACAGAAATCAATATTAACCTTTGTCCACTCCAAAAATTATAACAAAAATTATAACAATTTTTATACTCATTTATAAATCATGAAATTTTGCAGAATAATAATAGACATAACATTATATCTACATATAAGTTTTCATAATTTTCTAGATAGAAGAACCCACCCAAATAAATTTACAAATTCTGGCCATTTGTCAAAATAGAGAGGTTCTAAAAACACATAAAAACTAATAACCGCCACTATCAATTGAATAGGTTATAAGTAATCATCATGGTCTCTACTTTTATCAAGTTAAGCATATCAAGAATCATAACCTAGCATATTCTAGAAGTTCAACCATGAAAGAGATAAACAAAGGAAAATAGAAGCAACGAACCCTAGCAACAAGAAAAACTCAAAATCCTTGAGGAGAAGGCTGAACTTGTTATGGCCTTTGATTTTATACCTCTCCTTATCAAGTCCACCAAAATCCATGACCTAAAAAAATCCTTTAAAATTTAGTCCCAATTGAATACACCATGATTTTTGTAGACATTTTTAAAGTCCTAGTTCAATACACCTAAATTTGGAAGGACTCTTTAAAAGTTCATAGAAATCTAAATTGAATACCACTAGATTAATATAGACTCTTTTAAAGTCTTTAAATGTCCGAATTGAATACACCCGGATTTATAAAGTCTTTAAATGTTGTCGAGAATCCTAATTCAATACACCCCCTTAGTTATTAGATTAGATTGTAGTTTTTAAGCTCGTAAATTTGTGTCTTAAAGGGGCCTAAAATATTTATAAAAAAAAACAGGCATAATGAAAATAAAATATATTTTTTACCCAAGGCTAGCCATGGCTATGAGAGAAAATACATAACAGCTCTTGGATTTTGATCCAAGTGATGAAAAATGAGTTTTATATAATCTTATATAAAATAATTCTCTAGTCAACTCTAGTCCTGAATTTTCCGCCAAGATCTTCGGGTTTCTCACGTAAATCAATTGACGTATCATTTATTATTTTCCACCTTTTAAATTGTCAATTGATTGTTTGTTATATTTGGTTAATTTTAAATATTGAATAATATATATATATATATATATATATATATATATATATAATGGGTAATTAACTTGATTAAAACCAATTCCCCCATTCCCACCCCCCCCCCCCCCCCCCCCCAACCCTAGGTTAGTTTAGACACATAATATATATTTTCAAAACCCATACCATTTGAAACACCACTGAACGTCCTCTTGTTAAAAGGGGGAGTTGCTTGACATGAAACTATAGAATTTGGAATAGATTGAATAGGAGTACTTGGAGACTAATGAGAGCTGCTGAGCTGCATCGCTTTTGTAACATAATAGACTTTCTCCTATGTCTTGCTGCTTTCTTCTCATCTTCCTTGCTTCTTTGTACACTATATGGAATATATATATATATATATATATATATATATATTTAAACATGGTACATTTGTAAGGTTCATGATTTGTATTGGCTTGATTCCATTGCAAAACACTCCATATTTGTATTAGTTGTTGCTTAGGATATTCTTTGAAGAAAGGAAGCTTAAAAAGTGAAGAGCAATGTCTAGTGCAAAAGTCGTCTTCAAGAGGTGAAAAGCGTCAAAGGTATATCTTGACTCCTATCCTCTTGCAAGGCGTTAGCGCACACACACACAATTCATACATGCGTGTCCCTGCATCGTGGTTCAAACATTTGGTATAACACATTCACACATTTCTTAGTATGCTCATGCATTGTTCTGTAATAGTTAAACATTGTTGAATTGCATGCTTTGTGACTATCTCTTTGATATGGCATGCTTGTGTGAATTTGTGTTTGTTTGTTTCCGTATTTTTTGTATTTAGACTTGAATATGTTCTATTATGATGCCTTATTGAGTTCCGGTCATTTCGGTTACTCATTCATAAGGTTTCGAGTCTAAACGATGTAGCTACGCTACTTTTCGTTCTCATTTGTTGAGTTGACTTCATCGTCATTTTCCGAGATGATTTCTCAACATTTTTCAAAGTTGTGTAGTTGTCGTCGTGCGTGAGAGAGTCATGGTTCGAAATCCAAAAAAGGATTCAAAATCGGAGTTCTGATGCCCAAGATACGGCTGAAGAACCGAAGGAGTGCGCGAGAGACATGGGAGGCCGTGAGGCCACTTGGCCCACGCCGTGAGGGAGGCCGTGGGCCCCACGGCCAGGGACCCTCTCTGGTCCCGTGAGGCCCACACGCCCCCCACAGGGTGGGTGACGTGGCCTCTTCGTATTGGCCCTGAAAACCTTCTCTCTCCTCCTTTTTAAACTCCTCTCCTTCCCTCCATATGAGTTGAAGATTTTCAAGAACTTGAAGAACATTTCTGTAGAATTTCTTCATATTTTCGTTTTCTTATTTTGATCATAACTTTCTCATATGAACTCGAAATCAATCGATTCAAAAGCCAAAATTTTTGGTCTTGAGAAGAGCTACAAACCCCAAGCATTTCTAGAGGGAGTTGACTTCGTCATTATTCCCAGTAGCCTGATCTTCATTACGAGTTCAAGGTTGTTTGTTCAACTTCTTCTTTTTCAATTTCATCTTTGATCATCTCTTGATTCTTACTATTTGATTGATGAAATTTGTTGAGAAGTATGTTAGATCATATGCTAGGGGTGTTTGATCATTTGTCAATTGAGTTTTAGCTTTGTGATTTCCTTTGAACATATATGTGTTAAACTTGATTTTGTTTGAAATTGATTCTAGAAAATGTATATATGATGTGTCTCATATTATTTTCTAGGTTCTATTTCATGATCTAAGAACTAGGTTTTTAGTGTGATATATTGAATATTCATACCTTGTTCTTATTGATTTACATGTCTTGATTTCTAGATAATCTTGTGATTGTGTGTTGAAAGCATATTCTATATTGTCATTGAACATGTACATTTTGCTTGATTGATCATCTAGCTTAATTTGTTTGTGTTTGCATCACTTGCATCACTTAGATCATAGCCTTGCATTAGGTTGAAGTCTCTAGCAAAGTGAGTGAAGCTTTGTGGATAGAGCAAGGAAGTCTTGATTAGAGTCGAGAGGACTCGGATAATCAAGCAAGGAAGTCTTGTCTGGGTCGGGAGGATCCGGATAGGCAAGCAAGAAATCTTCCTAAAGACGTGAGCGTCTTGGATATGAAGTTGCTTTCTAGAGGTGTAGGATACATCTCGGATAGGAAATAGGCTTGGTGATTCACTAGCCCGAGGGTAGATTAGGAGTTAATAGCTTAAGCGGATATCATGAGTTGATAGCTTGAGTGTGTAAGTCCTTTTTCACATAGTGGATTGCTTTGCCGGTGGTTGTGGTATCAGCCCGTAGATGTTTCCTCTTTGAGGTTTTACCACGTAAAAAAATACTTGTGTTCATTTTTGTTTTTTACTTTTCTTTATCTTCCATATCTTTCATTGATTGCATATCTTGTAAATTGATTAACTCTTGTATAAGTGAAATCAATTAATTTTGTTAAATATAATCAAGTGTGCATTTTCTTTGATATATTCCGCATTATTTTTAAATTGGAAGAATTTGAAGCCTATACCTATTCACCCACCCCCCCCCCCCCCCCCCCCCCCCCCCCCCCCTTTCTAGTTATATTTACACCACTACTTAAGGGAAATTTCAACATTCTTAAAAACATATATAGAGGAAAATATAACATAAGGAAAAGAGTTGTTTAATTAAATAACCTTTAATTTGATTTGAGATTATATAGGAAGATGGGAACATGTATATATTTAGTTAGGGTAATAAATATTCTACTAATAACAAACACCACAATGTAAGTAAGATATACAATGTAAGTAAAGTTTGCTTAAATGTTTATAATGCATACCATTTGAAATATCACTTAAAGGCATTATGCTAATAGGAGGGGTTGTATGACATAAAATTGTAGAAATTGGAATGGAGTGAACATGAGTACATGGAGACTCTAGATTGGACCACTTTTGTAACATAACAAACTTTCTTCTCATTCTTGCTTCTTTCCTCTCTTCTTCTTTGTTTCTTTGAACACCATCTAAATTGAAAAATAATAATTTAAATATAAGAACATTCATGAAATTGTAAACAGATATATAAGGTAATTTTAAAAAGAAGAGTAGTTGATTTTTATTTATGGTTTGCTTTAGCTTTGTATAGTGATGTCAATGAATATATGGTAGATAATTTAAAGAAATTGTTAACCCAAAATTGTCACCGGGGTGCAATTCAGAATTAACGGTATGTGAGGGACCCGGATCTAATTGGATCTGGGCTAGCGGGATACTCTATACCGCGATACCCCGCTAATTCTTTGGAATCCGTTAAGCGTGAAAGGATTTGTAGGTGACGGATCCGAATCGGGATCCTATAAGGGCCAACGAGATACTTGGTAATCTGGTATCCCGCTGGGTACCCCGATCTCGATATTATGAAGGATGCAAGTAGTAAGATGGATGATTTCTTATATGATGGATGCATAAAACAAAAGCTGTATATATATATATATGGATCTCGATCTCGATCTCGGTGGGATCTTACAATTTGGTATTTGAACTATCAGTATTTCAGTAAGGAAAAAGTAAAGCATATGGGGGAACAGTGGAGATAGAGCTTTTCATGCCTGTCGATAAATAGTAAAAGTGTCGTAGGGTCTTTCTCCCTCCTTTCTCCCGTCATCACGTGATCAATATATAGGCTCGCCTCCTTGGTGAGAACTCCTAGAACTTCGGTCTAGGGTTTTCGTGGTGCACGGGTCTTCTTTGGGGCCCGACACTTTCGTCGGGAAATTGATCCCAAAAGATCAGGTGATTCCTTCTTTCCCGGTTCCAATTGAGTTGACTCCTATTAAAAATAGGATCCTCAATTGGCAGTGAAACTAAATATACCACGGTGTGTATAAAGCTATCTAGAGGGGGGGGGTGAATAGATTTTACGCTTTTTACCCAATTTTTCGTGTTAGTCAAAATTACGAAATTACCCTCAAGATAATATAAACAAGCAAGTGTAATATGGTGCGGAAATTAAATTAACACTTGAATTTTACGTGGAAACCCTCACGGGAAAAACCACGGGCTATGTAAGTAAGCCACACTCGAACCTCGAATCCACTAAATGTGCAAACGATTACAACCTAATCCCGGAAGTAATCACACATCTACCTAATCCCGGTATGAGTGAACCTAGTCCAATTTGCTTGCGATCTAAGCAACCTAATCCCGATTGCTACACACAAGACTTAGCTTCTCTTGAAGAGAATACAACCCTAAGTGAATATATGAAAATATCCAAAATGCAACATAGAGCAAGGGAAACCCTATATGCTTATCTAAGATGATTAATATGCAATTAAGAACAATCCTAGATATCAAAACTAAATGACATGTCAAATAGTTAAGCTAATCAATATCAAGTATAAAACCTAATATGCTAGCACAATACAACTTCTCAAACATACATCATACTAATCTCAATTTTGTATCTAGAGCATACAAAATAACAATCAAGTAATTAATTGAGATTTGCTAGATAAATTAAACACAAAATATGTAAGATATTAGTGAAAAGCTTACCAAGCAAAGTATGATGAAGATTCCATGCTAGATGACATCTAGATGATCTAAGATGATGCTAGATGATGATTGATGATCATGAAATTGTGTTTGAGTAATTAAAAATGAGTTCTTTGTGTATTTTTCTTCTCTTGAAAAATATCATAAGTATGAAGCATGAATAAGAACTCTTGTCAATGACCTAAAATCAAGTTAGCATATATATAGAGGCCATAAGTGAAGTGAGGTCGTTTTGAAAACTCGCCAGAAAATCACTCTGTGCGCTGGTGGACCAGCGCACAAGCCAATTTTGGCTTGAGCGCTTGACGACAGGCGCAGCCACCAGCGCCAGTCCAGCGGCGCCATACTGGGCGATCGGCGCTGGTGGCCGGCGCTGGTCCACACCAGCGCACGACCAGCGGCGCGCCACTGGGCGATTTGCGCCGGTGAGCGGCGCTGGTCGACCGGCGCTGGTGGACCAGCGCACAGCCCCAAAATTTGCATCCCACATGCAATGATGCAAGGGGTGCAAAGTCAAACAAGATGCATCCTAAAAGCCTAAATGCTATGATGTTTCAACACAAGATGCAATCATAAAATCAAGCAAGAAGAGATGTAAATAATCATTTATGCACAACAAAAAGAAACACAACATACAAAGATTAAACATATGCATGAGTTGTGAGTGTGTGCAACTATCTCTTCAAGACAAGAAAGCACTTAGAATATTACCTTTGGTGCTTGTCAATAATGAGGTCTTCAAAGGGCCTAATGCACTAACAACAACATTTAAACTACCCTTACAAAGTATCCCCATTTATGGTTTGATCACGAAATAAGCCAATTAAAAACAACGGGAATCCTTACAGGCAGGAATGAATGCCGCGTTGTAGCTTGAGTTTTAAACCCTGAACGGTGACGTTTAGTGTCTGTTTTTATATGTAGTCTACTCTTCGGGGTGCCCCCCTCCTGCTTCCGTGGGGTTGGTCTACGGGGGTCCTGATATATATCTTGCCATATGTATGTCATGTGTTTCGCTGGTCGAGGTACTCCGGGTACCCCGCGTTCCTCATGCCCCTCTCAAAACGATGTTTTCAGATATCGGGGCTTTCAAGTAGCAGGGTACCCTGGATACTCGAGTATCGGGGTACTCGGGGTAACTGGGTACCAGGATCTCATGATGGTTGCGTCCTCCAAAGACCCCTCGTCTTTTTGGCTTCCTAGTGCTTTCCTAGCCCCGGAGATTCTGGACCTGGTAGGGGTAAGTAGAAGCTCTTACTTTAGCCCGTCGGCTAGCAGGCGGGGTACCCGGACATCTTTTCGTTGTTATTTTGGATCCTAGCCTTCTTCTCAAAACTAATGGAAAATTCTTTTTTGATCCCAGCCCATTTTTTACGGTTAACAGAAGTCCTCCCTCACTTGAACACCGGTATCTTGCCGGGGTTGGAGTTAGGATTCCCAAGTCCACTCGAAGGATTTTTCGTCTTGTCTGCTTGTCTAATCTCGTCTGGCTGGCTTCCGTAATCGATGAGAGGATCTTCCTTGGATTTGGTAGCATTTAATGCTCGACCCACGCGCGGGATAACGTCTATTTTAGATTTAAAACGGGCCACCTTTGGCGCGATTCCCTTGAAACTGTTATGATTCATCTCCGACTTCGTTTCTCCCTCTACCTCGATAAACCATACATACAAGTATAGACAAGATAAGCATGTGATCATTAAAGCATTGTCTATACATTATCAAGAAGCAAGAGGAAGAATAACATTAAAACACAACAATAAAGAATACTTGTATTTCAATAATGTCCAATATGTTACAAGTATCAATAAAAGAATACCTATACACAAAAGTATCAATATACAAAAGAAATATATATACAACTATGATCAAAGAGATTTGCTTACATATCACACTTAACAAAATCTTGTTTCAAAATACATCACAAGTGAATATTACAAATATTAAAACATACACATATACAAATATGAAAGAGAGAGATAGAAAGAATTGACACAAAAGATTTTTTAACGTGGTAAAATCTCTAATAAGGAAACATCCATGAGTTGAGCTACAACCATTGGGTACTATATATATTGAATGATAAATTAGAAATTCCTAAAAAGTGACCAACTTGTGATCTACTCTCTTTTGGAGTCTATTGATCGTGGTATAAAAGTACCTATTTTATACCCTTACTTCCTATTACTTTGTGCTTGTTTCTCGGGTAAAACCGGGTATTTAATGGTTTAAATAAGTGTTTTAAGTAAATAGAGGAATTCAGGGGCATTGTTGTCATTTTGGACATTTCAGGGGCTAAAGTGCAATATTCGGAGAAGTATTGAGTATTCTGTGATTTGGGGAGAGTTCAAGGGAGCTATATGTAATTTTCTACCCAAGCACAGCGCAGCCTGCCACATCATCAATTGAAACGGCAGTGTTTTGGTGCTTCACGTGCCAGCCTAACGTCACGATGACATCAGGTCGTCTTCTCCATGCAACCTGGTCGACCTGACCCGCCGACTGACCCGATCTATTCCAGCCATTTTTCGATGGTTTTTTCAGCCGTTTTCTGCCTAAATTGGCAGCACACACTCCTTCAGTCATGATGGAACCATTTCCAGACCTCCATGCACACGTGTTTCCTCTGGTCCAAATCCTCCAAGTTTCCATGGCCATTCAAGCTTCAAGATCCATCCCAGCGGCCATTATCACGTGAACCAGACGTCCAAACTCGTGAAGACTCCATGATTTCATGCCGCTAGAACATTCCTGCAGACCAAGGAGGCTGAACTCGCGGCTAACTTTTAGAATTACACTGTGAGTTCCGCCGGCAGGAATGAACCAGTGAGGCAGGGGTTTCGAACCCGTGAAGATGTTCGACTTGGAGGTTATTAACGTCCAAACCTTGCCCAAACCATTCCCTCTATAAATATACCTCTTTTGCCATAAAAAACACATCCCTAATATCCAACAAATATCCCTAATATCCAACAAATTACATAAATTAACCTAGAATCACCTAAATAGTCTAGAACAACCTAGAATCTCACAAGCCACCATTGTTTCCAAGCTTGGGAAAGTCAAGGAGAAGTCTAGCTAGCTTGAGGACTTCACCAAGTGTTTGTGTTGTCTTCTTTATCTCTTTTACTTTCTTTAGTTTGTTGTTGTATGTGTACTATATGTTTATGTTGGGATTTTGGTGAGATTGTAATAATATTCAATAGTTGGTTGATGTGTTTATGTGCTTGAGCTTAATGTATACATGTTAGTTGATTGATCAATTAATTGATATGTAATGTGAAACAAATTAACGGTGTGTATAAAACTATCTAGAGGGGGGGTGAATATATTTTAATCGTTATTACCCAATTTTCGCGTTTAGTCAAATTTACGAAAATGCCCCAAACTAGACAATATAATAATCAAGTGTAATATGGTGCGGAAATATAAACGACACATGATTTTTACGTGGAAACCCTCACGGGAAAAACCACGGGCTGGTAAGTGCGCCACACTCGAACCTCGAATCCACTAATTGTGATAACGTATACAACCTAATCCAGGTTTGACAGCCAAATCCCGGCCAATATCCCGCTACCACTACCCGCAGGCCTGTAAAAGTGGATCTAGTCCAATTTGCTCATGTGACCACCTAATCCCGGTGTCCGACCTAATCCCGGTCTATCACACAAGACTTACTTCTCCGAAGAGATCAAACACCCTATGTGAATATGCAATGAATATTCAAAGAGCAAATAAAGCTAGGGAACCTTAGATTCTTATCTAGGATTATATGATGACAATAAAATCAATCCTATATATCAAAATAGCTATATGACATGGCATACAACTTTAGCTATGTTAAGGATGAGCAATCCTAAATACAATAGCTATCAAAAATAATCTCAATCATATAATGAGATTAATTAGCTAGATGTTAGATAAACATGTAAAATCCTAGCTATCAAAAATAACACAATCAACACATAATCTCAATCATGTATGTAGAAATTAATCTAAACATATACAAGTAATAAATGAGATAAAATTGATAAGTAAAAACACTAAGATTAAATGAAATTAGTATTCAACAAATCATACCATGTGTGTTGAAGAAGACCCATGCATTAGCACATACTAGATGTTCCTAGATGATGCTTAGATAATGATTTGTGCATGTGGGAATGGGTTTAGAGAGATAAAGATGTAATCTTTAAGCTTTTTCTCTCAAGTCTCTCTTTCTCTCGCAAGAATAAGGAGCCTCTCTCTCTAGGGTTTGATTTTGTGGCTCTACCATCAAAATGATAAGAAAGATATGTATTTATAATGCCCAAGTGAAACTATATCATTTTGGAAGAAATGGAAAAAATATGGGCATTTTCGCGGTACTCGCGTCAGTGCAACGACTCAAGATTCGAGCGCTTCGAAATATGACCAAACGACATCGAAACCTTTCGTATGATATATCGTTGGAAAGGTACGGATTTCTAATTTCTATTTGTTTTTATAGAATGACATTTTGATGTCTGTAGAAAAAGTTATGGTCAATTGAGTGACCAAAGGTTAGAAACAGACAACAACAGAGTTGCCCTGTTTTGGTTGTAACTTTGGAGATTTTAAAACCAATCCAAACGGTCGTGCAATATTACGAATAATATACCGTTGGAAAGGTATGGGTGTCTAGTTTGTACAAAAATTTTCAAAACTCATTTTGAAGCTTTGTGTAAAAAGTTATGGCCACAAGACCATACATAGGTCAGTTTTGAAAATCATTTAAACATTGAAATCCAATCTTTTGAAACTAGACACTCTACTCCAAACAACCAAACCAAAACTACCACTTATCCAAGAGAAGAATGAGACCTTCTCAAGTGGTCAACCATCACGCTAAGATATGCACACCATCATGCAAGCGCGGACGTTTCCGATCACACAAACGGAAACGAATTACACCACACTAAAGACTAATCATGAAGTGCAAGTGTGGGTATTGAATGTATCCTAATGCCTAACATGTCATGGCATTTCAATAAACTAGATGTAATTAAATAAACATGCATGAAGAGATATTCAACAATTATAAATGCACACATATGAAAACACACAACATATAAGAATAACATTTATGCATGAGTTGTGTGTGTGTGCAACTAGATCTCTTCAAAGCATGTAAGCACTAGAAATTTACCTTTGGTGCTTATCAAGATGAGGTCTTGAAAGGGCCTTAAGCTTGAATACCAATACCTAAGCTACCCTTACAATAAACCCCACATGTGGTTTATCCACGAAACAAGCCAGTCAATAAATAAGAATCCTTACAATAATTGTAAGGATTCCCGTAGTTTTTAATTGGCTTATTTCATGATCAAACCATATGTGGGGATTCTTTGTAAGGGTAGTTTAAATGTAGGTGTTGTTGCTAAGGCCCTTTGAAGACCTCATTATTGACAAGCACCAAAGGTAATACTCTAAGTGCTTACTTGTCTTGAAGAGATAGTTGCACACACTCACAACTCATGCATATGTTTAATCCTTGTATGTTGTGTGTCTTATTTGTGTGCTTTAATGTTCATTAACATCTCTTCTTGCACGTTAGTTTGATTGCATCTTGCATATCCAATTGTCTTGTCATGCTTAGACTTAGGATTGCATTTTTGCATTGGGTGCTCCCAAAAGCGCTGTACGAACAGCCCCCTTTGAGCGCTGTTCAGACCTGATCGATTTAATTCAGTCGCTGTACGAGCGCTGTACAGGGCGCTTAGGGCGCTCTACGTAGAGCGCCCCTCTGTTTTCTCGTGAGAACAAAGCAGGGGCGCTGTATAGGCGCTGTACAGAAGCGCCCTATGTACAGCGCCCAAGGCAAATATGATGCCAACTTATCAAAACGACCACACTTTGATTTGGCCCCCTATATATATGCCACTTTGACTTTAGGTCAAGAACAAGAGTTCATATTCAGATTTCATACTTATGATAGTTTTCAAAGAGAAGAAAAATTCCAAGAACTCATTTTTTAATTGCTCAAACACTTTTTCATGATCATCAATCATCATCTAGCATCATTTTTTATTATCTAGATGTCATCTTGCATGGATTCTTCATCATACTTTGCTTGGTAAGCTTTTCACTAATATCTTACATATTTTGTGTTTCTCTTAACAAGCAATCTCAATTAATTACTTGTATGTTATTTTATATATTTTGGATACAAGTTTGAGATTAGTGTGATGTATGTTTGAGAAGTTGTATTGTGATAGCTAATTAGGTTTTGTGCTTAATCTTGATTAGCTAAACTATTTGACATGTCATTTAGTTTTGATATCTAGGATTGTTCTAATTGCATATTAATCATCTTAGATAAGCATATAGGGTTTCCCTTGCTCTATGTTGCATTTGGATATTCATATATTCACATAGGGTTGTTATTCTCTTCATAGAGAAAGTAAGTCTTGTGTGTAGCTTCCGGGATTAGGTTGCTTAGATC
Source organism: Acer saccharum (assembly GCA_030490815.1). Lineage (NCBI taxonomy): Eukaryota > Viridiplantae > Streptophyta > Magnoliopsida > Sapindales > Sapindaceae > Acer > Acer saccharum. The sequence continues at coordinate 29,443,517 of CM059867.1, forward strand.
ACAAGTAAATTGGACTAGGTTCACTCATACTGGGATTAGGTAGGTGTGTGATTACTTCCGGGATTAGGTTGTAATCATTTTACACATTTAGTGGATTCGAGGTTCGAGTGTGGCTTACTTACTAGGTCGTGGTTTTTCCCATGAGGGTTTCCACGTAAAAATCAAGTCTTATTTAATTTTCGTATTTTATACTTGATTTGGTTCTTTATCTATTTAGGGGTAATTTCGTAATTTTGACTTAATACGAAAAATTGGGTAATAAGCTTAAAATCTATTCACCCCCCCTCTAGATAGTTTTATACACACCGTGCTATAATTTGTTTCATAATGGATTTAGACTAGTTGAGACATCAATACCATGCATGAATGACTATTTATGTATATGTCTTTATCCTAGTTTAGATTGGTGAAGACCAATCTTATGAGCATATTTGCCATCAACTAGGAATTGAATCAATTGCATTGAACATCATTTCCTAGCATTTTCATACTCAATTCTCACTCTTGCATGACCATGCATGAGTTTAGTTAATTTAGTTAGTTAGTGTTAATGTAGTTAATTGTAGTTTGATTTAGTGTAACTTAGTTGTAAGTTGTTTTATGCCCTCTTAGTGTAATTTTAGTTTAGTTGTTAGCTTACTTGCAACCAATCCCCATTTACTTTTCTTGTATGCAATTAGTAAATACATTATATATATATATATATATATATATATATATATATATATATATAAGACCAAGAACTAGCTTAAGTGTACCATACCTCGTTGTGGGAACAAACCGTACTTGCTGCTACGCGATCGTAACGATCAGTGCACTTGCGGATAAACTCGCCAGTCCTATCATTTACCGTAGTTTATAGAACTACCACATTCACGGGGTTGCATCAAGTTTATGGTGCCACTGCCAGGGAGGTGTAGCGTTATCTTTTGTTAGTTTTAGTCTTTTTTTTACTTTCTTATTTTTAGTTTTAATTTTTATTGTTCATAATCTATCTTGTTCGATTTGATTCTTGTTTAGTTTTGTTTGGTTGTTTCAGGATTCAAAGATCAACATGGACAGCGGTAACTCGGCTTTGATTACTTAATTGGCCGACTTGAATAGAAAAGTGATGGCTTGCACGGCACACTTTATGTAGGGAAAAATAATAAAAGTGGTACACGCAGCGGAAGCGATACTAAAAACGATTTAGTGACTTTTAAAATTTTTTTCCTTTATGAACCTTAAACCCTTTTAATCAATAAACATGCATATTTATTAACAAAAGTAAATTACCTTTTGTCGCGTGATCCGATTGACTTACCTCGATGGTAATCCGCAAGACCTTCAATCCGAGCACGAACGTGGATCACCTAGGAGCGTGGTCTCCCTTTTCTTTGAATTGCAAACCTGTGAATGGACCAAACAAAAACTTTCTTTTCTTTGTTAGTCACAAAACAATCAAAAGAATGTCAAAAATTATTCCGGTCAATTTTGAGTTCTCAATCTAATGATCGAAACTCGCGTGAACCTAGATCGATATCGTATACACAAGCTTATTGATGATTAAGCAATAGTATACTATCAAAGAATAATCTCACACTCCTTTTTGTCTTTTTAGAATAAAAACTCTCTTGGAATTAAGAAGAAGAAGAAAGAAATAAAAACTCAAGCTCAATTTCTTGTATGGTGGACGAACCCTATAAGAATACTTATATAGGTTGGCCGAATTTTTTCTTCTTTTTCCTTTAGGGTTGCCGAATTCTATATAGTCTTAGATTAGGGTTGGCCGAATTTCATCATGTCACTTATATAGGGTGACCAAAATTCAACCCTAATTCTTTTCAACTTTATAGACTTCAAACCCTAATCCAACTCCTTGATTTTTATTCTTTTATTTTGACTAAAATAAAAAGACTCCTTATTTGATTAAATAAATAAAACTAATTTATTTATTTCCTTGTCAAACAAGTCTTTTTCTTTTAGGAAAGATTTGTTTCTTTAATTAAACAATTAATCAATAAATTAATTAATTCTTATTTAATTAAAACAAATGAAACAAAATAATATTTTAGGTTAAAATTTTAACCTTGCCGCCCCACTTGTATAAGATTGGGCCTAAAATTATTTTCTTATTTCATTTAATCCATTGGACTTTAAATAAAAAGCCCACATGTGAACCAGACCCATTCTTACTTAAAGAAACAAGCCCACATGTCTTTCATTAATATATTAATATAATTGAGCAGCCCATTACTTAAATAATGTGCAAATTATATTCTTAATATATTAAATGCAATTCTAGATGGACCCTTAAATTGGTCCGGTAGAATATATCAAGTGATCCATGCAAGTCCGTGTGGATTGGGGATCTTGGCGGGCCATCTAAATTTAAGCTTCAATAGACATAACCTAATCACAATCAACAAATGATTCACTTAGGTCCGATCCATTAATTTTAACTCATTCCACTAAAGAGCTAAAACTGAACTCTTAAATAAAGATAGAAAAGGAAGATGCTCCTCATTCATACCCTAGACAATCATATTGGAGATAGTGTATCCTCGTGATTAATATCAGTAATCGCCAAGAGTTCATAGACCGCCTATAACTCTCCAAGTTACCATATTTACTCATATGACCACGTTTTGAACTTGGATATTTGACTTGTCCAGAAGCCATGTTTTCAATAGACACTATCGAAAACTCAACGTTGAGATTTAATATCCAATTACCTCAAAACATCCATATGATGATATTATACTCTCATTTAATTAAATGGAGCCACGATGTCCATATCTATAAATGAAGTCCTCTATCGATTAACAAATGAATATCACCAAACTATCGAGGATAGACTATGCGATATAATCGTACTCATTGATAACTCAAATGATATCACTTGCAACCATAAGTCCATCATTTATCTCAGGATTAAGATAGACTCTCCGATTGTCCTGATAATGAAAAAACTATTATCTATTGACGGTTTTAGATAAAGCTTTCATTGTGATCCAGTTCAATGCACCCAGTGCACTAGATCCTTTTGCTCGAAGACACTCCGATGATTTTAGACTCATCATATCTCATTTGATCCCACTCAAATGCTAGCAAAAGAATTCTACAACTTTAACAAGATAAAGGTGCCCAACCTTTAACTTAAGTTGTGAACAATATTCAAGACTAACTAAAGAATTGTGTCTACCACATACATATCCAGATGTACGAACAATTCTTCTTTTCCCATAGTCTTTAGACCTTATGATTATTTACTTTGACAATTATAATATAAACTATAAATGCTATACGATTTGTTAAACCAGAAATCACTTTATTAATATGAAAAAGATTGTTAATTACAACATTACACTCTTGCTATTGAGCATAATCCTAACAATCTCCCACTTGCGCTATAGCAAATGTGTCATATCTCTCAAGCCCATATTCTCTAGATGCCTATCGAAACTCTTCTGAGGTAGAGCCTTTGTGAAGGGATCCGCTAGATTTTCTGCTGACGCGATTTTGGTAATCGTCACGTCACCTCTTTGAACAATCTCCCTTAAAAGATGATACTTTCTTTCAATGTGCTTACCTCTCTTGTGACTTGTTGGTTCTTTCGAATTAGCCACTGCTCCACTGTTGTCACAGTAGATAGTGATCTGCTTATTCGCACTAGGAACCACTTCTAAGTCAATCAAGAATTGGCGGAGCCAAACAGCCTCTTTGGCAGCTTCGCATGCAGCAACATACTCAGCTTCCATGGTGGAATCAGCAATACAAGATTGCTTGATACTCCTCCATATAACTGCTCCTCCTCCAATAGTAAACACAGCCCCTGATGTGGATTTTCTGGAGTCAGAATCTGATTGGAAATCAGAATCTGTATACCCAACGGGAACCAAATCCCCTCCAGAGTATACAAGCATATTATCTCTCGTTCTCTTAAGATACTTGAAAATATGCTTGACTGCCGTCCAATGATCAGGTCCAGGTTTCGATTGAAACCTGCTAACTATGCCAACAGCAAAACAAATATCTGGTCTAGTACAGAGCATTGCATACATGAGACTTCCAACTGCCGAGGCATATGGAACTCTACTCATGAATTGCTCTTCATGCTCATTCTTAGGAACTTGTTCCTTAGAAAGCTTGATTCCATGTCTGAAAGGTAACATACCTTTCTTGGAATCCTGCATGGAAAACCTAGACAAGATTTTGTCTATGTATGAAGCTTGGGATAATGCAATCGTTCTATTCTTTCTATCCCTTATTACTTGGATACCTAGAATAAAACTTGCTTCTCCTAAGTCCTTCATATCAAATTGTTTTGCTAACCATTCTTTTACTGATGTCAATACACCTACATCGTTTCCAATGAGTAGTATATCATCAACATAAAGAATCAGGAAAACCAACTTGTCGCCTTTAATCCTTTTGTATACACAAGGTTCGTCAGGATTTTGAATAAATCCAAAACCTTTGACAGCTTGATCAAACCTTATGTTCCAGGATCTGGATGCTTGCTTTAATCCATATATGGATTTCTGCAACTTGCATACCTTATCCACTTGGCCTTTTTCAATGAATCCCTCTGGTTGCATCATGTAGATGCTTTCGTCAAGACTTCCATTTAGGAAAGCTGTCTTGACGTCCATTTGCCAAATCTCTAGATCTAAAGATGCTGCAATAGATAAGAGTATCCTAATGGATTTAAGCATGGCCACAGGAGAGAAGGTTTCCTCGTAATCGATACCTTCTTTCTGTGTATACCCTTTAGCTACCAATCTAGCTTTAAAGGTTTCCACCTTTCCATCCATACCTCTTTTCCTCTTGTATACCCACTTGCACCCAATGGGTTTTATCCCTTTAGGCAAGTCTACAAGGGACCAGACTTTGTTATCGAACATAGATTCAATCTCGGATTGCATTGCCTTTTGCCAATGGCGACTATCAACATCCTCCATAGCTTCCTTGTACGTATAGGGATCATCGTCGTCCGGGAGATTCTCCACTGATTCTCCCAGACCGATGTATCTTTCGGGTTGTGTTCTAACCCTCCCACTACGACGAGGAATGGTAGGTTGTTGATCTTGTGTTGGATCGGAACTTACAATTGGGTTAGGTTGTGTAACCTCTCGTGGAATTGTATCTCCTGACATCTCATTCAGGACAATTCTACTTCTAGGCACAAAATCATTCATATAGTCCTTTTCCAGAAATTTAGCATTTGTCGAAACAAATACTTTAAGATCCGAAGGACTATAGAAATAATATCCTTTAGTTTCTTTTGGATACCCTACAAATATACATGTTTCTGAACGGGACTCCATCTTTTCTGTCTTTCCTTTTAACACATGCGCAGGACAACCAAATATCCTTAAGTGTTGTAAACTAGGCTTGCGCCCAGTCCACAACTCATGCGGTGTTTTAGGAACAGACTTAGATGGTACATCGTTTAGAATGTATATAGCAGTTTGTAAAGCATATCCCCAAAAAGAAATAGGAAGCGTTGAATAACTCAACATAGACCTAACCATATCCAAAAGAGTTATATTTCTCCTTTCTGCTACCCCATTCTGTTAAGGTGTACCTGGTGCAGAAAACTGAGAAACTATCCCATTATCAATAAGATATTGCTGAAACTCACCAGATAGATATTCTCCACCACGATCAGATCTCAAGATTTTTATGTGTTTCTCAAGCTGATTTTCCACTTCAGCTTTGAATGCTTTGAACATGTCAAAAGCATCCGACTTATGTCTCATGAGATACACATAACCAAATCTCGAGTAATCATCCGTGAAGGTGATGAAGTACTCATATCCACCTCTAGCTTGAATGCTCATAGGTCCACATACATCAGTGTATATCAATCCTAAACATTCAGTGGCTCTTGCACCTTTGGCAGAGAACGTCCTTTTGGTCATTTTACCTTCCAAACAAGATTCACAAGTTGGTAGATCATCAACCTTTAAGTCACTTAAAGGTCCGTCACTTACCAATCTTTTAATCCTATTAAGGTTAATATGACCTAAGCGTAAATGCCAAAGGTAGGTTTCATCTGTTGATAATTTTACTCTTTTATGATTAGGTTCCGTTATTTCTGTGTCTAACGAGTGAGAGATATTTCTATGCAAAAAGTATAGACCGTTTTCCAATGTACCTTGGCAAATAATTTTGTCATTCTTACTAATAATAAAAACTTTATTAAAAGTAACCGAATATCCAAATTTATTCAAACAAGAAACTGAAATTAAATTCCTCTTGAATTGAGGTACATAATAAACGTCTATTAAATCTAAATGCCTTCTAGAATCCAAATAAACTCTAATATCTCCCACTGCACTTGCAGACACTAACGTTCCGTTGCCCAAGCGCAAATTGATTTCATTCTTACTCAGCTTTCTCCTTTCTTGAAACCCCTGCAAGGAATAACAAACATGATTAGTGGCTCCTGAGTCTATGATCCAAGAATCTGTAGAATCAGCCAAAAAACATGTTTCTAGATAATTCAAATTACCTTCTTCCTTCTTGTTCTGGGACTTTGGGCAATTTCTCTTCCAATGTCCCTTTTCACCACAAAGGAAGCATTTCCCTTTGATCTTGGTTACTTTCTTGGTCTCCTTCTTGATAGGCCCAAGTTGCTTTTTCTTCTGTTGTTTCTTGACCTTTTGACGGGCCTTAACAGTAGCAACTTTACCAACCATATGAATCTCTTGACCTTTTCCTTTCACAAGGATCTTTTCAGCACTTTGAACATCTTGCATCAGGCCTTGTAAGGTGTATTCCTTTTTGTTCAAAGTGTAGTCCAATTTGAACTGATCAAAGGAATCTGACAATGAATTGACAACCATATCAATCTTTGTCTCACCATCTATCTCAGCGCCATGCAGTTCAGCAATGTTGAGATGTGCTATGACTTTCATCATGTGATCTTTCACAGCCTGTCCAGGTTTCATCCTAAGATTCATAAAAGCAGTCACTGCCTCTCTCTTAGTCGTCCTAGACTTCATAGCAAACATCTCCTCTAGAGACATCATTATATCAGCAGCGGACTCCATTCCTTCATGCTGCTGTTGCAACACGTCGGAGATAGTGGCCATAATGTAACATTTTGCCATATCATCTGAAGTCTTCCACTGCTCATACTCATCTCTACACATTATGCTAGATTCATTATTAGGAGCAGGTGGTTTAGGAGTAGTTAGAACAAACTTATGTTTTTCACTTTGCAGCAACAACCCAATTTTCCTTTTCCATGTGACATAATTATCTCCAGTTAAAGTGTTATCTTTCAGGATGTTCATTAGGGATGGGTTCATGATTTCTGAATATAACAAAACATATATAAGTAAATAATCATGATAAAAGCACTTTTAAATATTTATCTTGAATTAAATAAATAACTCAATCATAAAATTCAACGGTGATCCAACACCCATAAATGTTACGCCTCCTTTGGGAGTTCGCACCATTTACTAGTTAGACTAGGTCCCACCTAATTGTTAACATAACAACCAGCGTTTTCAATTTTAGCCTTGCAATTTTACTGACAAGAACTCTTGGGAGGATATCAATAAAATTACATTGAGTGTGTTACCAAGATATCGACCCTCAATTTTCTCTCACGAAAATCCCTCCTTGGGGAGTAGATCTCGTTTGAGTCCATTGTCTAGTCTATCCTTGTAAGGAAGTATGTTGCTAAATTCCATTCATGGACGCCCCTTGGGGGGATTACCAATAAATAATTAAGCTCAACTAACCTTGGAGGCCATAGGTGTTACAAAAACACCTTCTCCCACTCAATTATTTAAGGCGTGTGATTAAATCCCATAGAATGATTTACCGAGTTATCTAGATGCCAATTTAGATACCTAAATCATTCAATGCATGTTCATACCAAAAGAGATATATGCGTGGCACTCCTATTCTATATGTCATGTAATCATACAATAACAAATATTGTAATATTTAAGCATAAATTAAATAGCAACAATTTTGGCCCATCCTAGAAAAACAAGTAAATTACAATTGTCAGGAATACAAGATCTTCAGGTGGCCCATCAACCATACGCTCATCCTTCGGCCCAAACCCCATGGGCGTGCACAACCCACAACCCCACAAAGGGGCTGCCATGCGCAGCCCATAAGGCCACACAAGGCTGCCATGCGCAGCCCACCAAGTTTTGGGCTTGCCATGCGCAACCCAATCCACTCCTAGGGTGCGCACGGTGCTCGTTCTCGGTTCCGGTTGCTTCGTTTTTCATCGTTGTCTTCGAATCTTCAAGACCTAATATATTACGGCAGTATAAATAATAAATACTGCAGTATTAATTTTTTTTTTTTTTTATTCACTGCAGTACTTTTACAAAATAAAAACTGCACAATAAAAATTAAAATAAAAAAACTGCAGTAGTATTAAAAAATACTGCACTTAAAATAAAAAAAAATATAAAACCTAGCAACTACCAAGAAGGAATTATGGCGATGATAGACCACCCTTCTTGTTACAACTCCGAAACAAAAATTACATTGAAAATCTAGGACCAAAATCGAGCAATAACAATCCACATAAAACATATATAAATCCATACATCACATGTAATTATATATTTGAATACCTAGAGTGCCATCTCTTTCTAAACATGCATAATCACAATAAAAAGAAATAGATCCACGTATATATACGTTAATTAATTAAAAGGGTTCAACCTAGGCTCTGATACCAATTGTAGGGAAAAAATAATAAATAAAAGTGTTACACGCAGCGGAAGCGATACTAAAAACGATTTAGTGACTTTTAAAATTTTTTCCTTTATGAACCTTAAACCCTTTTAATCAATAAACATGCATATTATTAACAAAAGTAAATTACCTTTTGTCGCGTGATCCGATTGACTTACGTCGATGGTAATCCGCAAGACCTTCAATCCGAGCACGAACGTGGATCACCTAGGAGCGTGGTCTCCCTTTTCTTTGAATTGCAAACCTGTGAATGGACCAAACAAAAACTTTCTTTTCTTTGTTAGTCACAAAACAATCAAAAGAATGTCAAAAATTATTCCGGTCAATTTTGAGTTCTCAATCTAATGATCGAAACTCGCGTGAACCTAGATCGATATCGTATACACAAGCTTATTGATGATTAAGCAATAGTATACTATCAAAGAATAATCTCACACTCCTTTTTGTCTTTTTAGAATAAAAACTCTCTTGGAATTAAGAAGAAGAAGAAAGAAATAAAAACTCAAGCTCAATTTCTTGTATGGTGGACGAACCCTATAAGAATACTTATATAGGTTGGCCGAATTTTTTCTTCTTTTTCCTTTAGGGTTGCCGAATTCTATAGTCTTAGATTAGGGTTGGCCGAATTTCATCATGTCACTTATATAGGGTGACCAAAATTCAACCCTAATTCTTTTCAACTTTATAGACTTCAAACCCTAATCCAACTCCTTGATTTTTATTCTTTTATTTTGACTAAAATAAAAAGACTCCTTATTTGATTAAATAAATAAAACTAATTTATTTATTTCCTTGTCAAACAAGTCTTTTTCTTTTAGGAAAGATTTGTTTCTTTAATTAAACAATTAATCAATAAATTAATTAATTCTTATTTAATTAAAACAAATGAAACAAAATAATATTTAGGTTAAAATTTTAACCTTGCCGCCCCACTTGTATAAGATTGGGCCTAAAATTATTTTCTTATTTCATTTAATCCATTGGACTTTAAATAAAAAGCCCACATGTGAACCAGACCCATTCTTACTTAAAGAAACAAGCCCACATGTCTTTCATTAATATATTAATATAATTGAGCAGCCCATTACTTAAATAATGTGCAAATTATATTCTTAATATATTAAATGCAATTCTAGATGGACCCTTAAATTGGTCCGGTAGAATATATCAAGTGATCCATGCAAGTCCGTGTGGATTGGGGATCTTGGCGGGCCATCTAAATTTAAGCTTCAATAGACATAACCTAATCACAATCAACAAATGATTCACTTAGGTCCGATCCATTAATTTTAACTCATTCCACTAAAGAGCTAAAACTGAACTCTTAAATAAAGATAGAAAAGGAAGATGCTCCTCATTCATACCCTAGACAATCATATTGGAGATAGTGTATCCTCGTGATTAATATCAGTAATCGCCAAGAGTTCATAGACCGCCTATAACTCTCCAAGTTACCATATTTACTCATATGACCACGTTTTGAACTTGGATATTTTGACTTGTCCAGAAGCCATGTTTTCAATAGACACTATCGAAAACTCAACGTTGAGATTTAATATCCAATTACCTCAAAACATCCATATGATGATATTATACTCTCATTTAATTAAATGGAGCCACGATGTCCATATCTATAAATGAAGTCCTCTATCGATTAACAAATGAATATCACCAAACTATCGAGGATAGACTATGCGATATAATCGTACTCATTGATAACTCAAATGATATCACTTGCAACCATAAGTCCATCATTTATCTCAGGATTAAGATAGACTCTCCGATTGTCCTGATAATGAAAAAACTATTATCTATTGACGGTTTTAGATAAAGCTTTTCATTGTGATCCAGTTCAATGCACCCAGTGCACTAGATCCTTTTGCTCGAAGACACTCCGATGATTTTAGACTCATCATATCTCATTTGATCCCACTCAAATGCTAGCAAAAGAATTCTACAACTTTAACAAGATAAAGGTGCCCAACCTTTAACTTAAGTTGTGAACAATATTCAAGACTAACTAAAGAATTGTGTCTACCACATACATATCCAGATGTACGAACAATTCTTCTTTTCCCATAGTCTTTAGACCTTATGATTATTTACTTTGACAATTATAATATAAACTATAAATGCTATACGATTTGTTAAACCAGAAATCACTTTATTAATATGAAAAAGATTGTTAATTACAACATTACACTCTTGCTATTGAGCATAATCCTAACACTTTAGGCAGCCACCGGCTACAGTTTATCCATCTTTGGGATGGAATGGACACACGGACTTGGGTCCGCAAGGAGAGCAACGGCTGGGGGAAGTAAGAGCATCATCCATGTATTCGTATCCACACTACAACCATCAAGCTAGATATGATCAAGAGAGGCAAGACCACCAATGGTGCAATTTTGATGTAGAGGCATACCAACATGTCATTGACCAACGATTGCTAGACCTAGAAAAACAAGTAGAAGGGTGTGCAATTTGGTTAGGACAATGTGTGGAGAACTCCTAAGGGCAAGCCAAGGAAGCCCATGACCAAGAGCAAGCCTACCGACAATACCTTAACGAACGGTTGATTGACTTTGAAGAACGCATAGAATGGTTGTGAGGTAGGATGTCACAATATTTAGAAGGCTTGCTAGAGCTAAAAGAGGTGGAAGAGCCTCAATAACTCCACAAATCAACTAACCCTTTCTTTTGTCTCACTATTGGAGGAATCAAAGTGGTGGATTCCTCATGTAGCTCAGAATGCAACCTTGGTGATTCTTTGCTAAGGTTTGAAAAAGAGCTAACGGTAGAAAAGGAAAGAAAAGAGGTTGAGAAACCGATGGAATCCTCAAAGACCATAGACGATTACTTGGATGAGCTTTTGCTCATATTGGATGAGGATGAGGATGAGGATTTCAAAGTTGATGAAGGAGGTAGAAAGAAATGGGAGTAGAGGTTGCCCTATAGAACAAGGAATTGATAAGTCAAAACAAAGACTTAGTCTTGAAGATCAATTCACTTGAGAAGAATCAATCAATCCACAAATAACCCTAAATATCAAACTAATCACAATACAACATTCAAACATGTGAGAAACTAGAATAAAGGAAACTAGTTCACATTATTAAACTTGATTATGTTTAATTATGAAGCAATCTTTCTCAATAGCATTCATCATATATACATACACATACATATAGAAGAAGAAACCCCAAGGTAATTGAAGGTTATAAAAGAAAAAAAACATATAGCTTAGTCAAATACCTAAGAATCACGAGTTGGTTCGATTTTATGGGTAGAGCCACTGGAAAACTCGATCAAACAGCTATAAACTCACTTGGAAAAGGTAGAGGACTTGATTAAGAATCTCCAACTTGAATCACTCAATTCGGAGTTTGAATGAGAAAATTATAGTGTTTGGAAGGTGAGAAAGTTTGGAGAGAGAAATTCTGCACTTACTGTTTTCAATTTTTCTTCTTGAAATGAAATGGAAGAGAAAAGAGAAACTTAAAAAAGATGAAAGAGAGGGAAGAAGTGGACCAATGGAGGGTGGCCACCTTACATCCCCGTAAGAGACGCGTGAGCCTCATGGGGCAAAGAGGCCGCTGGCCCATGAGGCTCACGCGCCCCACACGGCCTCACCCAAGCTTAGCCTTTGGCTAATGCTTGCCTCCCTCGCGCTCCTCTTGCATTCTTCGGCCGTATTTAGGCCTTTGAACTCTGAATTCAAATCCGTCTTTGGATTACAAACCATGACTCCCTTATGCACGAGGATGACTATGAAACTTTACAAAATGTTGAGAATTTGACTCGGAATACGACGATGAAGTCAACACAACGAATGAGAACACAAAGTAGCGTAACTTCCTAGTTTGGACTAGAAACCTAATGAATGAGTAACCGAAATGGCCGGGACTCAATAAGGAATCATATGAGATCATGTTTAATTCCAAAAACAATAAAATGAAAACAAATAAACACAAAGTCACACAAGTATGCCATTTCCTAAAGATAGTCCTAGAACATGCAGTTTCACAATGTTTGTTAAATTAAATCTAATGCATGTGCATACTTTGTCAAGTGTGTGAATGTGTTATACTGATGGTGTACAACTATGCAGGGACACAAATGAATGCCATGTGTATGTGTGTCTATGCCTTGTAAGAGGAATGAGGTCAATTCACTACAAAAAAAGGTCTATTTGGACGTTTTTTTTTTTCCATCCCAATAGCCCAAAAATCGTCCCAATAGGTCTATTGGGACGAATAAAATTCGTCCAAAATTTCGTTGCCCCAGGTGGGTCGCAATAACTTCTTTGGGATGAAAATTGAAATTCGTCCCTTAAAACTACCTATATGGACAATTTTTGTTTGTCCCCTTTGACAACCTATAGGGACGAAATATTTCATCTCATTAGATAAATTTTCGTCCCTTTAGATAACCTATAGGGACGATTTTTTTTCGTCCCCTTTGACAACCTATAGGGATGAAATATTTCATCCCATTAGATAAATTTTCGTCCCTATAGGTATCCTATAGGGACGAAATTTAAAAAAAAAAAAAAAAAAATTGATGCACTCATAACCATAAATACAATAACTATTATACACATCAAAATAATATATATATTTTTTTACCTCTATTATTTACCTCATTTTCTCTCCTTTCATCTTAAAGTAATATTTTCTTCATCTTCGTCTTCTAATACTTTTTTCACGTTTCTTTCTTCACTCACATTCATCTAAGCCTTTTGAAGATTAATTGAAAACACTATACAAAAAAGGGCTATTGGGACGATATTTTTCATCCTAATAGCCCTAAAATCGTCCCTATAGACCTATTGAAATGAAAAAAATTCGTCCCAATAGGCAGTCTATTGGGAAGAATTATATATTTCGTCCCAATAGATATAATATATTTCGTACCAATAAGAAATGTTATAAGATGAAAAGAAAATAATAGTAATAAGAGAGGAAAGAGAGAAATAAATGACTAGAGAGAAACAAATAAAATGTTTAGGAAAAGAGAAAAAATATGAGAGAGAAACAATTAAGATAATTAATGATCATGAAATCTTGACTATTCAAACAAGTATGATCTAATGGATACATAAGTGTGAGAAATCCTATGTAAAAAAAAAAAAAATGGTTATGATGCACTCATAACCATAAATACAATAACTATTATACACATCAAAATAATATATATTTTTTACCTCTATTATTTACCTCATTTTCTCTCCTTTCATCTTAAAGTAATATTTTCTTCATCTTCGTCTTCTAATACTTTTTTCACATTTCTTTCTTCACTCACATTCATCTAAGCCTTTTGAAGATTAATTGAAAACACTACAAAAAAAAGGGCTATTGGGACGATATTTTTCATCCCAATAGCCCTAAAATCGTCCATATAGACCTATTGAAATGAAAAAAATTCGTCCCAATAGGATGTCTATTAAGACGAATTTATTTGTCCCAATAGGCAGTTTATTGGGACGAATTATATATTTCGTCCCAATAGATATCCTATTGGGACGAAAAAAATTCATCCCTAAAGATCATATCACATTGGACAAAATTTATCCCAATAAACATTCTATTGGGACGAAAATTTATAGGGACGAAATTTTTTGTCCCAATAGGCAGTCTATTGGGATGTTATTTTTTTTGTCCCAATAGGATTTCAATTGGGACGAAATATATAATTCGTCCCAATAGGCAAATTTCGTCCCAATAGACTGCCTATTGGGACGAAAAAAATTCGTCCCAATAGATGTTTTGTCCCAATAGGTCATTTTTCTTGTAGTGATTATACCTTTGTTGAGTAATGTAGCTTATTCCCCTTTTAAGACACCATCTTGCATGAAACGTAGCCGAGTCTTTCTTTAAAGTAAATTCATCATTTCTAAGACCACTAATCAATACAAGAAAAACATCGTTTTGATATGTAATATATGCCAATACAAGCCAAAATCCTAACACTTGGTAAAGTAAGTTCAGTTTGATTGATGTAAGTTTTGGATACACCTTGAAATCCTAGGACTAGTACATTTAAAGATGACCTATGGTTGGTATCCATTTGCTTCGGCAATATAGAACTCAACGAGCACCTTCATGGAAAGGGCTACACACTTTGGTTGTGCAGCCACCCAATGTAGGTAAGGGCTACGCCATTGTGATGAGTGAAAGCCACCATGAAGCATATATATTTGTGTTAGAAAAATCAAATAAGTGTTGAAAAGAATCATTTTAAAAAAAATATATCTTTGATTCAAGCCTAAAACAAACAAAAAGGTATTATGGAGTATAGTTGAATAATCAAACTAGCTCGAGTTGTCAAATAGAAATGAAATGATAAGCCACATGCACACACACGCTCACATGTTGAAATCTATTCTCTTTAAATTCAAAATTCCGGATGATAATCAGTTTGACCTTTTTATGGAACGGCTTAAGATGAATAGATGTTGAAATTGTTTGCATGTTGGATTATCAAATTACTTATTTTCATATTTTTAACTGCCAAAAATGATAAGGGTTCAAAGAAGAATTTTCCATCAACATTGGAGGATAAATCAAGATAGAAAGACATCATAGAAGAACATCCTGATACCCCGCCATTCTACCAATTGACCGGGTACAACCTCCTACCAGCTCAAATCAGGATCTAGGGTTCCTAGACTCAAAAAGTACCAGGAAACACAGAAGACGAGGTTCCAAGGACTCTACCACACAGGATCCAGTACCCCGCTACCACACAGGATCCAGTACCCCGCTACCGTGCATACCCAGTATCTCGATACATTGTTCATAAAAGGGGTAAGCTACCACGACCCTTTTCCTGAACTAACTGACTAGACAGATAAGCGCTAGGAAGAAGAGACTGTAAAGGTAAGCCTAGCACGCTCAAATGACAGTTTTAAATCAACAATAAAACGCCACCGTTCAAGACAAACAAAGAATTATGCTCATTCCCGCCACTAAGTGTTCTACTTCAATATGGAGTCAACTCCCACACAATCTACCAGAGAAGGAATCGCTTGATTCTGGGGATCAAATCCCCCGACAATCTCGTTAATCGCTAAGGAAAGTCCTGTAATTGCTAAAACCCTAGACCGAAGTTATAGGAGTGCATGGCAAGAAACAAGACCTATATATACATCGTATTATCACACGGAAAAAAGGACCGCAACTTGAGTGCAAGACCCTACTTGAGACTTATTCCACTTATCGACATGTACGAGAGCCTCTTCGCCATCGCCAACTGAGTGTTTTTATCCCATCACCGTAGCTACCAAAAATCTCCATTGTATTCCTGTCATGTTTTATTATCAATGAAAAAGAGTTGTACGTGATACCTTTATTACGTTGTCTTGCATTCGTCATTATTATTGTCTTTTTATCGGTCTTTTCAGGAAGTCAAGGGTATCGAAGTACTTGATACCTCTCTGACTGAGATCTACCTTGATTCCAGTCATTATAAATTGTTAATTGGAAAAATCACCCCAAGTGATAATTTTCGGTTAACACATATACTTGAAACAAAATATTCACACACTCACTTTTGCTTATTTGGTATTTTGATACTCTAGCAATTTTTGAAGAAATATGATAGTGATTGAAAATCTTGATGTAACTCTCATTGTTATGTGGAGCTTATTTGAAAATCTATTAAAATTGCTTGGTGATGTGATTGTGTGGTTATTTTTGCTAACAATTGTCTATCTAGATCTTAGATAGGGCATTTATCGAGGGAAAGCATTATATACTAAACTTTTGTTATCTTTTATGATATGTTCACATGTTCTTCAAGATTGTTGTTTGTTGGCATTATTCACATTTTTGATAAATCTTAAAGATTGAAATTCCCTTAAGCAATAGTGTAGAATATACCTAGAGGGGGGGGGAATAGGTATAGGCCCAAATTTTTTCAAATTCGATTTTGCGGAATACAACAATTAAAAGAACACTTGATAAGTCTTAACAATTGAATTGATTTAACCAACACATGTGAAAATCAATATACAAGTGATGCAATCAATACAAAAATATGGAAGATAAAGAAACATAAAAACGAAACTTGACACGATTGTTTTTTATGTGGTAAAACCTCAAAGAGGAAACATCCACGGGTTGATACCACAACCACCGGCAAAGCAATTCACTATGATGAAAAGGACTTACACACTCAAGGCAATCAACACATGATATCCACCATAAGTTATTAACTCCTAGTCTACCATCGGGGCCTAGTGAATCACCTAGCCTACTTCCTATCCAAGATGTGTCCTATACCTCTAGGAAGCAACTTCCTATCCAAGACTCTCAAGTCTCTAGGAAGGTTTCTTGCTTAGCTATTCAGATCACAAAGATACTAGTCAAGCTCCCCTAGCTCAACCATTCGGAGTATGATCGGACCAAAATTGGTACGATTTTGGCCCTCACTTCCATCTCTTTATGCTTGATTCTCGGGCATTATCCCGTGATTTAATGGTGTAAATTAAGTGTTTTCAGGTATTTACAGAGTTCAGGGGCATTGAAGTAATTTTTGAGAATTAAGGGCAAAAGCGTAATTATTTAAAGAAGGATTGAAGTTATTGTGATAACATTAGAGTGTAGGGGCTGAATTGAAATTTGCCAAACAAATCACAGCAGTCCACGTGATCAGTTCCCCCAAAACGGTGCGCTTCATGAAGTGGGCAGCCCAAAGCACAAGCCCAACGTGAAGCCCAAGTGATGCAAGCCACAGCTAAGCGCACCCCAAAGGCATGAAGCAGCCCACGTCAGCATAAGTGATGCGGTGCATTTTGCTATTGGGTTTGGGCTTCTTATTGAGCCCCATGCTCTTACTAACTGCACCCCATTCAAGGCAAAAGAGAGGCAGGTTGTGCACATCCCATGCCTCTGCTGAATGCACCATATCTCCTTCACTTCATCTTCTTCATCCAGCTGCAAACCAGACCAGCAAACCCTAGCTGGTCCAGTCGCCATTCCGGCGATCCTCCGCCTTACTCCGGCCGATTCCGGTCCCAAATGAATGGCCATGGCAACGAAAAGTTGGTCGTAATTCTTTCTCGGTCATCAAATCACCAGAATTTGATCTCTTCCTTCACGCCATCGATCTCCCCTATGTAGCCACTTTCGTCGCCACTTCTCATGGCGAAAATGCCTTGAAAATTGTCGCCACTTCCCACTCAATGTTGCCATAGCGACAAGGAGTTGATTTTGGCACCTGATGATGTCACCACCACTGTTGCCACCACCGTCGCCATTGAACATGTAGCGACCTCTCCTCTGCACAAATCTGATGGGTGGGGAAAATTACAAGATGCCCCATTTTAAAGACTAAATGGTAATTTGCCATGGTCAAGGTTGTTTTGGTAATTTACCACCTAGACCTAATTTGAAAATCCCATAATTCATCACCATTTTCCCTTTTTAAACAACTCTTGCCATTCTTGACAACCAAGAAACCTCCTTTCTACCATTCCTAATCCCTCCACTTCTTCTTTACCTAAACTCAACATCTAGATTACCTTCCCCAAATCATTCATTTCTTTCCATCTTCTCCACATATCTCCTTAGTCACTTCCTATTTGACTCCACCTATCTAGACACATTCTCATCATCCACTCTTTGCACAAGAAGCATCAAAGGTAAGGAAATGATCAAGCTTACAAAAGGAGACCCGAGGGTGATTTCCTAATCTTTTACTTGTCTTCCCTTTGATTATAATATGTATAATTAAACCACCCCCCCCCCCCCCCCCCCCCCCCCCCCCCCCCTCC
Organism: Acer saccharum; assembly: GCA_030490815.1. NCBI lineage: Eukaryota > Viridiplantae > Streptophyta > Magnoliopsida > Sapindales > Sapindaceae > Acer > Acer saccharum. The sequence goes on from CM059867.1 coordinate 29,462,019, forward strand.
CCTCCTTTTTCTAGGGTTTTTATGTGAGAATATTTGGATTGGGTTTTGCTTAAGTTTTAATATATTTTAATCTCTATTTGTGTTCTATTTGTGTTCTTTTCATTTTATAATTAGATTCTATGCATTATATAATTGACATGTATGCCCACTAGTTGATTATACTCTTGTTTAGGATAATTTGTTATATAATCTTGATTGGATTGACACCCTTGATGGATTGAGAACATAGTAAGTGGGATAGATCGTCAAAGGGTATATCAACCGCGATTATCTAAACCGTTAATTGTAACAAACTGATCTCGCCGTGACCCCCTGAAATTTCCCTTAAGGAGCAGTGTAGAATATACCTAGGGGGTGAATAGGTATAGGCCCAATTTCTTCCAATATTAAAATAATGCAGAATATAACAAAGAAAATGCATACTTGATAAGATTCAACAAATAAATTGATTTAACTAATGCAAGAGTAAATCAATCTACAAGATATGCAATCAATGAAAGATATGGAAGATAAAGAAAAGTAAAGCAAAAATTGACACAATGATTTTTACGTGGTAAAACCTTAAAGATGAAACATCCACGGGTTGATACCACAACCACTGGTAAAGCAATCCACTATATGAAAAAGGACTTACACACTCAAGCTACCAACTCATGATATCCACTTAAACTATCAACTCCTAATCTACCCTCGGGCTAGTGAATCACAAAGCCTACTACCTATCCAAGGTGTGTCTTACACCTCTAGGTAGCAACATCCTATCCAAAGCTCTCAAGCTTCTAGGATGATTTCTTGCTTAGCTATCCGGAGTTTCCTACTCCTAGCTAAGTCTTCTTGCTTAACTATCCGAGTCTTCCCGACTCTAGTCAAGACTTCCTTGCTCTATCCACAAAGCTTCACTCACTTTGCTAGAGACTTCAACCTAATGCAAGGCTATGATCTAAGTGATGCAAATGATGCAAACACAATCAAATAAAGCTAGATGATCAATCAAGCTAAATGTACATGTTCAATGATAATCTAAAATAAGCTTTCAATAAACAATCACAAATGTATCTAGAAATCAAGACATGTAAATCAATAAGAATAAGGTATGAATATTCAATATATCACACTAAAAACCTAGTTCTTAGATCATGAAATTAAACCTAGAAAATAACATGAGGCACATCATATATACATTTTCTAGAATTAATTTCAAGTTGAATCAAGTTTAGCAAGTATATATTCAAGAGAAATCACAAAGCTAAAACTCAATTAACAAATGATCAAACACCCCTAGCATATGATATAACATCCTGCTCAACATATTTCATCAATCAAATAGGAAGAATAAAAGAGATGATCAAAGATGAAATGAAAAAGAAGAAGTTGAACATACAAAGTTGACCTGTACTGAAAATCAGACCACTGGTAAAAATAAAAAAATCAGTTGCCTCTGGAAATGCTTGGGGGTTTGTAGCTCTTATCAAAAACAACAATTTTTGTTTTTGGATCAATCAATTTTGAGTTCGTATGAGAAAGTTATGATCAAAATACGAAAACTAAAATGTGAAGAATTTCTGTAGAAAATTTATTTGAAAGGTTTCTTCAAGTTCTAAGTTTGGAGGGAAGGAGAGGTGTTTAAATGGAGGAGAGAGAGAGGATTTTTGGCCAACCAAAAGACGCCAACTCAGCCTAGGCCCGTGTGGGGCACGTGGGCCACACAGGACCAGAGGGCTGGTCTGGCCATGGGCCCCACAGCCTCCACACGTGGTGGCCAAGGCTTGGCCTTTGGCCACTCATGCCCCTATCGCGCATCGCTCACATTCTTCAGCCATTTTCGGGCATCCGAACTCTGAATTTGAATCCGTTTTTAGATTACAAACCGTGACTTCCTCACGCACAACGATGACTACAAAAATTTGACAAATGGTTGAGAATTCATCTCAAAAAATGACGACGAACACAACTCAATGAATAAGAATGCAAAGTGGTGTAGCTACATCGTTTGGACTCGAAACCTTATGAATGAGTAACCGAAATGACCGGAACTCAATAAGGAATCAAATAAGAACATATTCAAGTCCAAAATACAAAATATATAAACAAATAAACACAAATTCACACAAGCATGCCATATCAAAGAGATAGTCACAAAGCATGCAGTTTTACAATGTTTGTCTATAAGAGACCAATGCATGAGTATACTAAGAAGTGTGTGAATGTGTTATACCAAATGTTTGAACTACGATGCAGGGACACACATGTATGAATTGTGTGTGTGTGCGCTAACGCCTTGCAAGAGGATAGAAGTCGAAGTATACCTTTGACGCTTTCACCTCTTGAAGACGACATTTGCACTAGACGTTGCTCTTCACCTTTTAAGCTTCTTTTCTTCCAAGAATATCCTAAGCAACAACTAATACAAATATAGAGCGTTTTGCAATGGAATCAAGCCAATACAAATCATGAACCTTACACCCCCTCTCCTTAATCGGTTAGGAATTGCGGTGGGAAGTTGTTTATAGTTCATAGTAATGGTCTAAACACATTCTAGAAATCAATTGGTTAACATTTGTGAGATTGGCTCACTAAGATAGCTTGAGAAGCACTTCCCGTAATCCACTTGTGATCCCATTAATTCCCTAGCAATTCTCTTAATTGTTTATCCCATAATATCTTATCTAGATTTGTTGAGCATCATATTTTATTAGGTTTATTAGGTTTATTTTACATGTATGTTTGATGGCTTGACAAACCATACAACCATCCATTGCTTATGTTTTATTTTATTGCATTTAGGAATTGTTAATTTATTCAACTAATCACTTTAATTCCCTGTGGAACGAATCCTACTTGCCACTTTACTAATTTTATATCTAAGTGGTGAAATCAGTTTTCAACATGAACACATTTAAAAACATTATTTTGTTGAGTACCAAACGACGCTCATCAGAGTACCACACTCATAGCTAAGACTTTTGCTTGGCTATTCGGAACACTTTCCTAGCCAAAACTTCTTGCTCAAATCAAAGCTTCACTTACTTTGACAAAAGACTCCAACCTTTCACAAGGTAAAGGTCTAAGTGATGCAAATGGATGCAAACACAATCAAATAGAACAAGATGATCAATCAAGCTCTATGAACATGCTCAATGATAATCTAGAATATGCTTTCAACAAACAATCACAAATGTATCTAGAAATCAAGACTTGTAAATCGATAAGAACAAGATTAGAATATTCAATATTTCACTAAAAAAACTTAGTTCTTAGATCATGAAATTAAACCTAGAAATCAACATGAAGCACATCATACAAAACATTTCTAGAATCAATTTCATGTGAATCAAGTTTAGCTATAATATATTCAAATGAGATCACAAAGCTAAAACTCAACAAAAAATCAATCAAACAAACCTGGAATATGAATTAACATCATTTTTAACATATTTCATCTATTAAATAGGAAGATTAAAAGAGATGATCAAAAGAGAAAGTGAGAAAAAAATGTTCACCTATAAATGATGAGTCTCGGACTGAAATCAGCTTACTGCGAAAAATCACGAAATCATTTGGCTTTTAAAATGCTTGGGGTTTGTTATTCTCTTCAAGACCAACATTTTTGGTTTTTGAATCACTCGATTTCAAGTTGAAATGAGAGAGTTATGATCAAAACAAGAAATAAAAAAACTTGAAGAAAATTTCTGCACTATATCTTTATCAATTTTTCTTCACATCTAAAATGGGAGGGAATAGAGGAATTTAAAATACATAAAGAGAGGGATAGAGGGGACCAATTGATCGGACCAAATATGGTACGATTTTGTACCCTTATTTCCTCTTATTTATGCTTAATTCTTGGGTATTTTCCCGTATTTTAATCTCATTAATCAAGTGTTTCAGGATTATCTTTGCCACAAGGGCATTTGTAAAGAAGACGAGGAACTTGGTGTAAAAAGGAGCATAAAGACATGAAACAGGACATTTTCACCATTTGACCAAGATTTGTTGCTATGGCGACATGGAGGTGCTTTTCAAAGCACAAATGTCGCCACAACATCGCCTCTAGGTTGCCATGGCGACAGAATGAATTTCTCAAAGAAATGCAATCAGGTGTTGTCGCCATGGCGACACTGAAGGGCAAATGGTGACATCACCATAATTCTTCATTGTCGCCATTTGCTTCATGGCGAAAAAGATGAGAATTGGTGGCAACAATTGAATCTCAGAACGCGTAACCGTTTGTCGCCACAAGGTCACCATGGCAACAAAAATAGCAAAAATCTGCCACATCAGCTTTCCAAGCGATTTTCAACGCAAATCCAAGACCACTATAAATATTCTTCTTCTCTAAGATTGAAAAGATATACATATTTTCCAAGCACATTTTTCCTTAGAATTTTTTAGACCTAGATTCTCTTCCATGATTCCCACTTTCAACTTCCTCCATTTCTAACCTTAAACTACCTTTTCCATCAAACACTCAACATCTAATCTATCTTACCTCACTAAACCATTCCTCTCTTGCCATTTTCTTCACCCTATTACCTTAGTCACTCACCATTTGACATTCACCCACACTCTTTGCACAAAGGAGCATCTAAGGAGAGAAAGGATTAAGCATTAAAGAAGGAGACCTAAGGGTGATTTCCTTATTTATTACTCTCTTTTCCTATTTGTAACTATGTGTAGCTAAACCCCCAATCCAGGGGGTTGGTGTTAGGAACATTTGGACTTGGGGATTGCTTGACTATATGTTAATTGAATCACTATATGTTTTCTATTTATTCTATCATTAGATTCTTTTCATTATGTGATTAATTTGTATATCAACTTGTTAATCATAATCTTGTTAGAATAATATATTATATAATCACCTTTGAATTGACAACCTTGTGTGATTAAAGAATCCAATGAATAGGATAGATTATTGTAGGGAATACCAACCACAATAGTATAAATCTTGTCTTGTAAAAAACCAATCCTACCTTGACCTCCTTTCCTTAATCGGTTAGGCATTAAGGTGGGAAGGTGTTTAGGGTTCATACTTATGACCTAAACACACTAAAGAATACAAGAGGTTAACTTATAAGAGATTGGTTCTTTAAGATAGTTTGAAAAGCACCCCTAATCCACTTGCAACTTCATCAATCCCCTAGCGTATCTCTTAATTGTTTACACCCACTTTTCTTATCATAGATTGTTGAGCTTTTATTTTGCCTATCACTTTTGTCACTTTTACTTTATGCATGTTTGGTGGTACATTAAACCACACACTATCCACTTATTATGATTTATGTTATCGCATCTTAGATTAGTTAATCAATCTAACGTATTACTTCATTTCCCTGTGGAACGAATCTAGCTTATCATTTATTACGTTTTATATCCTAAGAGGATTCTAAAGTGGTAAAACATTATTTTCAAAAAGATCACATATATACATTATTTTGATGTGCACAAACGACCTCATCAAAAATGGCGCCGTTGCCGGGGAAATGGTAGCAATTGTTAAATTGATTAACTTTTCTGTGTAGTTTAGATTGTTGATAACTAGTTTCATTTCAGTTTAATTTAATTAATAATTGTTAAATTTTAGTTTTATTAGAATTCTTTACGTTTTGGTATTGTGTTTTTGCTCTAATTTTAGGATATGGACTCTCTTGCAATGCAAATAGTAAATTTCAATGAGGGAATGGTTTCATTTGCCTCAAGAGCCTCAAGGGTGACTGAAGATTAAATTAGAGAGGAGGTCCAAGCTATGGGTTTCCAAGATCAAAGGAACAACCCCTACTCAAACACTTGCAACCTAGGATTGAGAAACCATCCAAATCTCTCTTGGTCCAACAATAACAACACTTTGAACCCGTAACCTAGGTACCAACAAGGAGTGAACAATTAAGGTAGCAACCTACAAGGAGGATACCATCAAAGAGAACAACAAGGTGGATATCAACAAGGTGGAAATCAACAAGGTGGATACCCATAAGGAGGAAACCATTGGGGAGGAAACCAATGGAACAACAACAACAATGCTCAGTCTAGCACATACCAACCCCGCCGTAGTGTGGATGAAGAAATGAGAGGGATGATGCAAGGTTTCCAAATAGCCGAACACACATTGACAAACTTTATGCAAGCTAGTGGCCAAAGGTTTGGCAACTTAGAAGCATCATTTGGAAAGTTGGAAACTCAGATGGAGCAAATTGCCGAGGCCCTCCAAAAACAAGAGAAAAGAAAGTTTCTAAGCCACACCGAGCAAGCCAAGGAGGGGAATTTTATCACTATGAACAGAGCTAGAGATGAAGCAATGATGCTTGAATAAGCTTTCCAAACAAAGGTAAATGATCCGAGGAGTTTTGTGATCCCCATATCGGTTGGAGAGAGTGAAATACTAAAGGGAATGCTTGACTTCAGCACAAGCATCAATATAATGCCCTTAACATTGTATGAGAAGTTAGGATTGGTAGGTCTAGAACCAATTAGGAAGAAGCTTATATTGGCGGATCGAACTTCTCGAGCACCACATGCAGAGATAAAAGATATACATATTCTAGTGGATGGAATAGTGGTCCCGACTGATTTCGTGGTGTTAGACATTGAAGAAAAATCCAATGATGTAGCGAGTTGGCAAGTTTTGCTAGGTGGACCTTTTATGGCTACCGCTCAAATGAAGATTGATGTGTGCAAGAGGAGAGTCGTGATGCACTCATCTGATAGAGAGCTTGAACTTGATTCCATCACTTGCAATGATGATCTAAAGAGCATTGAGAGTTGCAATATGGTGGATGTGCAACCACCGGAGGTAAAAAGAGGAAAAGTGAGCAACTTGGTTCAATTATACGAAGGAAATAGCCAAGAAGATGAAGAGAGTATAGGTGATTTTGAGATTGAAGGACTCAAGAACACTAATCAAGAGCTTATGCTCGAAGTGAAGGTGCTTAAAGCAGAGAAGTACGCTTTTGAAAAGAAAGTGGAAGACCTTTCAAAGAAGAATCACAAATGGAAGAAGGTCAACAAGTCTCTTACATTAGAAAATGAGTCAACTGTGCAAGAGCTTGAAGACTTAGCCAATCTCACTGAAGAATTTGAGGAGGAATCCTCAAGGAAGATGAGAAAGACCCTCATGATTGTTAAAGCCAAGAACAAGACAATAGAGGAAGTCAAAGAGGAGTTGAGCAAGAAAAAGTTTGCATTGAAGATTGCCAAGGTGAAGGAGTGTGACCATTTGGTGGAGATAGACCAGATGGACCAAGCCATCAAGACACTCACCATGGAGGGTCAATCTAAGCCTCAAGCTCCAATTCAAAAAGGGAAAATTCCTCTCTCTTTCCTATCTTGTTATTTTTGTCATAGGAAGGGTCATGTTAAATCTAGGTGTTTTGAATTTTTGAAGCATGCTAATCATAAACAAGCTAGACCTAGGATGAGACCTAACCATGTTAAGAAATTTTGGGTTATTAAGGATTTGGTGGACCAAGTCTGGATTGAATCTAGAAGACCAATTTGGGTAGTCAAGAGAAAGATGTATGAATGCTTGGTTGACCCTTGTGATGAGCATCACGGTCCCAATTTGCATGATAGGATGCGGTAGTGCGGACTTGCACTTTTATATTTTATGATTTGAATAAAGTTTGTGTGTTTTATTTTAGCTTTTGTTGTGTTTCTTTTTGCTTTTTTAGTTTTTAAATAGGTGTTCCAATGCCCTTGTTTTTACATTTAGGAATCTTTATGCTCATATTTTTCATTTTATTTCATTTCCGCTTCTTGTTTTGTTATTGATTAGAATAAGGGTGTGCAATGAATTTTGGGTAGTAATTTAGGATATTTGTGCTTAATTGATGAATTTTTGGATGATAGGAATATTGAGAATATGCTATTCATGCTTATGCATCCTTTTGGGAAGAATTTATGCATATTAGGATGAGAAGGCACTTTGCCGAATTTTTGGAAATTCTTTGATTATTTGAGGTCATATATGCTTTCTTTACTTTGGATGTGTGGGTTGCGCCATTTAAACAAATTCTACCTCCCATGAACATTGAGGACAATGTCCAATTTAGGTTTGGGGGTACAATTGCGCAACACCATTTACTCACTTTACTTGGTTTTACAAGTCAAATTTTTGCAATAATGCCATATTGAGCATACTTTGCTTATTAAGATTATGATTTACATGAGTAGTGAGGAATTGTGCATCTTTGCCATTGTTTGGTTTAAATTAATGTCATGCCATTTGAGACTTCATTGAACAAAGTGCGTTAATCTTTTTCTCATAATGTTAGGGTGGATTATCATTGTTGCTTGAAGGCTAAGAATTAATAGTGGAGATTCCCAAGGGGATCACAAACACGGCCTGAAAGAAGCATACTTTGAGTTGTCAAAAATTCACTCTTTAAACACTCTCTCTCAAACACTCTTTTAAGCATGTATAGGTCTCATTCGCACTTAAATGTTGCATGTCATAGAATATTATGGACTGCTTATAGATGCTTTGATTTGCTTATGGACAAACCTTTAGAAAGGACTTTAGGCAATGCATGTGAAGAAAACCGTAAATTGGCATAAATACTTCCATACCCTTTAAATGTGCATGCTCCTAAGCCCTTTCGAAGCCAAATACATCTTAAGCTTTTCATTTTGTGAACCACATCTAAATTAACCATATAGCCTACATAATTGACTTACCTCAACCAAATGATTTTGCTAAGGCTTAGGTTTTGAATGTAAGCTCTTTTATGAGAAAATGTTGATACATGTACCTGGGCATGTATTTTTGTGTAAAGAGTATTGAAATGCAAGAGTGGATAAAAAGCAATGATAAAAAGAAAAGAAAAAGAAAAGAAAAAGCAATGAAAAAGATGTATGCAAAAGAAAAGAAAAGACAAGAAAGGGCAAAGCCAAATTAAATAAAAAGAGAACCATAAATTAGGCACAATTGGCATAGACAGAGGGCTAATATTGAATAGGCTGCTCAAGAAAAGTTGAGTAGTGAGTATGCATTTGAAATGATATTGTAAGCAATGGGAGCCAAAGGCGTAAACGAATGTGTGAAGCAAGTGGAACTTGTAATTAGAATGTATGCCTAAAGTATAATCATTAGGTTCCTTGTTATCTATTTCCCCATTATTTGACTCACCCTTCACCTAAGCCCCGTTACAACCAAAGAAAGACCTTCACGATCTTCAGGGATGTTCATTTTGTGAATTTTGGTTTCCGCATGTTCTTTCTAATTCATGATTTGCAACACCATTCATGGGACCTCATTTTTCAGAAATTGCGTTTTAAATGACATCATATGCAATCAATTTGATATTCATGAATTAACTCATATTGCATATGTATTTTTGAGGAAAGCTTAGGAATCTGAGAGAAGAAATGAGAGAATCCGATAAGGACTAGCTATCAAGGCGAATTACATTCTAAACTGAATAGTACCTTTGCTTTGAAGCTTAGGCATTTTTGAATATAAGATCGCGCTGCGTGCAATCATATCTAAAGTGGCATGCTCTTAATTTTTACTTGACATTTTCTTACATGAATAGGTCCTCACTAGTGCATCATTGTTCTAATCTTTTCATTCCTTGGTTTCGCATAAAAATCAATGGCCGATAAAACCTTGCTAGGATGAGTTTGAACTTATTTAAAATAATAATAATAATAATAATAATAATAATAATAATAATAATTTTTTTGTTGAGATATCTTAGGGGTTGATTGGTGATTGTTTTGCTCGAGGACAAGTAAAAGATAGGTTTGGGGGTATTTGATCGGACCAAATATGGTACGATTGTGTACCCTTATTTCCTTTTCTTTGTGCTTAATTCTCGGGTATTTCCCCGTGTTTAAATCTCATTAATCAAGTGTTTCAGGATTATCTTTGCCATAGGGCATTTGTGAAGAAGACGAGGAACTTGGTGCAAAAGTGAGCATAAAGACATGAAACATGGCATTTTCGCCATTTGACCAAGATTTGTCGCTATGGTGACAGGGAGGTGCTTTTCAAAGCACAAATGTCGCCACAACATCGCCCCTAGGTCTCCATGGCGACGGAATGAATTTCTCAAAGAAATGCAATCAGGTGTTATCGCCACTTGGATGTCGCCATGGCGACACTCAAGGGCAAATGGCGACATCACCATAATTCTTCATTGTCACCATTTGCTTCATGGCAAAAAAGACGAGAATTGGTGGCGACAATTGAATCTCAGAACGCGTAACCGTTTGTCGCCATGAGGTCGACATGTCAACAAAAATAGCGAAAATTTGCCACATCAGCTTTCCAAGCAATTTTCAGCGCAAATCCAAGACCACTATAAATATTCTTCTTCTCTGAGATTGAAAAGATACATATTTTCCAAGCACATTTTTACTTAGCATTTTTTAGACCTAACTTCTCTTCCATGATTCCCACTTTTAACTTCCTCCATTTCTAACCTTGAACTACCTTTTCCATCAAACACTCAACATCTAATCTATCTTACCTCATTAAACCATTCCTCTCTTGCCATTTTCTTCACCCTATTACCTTAGTCACTCACCATTTGACATTCACCCACACTCTTTGCACAAAGGAGCATCTAATGAGAGAAAGGATTAAGCATTAAAGAAGGAGACCTAAGGGTGATTTCTTTATTTATTACTCTCTTTTCCTATTTAAAACTATGTGTAGCTAAACCCCCAATCTAGGGGGTTGGTGTTAGGAACATTTGGACTTGGGGTTTGTTTGACTATATTTTAATTGAATCACTATATGTTTTCTATTTATTCTATCATTAGATTCTTTTCATTATGTGATTAATTTGTATATCAACTTGTTAATCATAATCTTGTTAGAATTGTTAGGATTATGCTCAATAGCAAGAGTATAATATTGCTTTTGACAATCTTTTCATATTAATAAAGTGATTTCTGTTTTAAACAAATCTTATAGCATTTATAGATTGAATATTATAATTGTCAAAAGTAAATAATCATAAGGTCAAAAGACTATGAGAAAAGAAGAATTGTTCGTACATCTGGATATGTATGAGGGAGACACAATTCTTTAGTTAGTCTTGAATAATGTTCACAACTTAAGGTAAAGGTTGGGCACCTTTATCTTGTTAAAGTTGTAGATTCTTTTGCTAGCATTTGAGTGGGATCAAATGTGTTATGATGGGTCTAAATCATCAAAGTGGTTTTGAGTAAAAGAATCTAGTGCACTAGGTGCATTGAATAGGATCACAATGAAATACTTTATCTAGAACCGTTAGTAGATAAAAGTCTTTTCATTATGAGGACAATCGAAGAGTCTATCTTAATCCCGAGATAAATGATGGACTTATGGTTGCAAGTGTTATCATTTGAGCTATCAATGAGTACGATTATATAGAATAGTCTATCCTCGATAGTTTGGTGGTATTCATTTGTTAATCGATAGAGGACTTCATTTATAGATATGGACATCGTGCTTCCATTTATAAAATGAGAGTATAATATCATCATATGGATGTTTTGAGGTAATTGGATATTAAATCTCAACGTTGAGTTTTCGATAGTGACTATTGAAAACATGGCTTCTGGACAAGTCAAAATATCCAAGTTAAAAATGTGGTCATATGAGTAAATATGGTAACTTGGAAAGCTATAAGCAGTCTATGAGCTCTTGACGATTACTGATATTATTCATGAGGATTCACTATCTCCAATAAGATTGTCTAGGGTATGAATGAGAAATATTTACTAGTTCTATCTTTATTTAAGAATGCAATTTTAGTTCTTTAGTGGAATGAACTAAAATTAATAGATCGAATCTAAGTGAATCATTTGTTGATTGTGATTGGGTTATGTCTATTGAAGCTTAAATTTAGATGGCCCGCCAAGATCCCCAATCCACACCAACTTGCATGGATTACTTGATATATTCTACCGGACTAATTATGGGTCCATCTAGAATTGTATTAAGGCATGTGAGCTTGTTTCTTTTAGTAAGAATGGGTCTAGTTCACATATGGGCTTTTTAATTAAAGGTCCAATGGATTTAATAAAATGAAAAATAATATTTGGGCCTATCTTTATGTATGGGTGGCAAGGCTTGAAAAATAGCTTAATATATTATTTTATTTTATTATTTGATTAAATGAGAATTAATTAATTGATTGATTAATTATTTAATTAAGAAACAAAATCTTTTTCTCACTAGAAAATATGTTTTTTAGTAGTATACTATTGTGGTAGTATAATAAATATAGAAGATTTTATTTGGTAAGTAGATAAATAAGGGATTTATTTATCTTGTCAAATAAGGAAGTCTTTCATATAGTCACAAATACACTAAAAAGTTGGATTAGGGTTTGAATTCTAAAAGATTGATAGGATTCCTTTGTGGAAACACAAATCCCATTTTGTAGAGGATTTCGGTCACCTTATCAATATAGACTAAAGAATTCGGCCAACCTTAATTGTAATAGGGTAAGGAATTCAGTCACCCTATATAAGACAAGTGATAGAATTCGGCCATCCCTAATGCTTGATTGAGAGTTATTTTCTTTTGCTTGAAAATAAAAATCCAAATCTAGACAATAATGTGAAAATTCGGCCAAGAGGAAAAGTGAGAAGAGATCGATCTTATTTCAATAGCGCACTAGTAGCTTTTACATTAAAAGGCTTGGTGCACAATTTTGAATAAGGTTCACGCGAGTTTCGATCTAAGGATTGTGAATTCAAAAGTGACCAGAACGTTTTTTGTAATCTCTTATGACTTATTGTGACTAACGAAAAAGAAAAAGCTTTTGTTATCCATCCTCAGGTAAACAATTCAAAGAGAAGGGAGACCACGCTCCTAGGTGATTCACATTCGTGATTAGATTGAAAGATCTTGCGGATTACCATCGATGCAACATCAATCAAATCACGCGACAAATGTACGATACTTTTATTATATGTTAATTAATTAAAGGGATAAGGTCCAACTTATGGAAAAATTTTAAAACATACTAAAACCTATTTTAGTCTTGCTTCCGTTGCGTGCACGAGTTTTTCCCTACAATTGGTATCAGAGCCTTGGTTGTACCCTTTGATTAATTAATGTATACATATGTGAATCTATTTCTTTTTATTGTGATTATGCATGTTTTAGAAAGAGATGGCACTCTAGGTATTCTCATATATAATTACATTGGAATGTATGGATTTATATATGTTATTATAAAGTGAATTGTTGTTGCTCGATTTTGGTCCTAGAATTTCAATGTATTTTTTGTTTTGGAATTGTAACAAGAAGGGTGGTCTATTATCGCCATAATTCCTTCTTGGTAGTTACTAAGGTTTTTATTTATTTTTGCTAATGTAATAAAAATACTGCAAAAAAATATTGTATTAAAATACTACACTATATTGTATTAAAAATACTGCAGTAGTTTTAATTATATAAAAAAAAAATGCAGTATTTTATTTGTTTAAATACTGCTGTAATATATTCAAGCATTGAAGATTTGAAGATTTGAAGAATTAGAAGCAACTGGAACAAATATGGGACGATGCGCACCATAGCTATATGCATGCGCGCAAGTTAGCACGCAGCTATGCATGTTGAGCTATGGGCTGCGCATGGCAGCCCTTTGTGGGGTTGTGGGGTGCGCAAGCCCATAGGAGGCAGTCAAGGGGTGCGCAAGTGGACGATGGCCGCTTGAAGACTTGTTCGCCAAGAAAAGATATTTTGTATTTCCAACAAATGTAATTTACTTGCTTTTCTAGGATGGACCAAAATTATGGCTATTTATTTTTCGTAAATATTACAATATTTGTTATTGTATGATAACATGTCATATAGAATAGGAGTGCCACTCATATATCTCTTTTGGTATGAACATGCATTAAATGATTTAGGTATCTAATTGACATCTAGATAACATGGTAAATCATTCTATGGAATTTAATCACACGCCTTAAATAATTGAGTGGGAGAAGGCGTTTTGAAACGCCTACGGCCTCCAAGGTTAGTTGAGCTTTATGTTTTATTGGTAATCCCCCCAAGGGGCGTCCATAAATGGAATTTAGCAATATACTTCCTTACAAGGATAGACTAGACAATTAACTCAAACAAGATCTACTCCCAAAGGAGGGATTTTCGTGAGAGAAAATATTGAGGGTCGATATCTTGGTTACACACTCAATGTGATTTTATTGATATCCTCCCAAGAGTTCTTGTCAATAAAATCACAAGGCTAAAATTGAAAACACTGGTTGTTATGTTAACAATTAGATGGGACCTAGTCTAACTAGTAACTGGTACGAACTCCCAAAGGAGACGTAACATTTATGGGTGTTGGATCACCGTTGAATTTTTACGATTGAGTTATTTATTTAATTCAAGATAAATATTCGAAAGTGCTTTATCATGATTATTTACTTATATATATTTTTGTTTTCATTCAGAAATCATGACCCCATCCCTAATGAACATCCTGAAAGATAATACTTTAAATGGTAATAATTATGTCATATGGAAAAGGAAAATTGGGTTGTTGCTGCAAGCTAAAAAACATAAATTTGTTTTGTATATTCCTAAGCCACTTGTTCATACTTGTGAATCTAATGGCAAAAGTCAAGAGATTCATTTGGTTGGTAAAGTTGTTGCTGTTAAAACCCGTAAGAAGGTCAAGAAACAACAGAAGAAAAAGCAACTTGGGCCTACTAAGAAAGTAACCAAGATCAAAGGGAAGTGTTTCCTTTGTGGTGAAAGAGGACATTGGAAAAGTAATTGCCCAAAGTCTCAGAACAAGAAGGAATAAAGTAATGTTAATTATCTTGAAACATGTTTTCTAGCAGATTCTACAGATTCTTGGACTATAGACTCTGGAGCCACTAATCATGTTTGTTATTCCTTATAAGGGTTCTAGGAAAGGAAAAGACTGAATAAGAAATGAAATTAACTTACGTTTAGGCAACGGAGCGTTGGTGTCTGCCAGTGCAGTGGGATATATTAGAGTTAATCTAGATTCTAGTGGGCATTTAGATTTAATAGACGTTTATTATGTACTTCAATTCAAGAGGAATTTGATTTCAGTTTCTTGTTTGAATAAATTTGGATATTCAGTTACTTTTAATAAAGATTTTATTATTAGTAAGAATGACAAATTTATTTGCAAAGGTACATTGGAAAACGGTCTATTATATTTACATAGAAATATCTCTCACTTGTTGACACAGAATTAACACAACCTAATCATAAAAGAGTAAAATTATCAAAAGATGAAACCTACATATGGCATTTGCGCCTAGGTCATATTAACCTTAATAGGATCAAAATATTGGTTAGTGATGGACCTTTAAGTGACTTAAAGGTTAATGATCTACCAACTTATGAATCTTGTTTGGAAGGTAAAATGACCAAAAGGTCGTTTACGACCAAAGGCACAAGAGCCACTGAATGTTTAAGATTAATACACACTGATGCATGTGGTCCTATGGGCATTCAAGCTAGAGGTGGATATGAGTACTTCATCACTTTCACAGATGATTACTCGAGATTTGGTTATTTGTATCTCATGAGACATAAGTCGGATGCTTTTGACATGTTCAAAGCATTTAAAGTTGAAGTGGAAAATTAACTAGAGAAACACATAAAAAATCTTGATATCTGATCGTGGTGGAGAATATCTATCTGGTGAGT
The DNA here is from genome assembly GCA_030490815.1 of Acer saccharum. Lineage (NCBI taxonomy): Eukaryota > Viridiplantae > Streptophyta > Magnoliopsida > Sapindales > Sapindaceae > Acer > Acer saccharum. The sequence goes on from CM059867.1 coordinate 29,477,659, forward strand.
TTCAGCAATATCTTATTGATAATGGAATCATTTCTCAGTTTTCTGCACCAGGTACACCTCAACAAAATAGGGTGGCAAAAAGAAGAAATAGAACTCTTTTGAACATGGTTAGGTCTATATTGAGTTATTCAATGCTTCCTATTTCTTTTTGGGGATATGCTTTACAAACTGCAATATACATTCTAAACGATGTACTATCTAAGTCGGTTCCTCAAACATCGCATGAGTTATGGACTGGGCAAAAGTCTAGTTTACAACACTTAAGGATATTTGATTGTCCTGTGCATGTGTTAAAAGGAAAGACAGAAAAGATGGAGTCCCGTTCGGAAACATGCATATTTGTTGGGTATCCAAAATAAACTAAGAGATATTATTTCTATAGTCCTTCAGATCTTAAAGTATTTGTTTCAACAAATGCTAAATTTCTGGAAAATGAATATGAATGATTTTGTACCCAAAAGTAGAATTGTCCTGAATGAGATGTTAGGAGATACAATTCCACAAGAGGTTACACAACCTAACCTAATTGTAAGTTCCGCACCATCACAAAATCAACAACCTACCATTCCTCGTTATAATGGGAGGGTTAGAAGTCAACTCGAGAGATACATTGGTTTGGGAGAATCAGTGGAGAATCTCCCAGACGACGATGATCCCTACATGTATAAAGAAGCAATAGAGGATGTTGATAGTTGCCATTAGCAAAAGGCAATGCAATCTGAGATTGAATCCATGTTTAATAACAAAGTCTGATCCCTTGTAGACTTACCTAAAGGAATAAAACTCATTGGATGCAAGTGGGTATACAAGAGGAAAAGAGGTATGGATTGAAATGTGGAAACCTTTAAAGCTAGACTAGTAGCTAAAGGTTACACACAGAAAGAAGGTATCGATTACGAGGAAACCTTCTCTCCTGTGGCCATGCTTAAATCCATTAGGATACTCTTATCCATTGCAGCATTTCTAGATCTAGAGATTTGGCAAATGGACGTCAAGACAGCTTTCCTTAATGGAAGTCTTGACGAAAGCATCTACATGATGCAACCAGAAGGATTCATTGAAAAAGGCCAAATGGAAAAGGTATGCAAGTTGCAAAAATCCATATATGGATTAAAGTAAGCATCCAGTTCCTGGAACATAAGGTTTGATCAAGCAATTAAAGGTTTTGGATTTATTCAGAACCTTGACAAATCCTGTGTTTACAAAAGGATTAAAGGCGACAAGTTGGTTTTCCTCATTTTTTATGTTGATGATATACTACTCATCGGAAACGATGTAGGTGTATTGACATCAATAAAAGAATGGTTAGTAAAACAATTTGATATGAAGGACTTAGGAGAAGCAAGTTATATTCTTGGTATCCAAGTAATAAGGGATAGAAAGAATAGAACGATTGCACTATCCCAAGCTTCATACATAGATAAAATCTTGTCTAGGTTTTCCATGCAAGATTCCAAGAAAGGTATGTTACCTTTCAGACATGGAATCTAACTTTCTAAGGAACAAGTTCCTAAGAATGAGCATGAAGAGCAATTCATGAGTAGGATTCTATGTGCCTCGGCAGTTGGAAATCTCATGTATGCAATGCTCTGCACTACACCAGATATTTGTTTTGCTGTGGGCATAGTTAGTAGGTTTCAATCGAAACCTGGTCCTAATCACTGGACGGCAGTCAAGCATATTTTCAAGTATCTCAAGAGAACGAGAGATAATATGCTTGTATACTCAGGAGGGGATTTGATTCCCGTTGGGTATACAGATTCTGATTTCCAGTCGGATTCTAATTCTAGAAAATCCACATCAGGATCTGTGTTTACTCTTGGAGAAAGAGCAATCATATGGAGGAGTATCAAGCAATCTTGTATTGCTAATTCCACTATGGAAGCTGAGTATGTTGCTGCATGCGAAGCTGCCAAAGAGGTTGTTTGGCTCCGCCAATTCCTGATTGACTTGGAAGTGGTTCCTAGTACAAATAAGTAGATCACTATCTACTGTGACAACAGTGGAGCAGTGGCTAATTCGAGAGAACCATCCTCGATAGTTTAGTGGTATTCATTTGTTAAAAGATAAAGGACTTCATTTATAAATATGGACATCGTGCCTTCATTTATAAAATGAGAGTATAATATCATCATATGGATGTTTTGAGGTAATTGGATATTAAATCTCAACGTTGAGTTTTCGATAGTGACTATTGAAAACATGGCTTCTGGACAAGTCAAAATATCCAAGTTCAAAATATGGTCATATGAGTAAATATGGTAACTTGGAGAGCTATAAGCAGTCTATGAGCTCTTGGCGATTACTGATATTATTCACGAGGATTCACTATCTCCAATAAGATTGTCTAGGGTATGAATGAGAAACATTTACTTGTTCTATCTTTATTTAAGAGTGCAATTTTAGTTCTCTAGTGGAATGAACTAAAATTAATAGATCGAACCTAAGTGAATCATTTGTTGATTGTGATTGGGTTATGTTTATTGAAGCTTAAATTTAGTTGGCCTGCCAAGATCCCCAATCCACACGGACTTACATGGATCACTTGATATATTCTACCGGACTAATTATAAGTCCATATAGAATTGTATTAAGGCATGTGGGCTTGTTTCTTTTAGTAAGAATGGATCTAGTTCACATGTGAGCTTTTTAATTAAAGGTCCAATGGATTTAATAAAATGAAAAATAATATTTGGGCCTATCTTTGTCTATGGGCGGCAAGGCTTGAAAAATAGCTTAATATATTATTTTATTTTATTATTTGATTAAATGGGAATTAATTGATTAATTGATTAATTATTTAATTAAGAATGAGAACATCTTCAAGTCTGATATCATATAAACAGTAACAAACAAACACATGAACACATAAATATGTCATTTCCTAGATATAATCCTAGTACATGCATTTTACAAAATTTGTCAATTTAAATCTAATGCATGTGCATACAATGATATGTGCGTATGTCTTATACCAATTGAGCACAACAATGCAGGAACACATATGGATACAATGTGTGTGTGTGTGTGTGTGTGTGCCTAAACACTTTGCAAGAGGATTGAGGTCTTAATATACCTTTGATGTGCAATAACACTTACTCCTCTTAAAGGCTTCACTTTGCTTGATAAGTTGTCCAACTTCCTTGAAGCTTGATAAGCTGAGAAACCTAGACAACTAATCAATATAAATGAAAAGTCGTTTTGATATAGAAAAATGCCAACATAACTCAAAATCCTGACAAGGATAACTCGCCTTCATCATCAGCAATTCCATTTCCTTCAACTTTAGCATAACTCCTCTTCAAAGGTGAGGCAAAATAAGTCACATTATCACATGTCTGCAAATTGGTCTCTTGAATAGATAATTGTAAGATCCTAAATCTTTGTTGGCTTGATTCCATTGCAAAACACTCTTTATTTGTAATGATTAGTTGCTTAGGTTGTTCTTGGTGAAAAGAAGCTTCAAAGAAGATAAGCAATGTCTCATGCAAATATCGTCTTCAAGAGGAAAAGCGCATACTTGGATGCTAAGGTATCAAGATTCTTCTTCCTCTTATAAGGCGGTAAGCGCGCTTACACACACACACACAATTCATTCATGTGTGTCCCTGCATAGTTGTGCCAAATTAATATAACACATTCACATGTTTTAGTATGCTCATGCATTGATCTCATATTGTCATACATTGTAGAAATGCATGTACTAAGACTATTTATTGGAAATTGCATACCAGTGTGATCTTATGTTTATTTGTTTGTGTGTATGTGTTTTGGACTTGAATATGTTCTCAAATGATTTCTTGTTGAGTTCCGGTCATTTCGGTTACTCACTCATTTGTTTTCGAGTTCCAAGTTAGAAGTTACGAAACTTTCTGTACACTTATCGTACATGGTTTTCGTCTTTTCGATTTTCATAATTTTTTCATGAAAATTTTGTTGATGTCCATGTCCATGAGGAAGTTATGGTTTGTAATCTGAAAACGAATTCGGAATTCGGAATTCGGAGAACAATCAAAGAACGTGAGAGGTGCGCAAAAGGGTGCTAAAGGGTAAAATATGGCAAATTGCCATTTGCCCCTTTGGCCATGGAGAGCACGTGTGGCACAAGCCAAAACATGCTCTCTGTGCCCGTGTGCTTCACGGCAAACAAAAGTTGAATCTTCACCTGATTCATGTGAGATGCTTGAATAAATTTCATTTCATGAATTAAGAGATTTTATAGTGTGCATTGCATACACATGAATTTTGGTGTGCCTTGCTCAATCACATTCTTGTGTTGACTTTGCATAACTTTCTATTGGTCATTTAAAGGTTTTCTTGTGTGAGCCTACCACACCGAAAGAATCTTTTTCAATTTATATTTCCCTCCTTCCCGTAAATCAAAATAGTGAAAAAGAAAGACCAAAATCATTTTGTGTAGTATTTTTTTCTCTCAATTCTCTCATCTTAATTTGATCATATCTTTCTCATTTCAACTCCGAATCACTTGATTCAAAAGCCAAAAATGTTGGTCTTGATGAGAGGAACAAACTCCAAGCATTTTTAGAGTCAAATAATTTTGTGATTGTTTGCAGCAAGCTGATTTCAAGTCTATTATTTGACTCTAAAAATGAAATTTCATTTGGGCTTGAGTTTGAGTTTTACAACCCAAACGCCTACGTACCCTATATTTAATAAGGATCAAAGCCCTCGTAGTTCATTAATCAAATTTGATTACTCTAACTTGTAAACCAATATTCGAGCATAAATTCACCTCATACAGGAGTATTCATTCCTAGAGAAAGAAATCTCTATAAATTGACAACCATAATAATTCTGAAATCAAATGAACATCTGAAAACTCACCTTGAAATTTCATAGCAAAGTTCCAATCATTCCGTTAATTAATTACAACCATCAAAGTATTAAGTACTTCATTCATTTTCGACAAAGATTTCGTCAATAATAATTATCAAGGGTGACGTACTTCCAAGATCACCGCTAAATCATTAATACTAACGAATTAGCACATTTTGAAAGAAAGAACATACATAAGAACAAGTTCATCGTAGCATAAACAATTGGGACATGAGGGAAAAGTATGTTGTCGAGACAAATAGATAGAATATTATACATATATAAGAACTCTAATGCTGATATAATTTTGTGTAATTGACCAACAGTTGACATGAATTTGAACTGCAAAATAATCTAATAAATCACACTACCCCGAACAATCTTTGAAAACTCTTTATAAAATCTTGTTCTATAAATCTAATTCAATAATATTTCTATTTTTGAACATTTCTTAAAACATACAAACAATCCGGAGATCTGTCATCTAACTAAATGAATAAATCATTTATTTCTAATAATTCTCTAATTAACTTAATCTAACATATAATTCTTAAAATAAATAAATCTTAATAAAATGTATCCACTCATAGGACTGCTGTGCTCAAATCTGCTTTCGGGACTGGATTCCACCTGGATTCATCTATTTCTGGATTCACCACAAACTCTAAGCCTCTGTTCTAGGTGTGTGTTTCTCTCCTGAGATTTCCGTTCAACGATCCGAATGGTTAGATCATAGAACCACAAGTGAAGAAGGTTCTACCCAAAAATCAGCACAATCGGATGGCAGATCAAAGAGATATCTCATATTGAAGAAATCTGCGCAGCACCTCCCCTGTTTTCTGTCCAGCCCTCTTCGGAACCGCAAATCTCACAACAGGGAGCTCTGTTCTACAATTCCACCGTCCAGAATTTAGTCCCGTGTGCCGGAAAAGTTTGAGCTCGATCAGACCATGACTTGACCTCCGATCAGCCCTCTGAAGATTTCTGGACGGTAGCCTCAAACTCACAATTTCTGCACTCTTTTCCTTTTTCTCTCTTCTTGTCTCTTGGCCGAGTCCCTTCTCTCTCTCATTTAAATCTCTTTCTTTCCTCATATCAGATTCTCTCAATCTCTCCGATTATACCTATATCTCCCTTCTTTCTTTTTCTTTCTTGCTATCTCTCTCTTTCTCTCTCACGAGCACAACCCATCTCCCTTTCTGCCTTCCTTCTTTTCTTCCATTTTTTTTTTCTTCATTGACCGACCCTCTCTCCCTCTCTTTCTTTCTCTTCTTCTTTTTCTCCACCGCCTCTCCTTTTATTCTCCTCCACTTCTTTTTCTTTTTCTTTTATTTTATATAATATTAATCAACAACTAAACACGTGACACCTCACACAAGTCATACCCCACTTGCCACTTAATTAGAAAATTGCACTTTCAACCCTTATAATATTTCTTATTCCTTTTCAACTCATCATATGCATAGAAAATTACAATCTCACCCATTGAATCTTACTAATTTAAGTTTGAGCCCAGATGCTAGGCTTGGAAGAATTTCTAGGACTGGACCTTACAGGTCCAATCCAAATCATTACTCCACATGTCATAATTTTATGCATTGAAAACACTATCATCGGTCTAAAGTCCTTTTTGAAACTAAATTGAGCCCAAATTCAAAAATAATTATGGCAAACTATTTAAAAACGATTCGACCTATTTTTCAGGATATTACATTCCGTACCCTAGCTTTCCAACCTATAAATACATCACATTTTCTCCTTTGAAATACACTTGTTCATCCAAGAAATTCCTTTCTCCACCATTCCTAATCTCACCATTTCTCCTCTCTAATCTCTCAACAAACAACTAGATTACTTCACCTAACTATTCATCTCTTTCCATTATCTCCATTTCCTTACCTTTGTCACTTACCATTAGACACCCACCTATCTAGACACATCCTCTTCTACCACTCTTGACACTAGGAGCATCAAGGGAAAGGAAGGAGCAAGCACTAAAAAATGAGGCATATGGGTGATTTCCTTAACTATTACTTCCTATTCATTTGATTGTAACTATGTGTAACTAAACCCCTAATTTAGGGGATAGATTTGAGGAATATTTGGTTGTGGGTATTTGCTTAAGCTTTGTAATGAATCTCTATATGTATTCTATTTATTTATTCATTAGATTCTATTCACTATGTGATTGATTTGTATATCCACTTGTTAATTACAATCTTGTTTAGAATAATATGTTATGCAATCATCCTTGGATTGAGACCCTTGCGTGATTAAGAACCCAATAAATATGATAGATTAGTGGAGGGTATATCAACCACACTAATCTAAACCTAGATTTGTAACCAACCAATCCCACAATGACCCCCTTTCCTTAATCGGTTAGGCATTATGGTAGGAAGATGTTTAGGGTTCATAGTAATGACCTAAATGTAGGGAAAAATACCGTAGTACACGCAGCGGAAGTGAGACTAAAAATAGATTTAGTACAGTTTAAAATTTTTACATATTTGAACCTTAACCCTTTAATTAATTAAACATACGTATCAAAAAGTAACATACCTCTTGTCGCGTGATCCGATTGACTTGCGTCGATGGTAATCCGCAAGATCTTCAATCCCAGCACGAACGTGAATCACCTAGGAGCGTGGTCTCCCTTTTCTTTGAATTGCAAACCTGAGAATGGACAAACAAACTTTTCTTTTTCTTTTGTCATTCACAAAACAATCAAAAGAATACAAAGATTATTCCGGTCACTTTTGAGTTCTCAATCTAATGATCGAAACTCGTGTGAACCTAATTCGATGTTCTACACACAAACTTATTGATGAACAAGCAATTAGTGTACCATCAAAAGAATAATCTCTTCTCTCTTTTATGTCTTAGTAGAATAAAATTAATACTTTTCTATGAATTGAGAAGAAGAAGAAAAATTGAATCAATAAACAACTAGGGTGGCCGAATTCTATATCTTGTATTATATAGGTGGCCGAAATTTCTTCTCTTCATTCCTTAGGGTTGGCCGAATCCTACATGTATTCCAATTAGGGTTGCCGCAAACTCCTCTAGAAAAAAGATTTGTGTTGCACCCTAATTCACATGTAATTAGACACCTAACCCTAATTCAACTCATAAGTATTTTTATTCTTTTATTGACTTAATAAAAGACTTTCCTATTTGATTAAATAAACAAAACTTATTATTTATTTTCTTACCAAATAATTCTTTTACTTTTAGTATACTACTACCAATAGTATATCTCTAGGAAATATATTTCCTCATCAGAAAAAGATTTGTTTCTTAATTAAACAATTAATTAATAAATTAATTAATTCTTATTTAATTAAACAATGAAACAAAATAATATATTAGGTTAATATATTCACCTTGCCGCCCCATTTATATAAATGGGCCATATATTATTTTCTTATTTCATTTAATCCATTGGACTTTAAATAAAAAACCCATATGTGAACCAGACCCATTCCTACTAAAAGAAACAAGCCCACATGCCTTTCATTAATATATTAATATAATTGAGCAGCCCATTAAATAAATAATGTGCAAATTATATTCTTAATATATTAAATGCAATTCTAGATGGACCCATAAATTGGTCTGGTAGAATATATCAAGTGATCCATGCAAGTCCGTGTGGATTGGGGATCTTGGCGGGCTATCTAAATTTAAGCTTCAATAGACATAACCTAATCACAATCAACAAATGATTCACTTAGGTCCGATCCATTAATTTTAACTCATTCCACTAAAGAGCTAAAATTGAACTCTTAAATAAAGATAGAATAAGAAGATGTTCCTCATTCATACCCTAGACAATCATGTTGGAGATAGTGTATCCTCGTGATTAATATCAGTAATCGCCAAGAGTTCATAGACCGCCTATTACTCTCCAAGTTACCATATTTACTCATATGACCACGTTTTGAATTTGGATATTTTGACTTGTCCAGAAGCCATGTTTTCAATAGTCACTATCGAAAACTCAACGTTGAGATTTAATATCCAATTACCTCAAAACATCCATATGATGATATTATACTCTCATTTAATAAATGGAGCCACGATGTCTATATCTATAAATGAAGTCCTCTATCGATTAACAAATGAATATCACCAAACTATCGAGGATAGACTATGCTATATAATCATACTCATTGATAACTCAAATGATATCACTTGCAACCATAAGTCCATCATTTATCTCAGGATTAAGATAGACTCTCCGATTGTCCTGATAATGAAAAGACTATTATCTATTGACGGTTCTAGATAAAGCTTTTCATTGTGATCTAGTTCAATGCACCCAGTGCACTAGATTCTTTTACTCGAAGACACTCCGATGATTTTAGACTCATGATATCTCATTTGATCTCACTCAAACGCTAGCAAAAGAATTCTACAACTTTAACAAGATAAATGTGCCCAACCTTTAACTTAAGTTGTGAACATTATTCAAGACTAACTAAAGAATTGTGTCTACCTCATACATATCCAGATGTATGAACAATTCTTCTTTTCTCATAGTCTTTAGATCTTATGATTATTTACTTTGACAATTATAATATTAAACTATAAATGCTATAAGATTTTTTAAACCAGAAATCACTTTATTAATATGAAAAAGATTATCAATTACAACATTACACTCTTGTTATTGAGCATAATCCTAACAATCTCCCACTTGCGCTATAGCAAATGTGTCATATCTCTCATGCCCATGTTCTCTAGATGCCCATCGAAACTCTTCTGAGATAGAGCCTTTGTGAAGGGATCCGCTAGATTTTCTGCTGACGCGATTTTGGTAATCGTCACGTCACCTCTTTGAACAATCTCCCTTCAGAGATGATACTTTCTTTCAATGTGTTTTCCTCTCTTGTGACTTCTTGGTTCTTTCGAATTAGCCACTGCTCCACTGTTGTCACAGTAGATAGTGATCTGTTTATTCGCACTAGGAACCACTTCCAAGTCAATCAAGAATTGGCGGAGCCAAACAGCCTATTTGGCAGCCTCGCATGCAGCAACATACTCAACTTCCATGGTGGAATCAGCAATACAAGATTGCTTGATACTCCTCCATATGACTGTTCCTCCTCCAATAGTAAACACAGCCCCTGATGTGGATTTTCTGGAGTCAGAATCTGATTGGAAATCAGAATCTGTATACCCAACGGGAATCAAATCCCCTCCAGAGTATACAAGCATATTATCTCTCGTTCTCTTGAGATACTTGAAAATATGCTTGACTGCCGTCCAGTGATCAGGACCAGGTTTCGATTGAAACCTGCTAACTATGCCAACAACAAAACAAATATCTGGTCTAGTGCAGAGCATTGTATACATGAGACTTCCAACTGCCGAGACATATGGAACTCTACTCATGAATTGCTCTTCATGCTCATTCTTAGGAACTTGTTCCATAGAAAGCTTGATTCCATGTCTGAAAGGTAACATACCTTTCTTGGAATCCTGCATGGAAAACCTAGACAAGATCTTGTCTATGTATGAAGCTTAGGATAATGCAATCGTTTTATTCTTTCTATCCCTTATTACTTGGATACCTAGAATAAAACTTGCTTCTCCTAAGTCCTTCATATCAAATTGTTTTGCTAACCATTCTTTTACTGATGTCAATACACCTACATCGTTTCCAATGAGTAGTATATCATCAACATAAAGAATTAGGAAAACCAACTTGTCACCTTTAATCCTTTTGTATACATAAGGTTCGTCAGGATTCTAAATAAATCCAAAACCTTTGACAGCTTGATCGAACCTTATGTTCTAGGATCTGGATGCTTGCTTTAATCCATATATGGACTTCTGCAACTTGCATACCTTTTCCATTTGGCCCTTTTCAATGAATCCTTCTGGTTGCATCATGTAGACGCTTTCGTCAAGACTTCTATTAAGGAAAGCTGTCTTGACGTCCATTTGCCAAATCTCTAGATCTAAAGATGCTGCAATGGATAAGAGTATCCTAATGGATTTAAGCATGGCCACAGGAGAGAAAGTTTCCTCGTAATCGATACCTTCTTTCTGTGTATACCCTTTAGCTACCAATCTAGCTTTAAAGGTTTCCACCTTTCCATCCATACCTCTTTTCCTCTTGTATACCCACTTGCACCTAATGGGTTTTATCCCTTTAGGCAAGTCTACAAGGTACCAAACTTTGTTATCGAACATAGATTCAATCTCAGATTGCATTGCCTTTTGCCAATGGCGACTATCAACATCCTCCATTGCTTCCTTATACGTGTAGGGATCATCGTCGTCCGGGAGATTCTCCACTGATTCTCCCAGACTGATGTATCTTTCGGGTTGTGTTCTAAACCTCTCACTACGACGAGGAATGGTAGGTTGTTGATCTTGTGTTGGATCGGAACCAATAATTGGGTTAGGTTGTGTAACCTCTCGTGGAATTGTATCTCCTGACATCTCATTCAGGACAATTCTACTTCTAGGCACAAAATCATTCATATAGTCCTTTTCCATAAATTTAGCATTTGTCGAAACAAATACTTTAAGATCTGAAGGACTACAGAAATAATATCCTTTAGTTTTTTTTTGGATACCCTACAAATATACATGTTTCCGAACGGGACTCCATCTTTTCTATCTTTCCTTTTAACACATGCGCAGGACAACCAAATATTCTTGAGTGTTGTAAACTAGGCTTGCGCCCAGTCAACAACTCATGCGGTGTTTTAGGAACAGACTTAGATGGTACATCGTTTAGAATGTATATAGCAGTTTGTAAAGCATATCCCCAAAAAGAAATAGGAAGTGTTGAATAACTCAACATAGACCTAACCATATCCAAAAGAGTTCTATTTCTCCTTTTTGCTACCCCATTCTGTTGAGGTGTACCTGGTGCAGAAAACTGAGAAACTATCCCATTATCAATAAGATATTGCTGAAACTCACCAGATAGATATTCTCCACCACGATCCGATCTCAAGATTTTTATGTGTTTCTCAAGCTGATTTTCCACTTCAGCTTTGAATGCTTTGAACATGTCAAAAGCATCCGACTTGTGTCGCATGAGATACACATAACCAAATCTCGAGTAATCATCTGTGAAGGTGATGAAGTACTCATATCCACCTCTAGCTTGAATGCTCATAGGTCCACATACATCAGTGTGTATCAATCCTAAACATTCAGTGGCTCTTGCACCTTTGGCAGAGAACAACCTTTTGGTCATTTTACCTTCCAAACAAGATTCACAAGTTGGTAGATCATCAACCTTTAAGTCACTTAAAGGTCCGTCACATACCAATCTTTTAATCCTATTAAGGTTAATATGACCTAGGCATAAATGCCAAAGGTAGGTTTCATCTATTGATAATTTTACTCTTTTATGATCAGATTCCGTTAATTCCGTGTCTAACGAGTGAGAGATATTTCTATGCAAAAAGTATAGACCGTTTTCCAATGTACCTTGGCAAATAATTTTGTCATTCTTACTATTAATAAAAACTTTATTAAAAGTAACCGAATATCCAAATTTATTTAAACAAGAAACTGAAATTAAATTCCTCTTGAATTGAGGTACATAATAAACGTCTATCAAATCTAAATGCCTTCTAGAATCCAAATAAACTCTAATATCTCCCACTGCATTTGCAGACACTAACGTTTTGTTGCCTAAGCGCAAATTGATTTCATTCTTACTCAGCCTTCTCCTTTCTTGGAACCCCTGCAAGGAATAACAAACATGATTAGTGGCTCCAGAGTCTATGATCCAAAGATCTATAGAATCTGCCAAAAAACATGTTTCAAGATAATCCACATTACCTTCTTCCTTCTTATTCTCGGATTTTGGGCAATTTCTTTTCCAATGTCCCTTTTCACCACAAAGGAAGCATTTCCCTTTGATCTTGGTTACTTTCTTGGTCTCCTTCTTGGTAGGCCCAAGTTGTTTTTTCTTCTGTTGTTTCTTGACCTTCTGACGGGTCTTAACAGTAGCAACTTTACCAACCATATGAATATCTTGACCCTTGCCTTTCACAAGGATCTTTTCAGCACTTTGAACATCTTGCATTAGGCCTTGTAAGGTGTATTCCTTTTTGTTCAAAGTGTAGTCCAATTTGAACTGATCAAATGAATCTGACAATGAATTGACAACCATATCAATTTTTGTCTCACCATCTATCTCAATGCCATGCAGTTCAGCAATGTTGAGATGTGCTATGACTTTCATCATATGATCCTTCACAGCCTGTCCAGGTTTCATCCTAAGATTCATAAAAGCAGTCACTGCCTCTCTCTTAGTCGTCCTAGACTTCATAGCAAACATCTCCTCTAGAGATATCATTATATCAGCAGCAGACTCCATTCCTTCATGCTGCTGTTGCAACACGTCGGAGATAGTAGCCATAATGTAACATTTGGCCATATCATCTGAAGTCTTCCACTGCTCATACTCATCTCTGTGCATTATGCTAGATTCATTATTAGGAGCAGGTGGTTTAGGAGTAGTTAGAACAAACTTATGTTTTTCACTTTGCAACAACAACCCAATTTTCCTTTTCCATGTGACATAATTATCTCCAGTTAAAGTGTTATCTTTCAGGATGTTCATAAGTGATGGGGTCATGATTTCTGAATAAAACAAAACATATATAAGTAAATAATCATGATAAAGCACTTTTAAATATTTATCTTGAATTAAATAAATAACTCAATCATAAAAATTCAACGGTGATCCAACACCCATAAACGTTACGCCTCCTTTGGGAGTTCGCACCATTTACTAGTTAGACTAGGTCTCACCTAATTGTTAACATAACAACCAGCGTTTTCAATTTTAGCCTTGCAATTTTATTGACAAGAACTCTTGGGAGGATATCAATAAAATTACATTGAGTGTGTTACCAAGATATCGACCCTCAATTTTCTCTCACGAAAATCCCTCCTTGGGGAGTAGATCTCGTTTGAGTCCATTGTCTAGTCTATCCTTATAAGGAAGTATGTTGCTAAATTCCATTCATGGACGCCCGTTGGGGGGATTACCAATAAATAATAAAGCTCAACTAACCTTGGAGGCCATAGGTGTTACAAAAACACCTTCTCCCACTCAATTATTTAAGACGTGTGATTAAATCTCATAGAATGATTTACCAAGTTATCTAGATGCCAATTTAGATACCTAAATCATTCAATGCATGTTCATACCAAAAGAGATATATGAGTGGCACTCCTATTCTATATGTCATGTTATCATACAATAACAAATATTGTAATATTTATGCAAAAAATAAATAGCAACAATTTTGGTCCATCCTAGAAAAGCAAGTAAATTACAATTTGTCAGGAATACAAGATCTTCAAGTGGCCATCAACCATACGCACATCCCTCGACCTCCTCCCATGGGCGTGCACAGCCCACAACCCCACAAAGGCGCTGCCGTGTGCAGCCCATGAGACCACATAGGGCTGCCGTGCGCAGCCCACCATGTAATGGGCTTGCCATGCGCAGCCCAATCCACTCCTAGGGTGCGCACGGTGCTCGTTCTTAGTTCCGGTTGCTTCCTTTTTCTTCAAGTCTTTGAATCTTCAATGCTTGAACATATTACAGCAGTATTTAAACTAATAAAATACTGCAGTATTTTTTTTTTTTTTTTATTCACTGCAGTACTTTTTACAAAAGAAAAAATGCACATAAAATTAAATAAAAACTGCAGTAAAAATACTGCACTTAAAATAAAATAAAAATAAAACCTAGCAACTTCCAAGAAGGAATTATGGCGATGATAGACCACCCTTCTTGTTACAATTCTGAAACAAAAAATTACATTGAAAATCTAGGACCAAAATCAAGCAACAACAATCCACATAATAAACATATATAAAACCATACATCCACATGTAATTATATATGCGAATACCTACAGTGCCATCTCTTTCTAAACATGCATAATCACAATAAAAAGAAATAGATCCACGTATATATACGTTAATTAATTAAAAGGGTTCAACCAAGGCTCTGATACCAATTGTAGGGAAAAATACCGTAGTACACGTAGCGGAAGCAAGACTAAAAATAGATTTAGTACAGTTTAAAATTTTTCCATATTTGAACCTTAACCCTTTAATTAATTAAACATACTTATCAAAAAGCAACATACCTCTTGTCGCGTGATCCGATTGACTTGCGTCGATGGTAATCCGCAAGATCTTCAATCCTAGCACGAACGTGAATCACCTAGGAGCGTGGTCTCCCTTTTCTTTGAATTGCAAACCTGAGAATGGACAAACAAACTTTTCTTTTTCTTTTGTCAGTCACAAAACAATCAAAAGAATACAAAGATTATTCCGGTCACTTTTGAGTTCTCAATCTAATGATCGAAACTCGCGTGAACCTAATTCGATGTTGTACTCACAAGCTTATTGATGAACAAGCAATTAGTGTACCATCAAAAGAATAATCTCTTCTCTCTTTTATGTCTTAGTAGAATAAAATTAATACTTTTCTATGAATTGAGAAGAAGAAGAAAAATTGAATCAATAAACAACTAGGGTGGCCGAATTCTATATCTTGTATTATATAGGTGGCCGAAATTTCTTCTCTTCATTCTTTAGGGTTGGCCGAATCCTACATGTATTCCAATTTGGGTTGCCGCAAACTCCTCTACAAAAAAAGATTTGTGTTGCACCCTAATTCACATGTAATTAGACTCCTAACCCTAATTCAACTCATAAGTATTTTTATTCTTTTATTGACTTAATAAAAGACTTTCCTATTTGATTAAATAAATAAAACTTATTATTTATTTTCTTACCAAATAAGTCTTTTACTTTTAGTATACTACTACCAATAGTATATCTCTAGGAAATATATTTCCTCATTAGAAAAAGATTTGTTTCTTAATTAAATAATTAATTAATAAATTAATTAATTCTTATTTAATTAAACAATGAAACAAAATAATATATTAGGTTAATATATTCACCTTGTCGCCCCACTTGTATAACTAGGCCATATATTATTTTCTTATTTCATTTAATCCATTGGACTTTAAATCAAAAGCACACATGTGAACCAGACCCATTCTTACTAAAAGAAACAAGCCCACATGCCTTTCATTAATATATTAATATAATTGAGCAGCCCATTAAATAAATAATGTGCAAATTATATTCTTAATATATTAAATGCAATTCTAGATGGACCCATAAATTGGTCCGGTAGAATATATCAAGTGATCCATGCAAGTCCGTGTGGATTGGGGATCTTGGCGGGCTATCTAAATTTAAGCTTCAATAGACATAACCTAATCACAATCAATAAATGATTCACTTAGGTCCGATCCATTAATTTTAACTCATTCCACTAAAGAGTTAAAATTGAACTCTTAAATAAAGATAGAATAAGAAGATGTTCCTCATTCATACCCTAGACAATCATGTTGGAGATAGTGTATCCTCGTGATTAATATCAGTAATCCCCAAGAGTTCATAAACCGCCTATTACTCTCCAAGTTACCATATTTACTCATATGACCACGTTTTGAACTTGGATATTTTGACTTGTCCAGAAGCCATGTTTTCAATAGTCACTATCGAAAACTCAACGTTGAGATTTAATATCTAATTACCTCAAAACATCCATATGATGATATTATACTCTCATTTAATAAATGGAGCCACGATGTCCATATCTATAAATGAAGTCCTCTATCGATTAACAAATGAATATCACCAAACTATCAAGGATAGACTATGCTATATAATCGTACTCATTGATAACTCAAATGATATCACTTGCAACTTTAAGTCCATCATTTATCTCAGGATTAAGATAGACTCTCCGATTGTCCTGATAATGAAAAGACTATTATCTATTGACGGTTCTAGATAAAGCTTTTCATTGTGATCCAGTTCAATGCACCCAGTGCACTAGATTCTTTTACTCGAAGACACTCTGATGATTTTAGACTCATCATATCTCATTTGATCCCACTCAAATGCTAGCAAAAGAATTCTACAACTTTAACAAGATAAATGTGCCCAACCTTTAACTTAAATTGTGAACATTATTCAAGACTAACTAAATAATTGTGTCTACCTCATACATATTCTGATGTATGAACAATTCTTCTTTTCTCATAGTCTTTAGACCTTATGATTATTTACTTTGACAATTATAATATTAAACTATAAATGATATAAGATTTGTTAAACCATAAATCACTTTATTAATATGAAAAAGATTGTCAATTACAACATTACACTCTTGCTATTGAGCATAATCCTAACACTAAATACATCATAGAAAACAAATGGTTAACATATAGAGATTGGTCCATTAATGTGGCTTAAAAAGCACTACCCATACCCACTTGCTAATCCATCTTTTCCCTAACTTCTATATTAATTGTTAAACCCATTCTCTTATCTAGTATTGTTGATATTGGACTCCTATCTATTTCAACTTCTCTTTATATTATTGTCATTTACTTTACTTGCATGTTTTGTGGTTTATCAAACCACACACTATCCTCTTACTATGATTTGCTTAATTGCATTTAGGACTAGTTAATTCATTCAACTAATTACTCTAATTCTCTGTGGAACGAATCCTTACTTACCATTTTACTAATCTTTACATCCTAAAAAGATTTTCTAGTGGTAAAAACATGGTTTTCTAAAAGATCACATTTATACATAAAACATCATTTTGTTGAGTACCAAAACGACCTCATCAACCTTGAGCTTGTTTTTTTATGGAAAAGTTTATTATGGGGTAGACAATTCTTGGAGGCTGGTGCAAGGTGGAAGTTGGGTGATGAATCTAAGATCTACATTATAAGGATCGTTGGATCCTGAGGCCGTCAACTTTAAAAGTTTTATCTTCTCTAATTATTAAGTGGATCCATATGATTTCGTTATATTACTTTCACTTTTTTTTCGCTTTTGGAGTTGATTGGTTGGAACTATATTTTTGGAATTTTTTTGTTTTGGAATTATTGTATGAATGGGTTTGTAATTGTTTTCAGAGTTTGAAAGAATTTTAAGTGGCTTGAACTGTGGAGTTAATATTGATTGATAGTTAGTTTCATGGATTTCAATTGTTTGTTGGAACTGGTTGCAAGTTTTGTTTATTGTTGAAAGACTCAATTTTCTGCCTACTTGTTTCTAGGTTTAAATGCGACAAGTTACTTTATGAACTTCTTAAATTGGATTTACCATCAACTAGCATAGCTTATATTCAATTAGATCTCAATTAGGATTGTTTTATCACAACATTTCCCATATTTGTGAGAGATTAGTGGTTCTTTGCTAAATTAACTTTTTTCATTTAGATAGCCATTAAATGTAAGCAACCTAAGCTTGAGATGAATTCTTTATGTTTTGTTTTCTTTTATATATTTTTGTCTTTTTATTGAGAATTCTTGATTCACCTTGAAAAGTTTCTCTTATTTATTACATTATGAGTCATGTTTCATTTATAGGCACAATCTATATAACACTAGTGTATGGTGCACTGGAAATATTGTTGCATGTGATCATATGTGAATAGCATGTAATCACATGTATATAATGTTATCGCGTATAAGTTACATGTGATCACGATAGAACAAGACTTAAATTTTATAAATATGAGGGAATGTTACTTGTTGTATACTTATTTGTATCTTACGAGTTAAAAGAGATATACTATAACCGGTCAACTTTTTTGTTATAGGTGCCACCTAGATGTCGTATTGTCACTCTATTGTTGAACTTACACACATCAAGTGTTCTTCAATCCAAGTTTGAACAATGCTCTTAGAGAAAATGTGGGCCTTGTCGAGATTTTTTTTAAAAAAAAGTGACATTGTTGAAGCATTCTGTAGGATAAATATCGATGTTTCCCTGGTGCATGAAAGAGTGCAAAACAATGAGACACAATCATTTTGCTCCATTACAATATAAGAAATTGAAGAATATCCAAACAATGGAAACACAAGTTATATTTCATCAAATTATTGTGAGTTGATTACATTTCGTTTCTAAAAATTTTACATGATTTATTGTATTTTTAAAATATAAAGGAAAAGACTAATTAAATTTTGTTTTAGGTTGGTGAATTATCATTTTGTTTTATGTTACAGAGGTCTAAGAAACAAAATGCATGCGTACTTTCAAGACTTTCCATCATTGGAGCAAGCAATAACACATCCACATAAGTATGCATCCAAGGATGACTGGGTGTGGCTTTGTCTCCACGTCTTTAAACCTGAGGAATTTAAGGTATGTATGACATTCACATGTATTTTAAATTGTGGATTTTTTATCAAATATTTTCATCAATTGTTGATCTTAAATGATCAATATAACATGTATTTGTCATATTTTTGAATTCCTTTATCATATGTAGGGATGGCAATTTAACCCAAACCCGCAGGCACCTACTCGAACCTAAACCGCATGGGCCAGGTTTGGGTTTTATGATTCAAGTCATGGGTCGGGTTCAGTTTTGAAGAAACCAACTCGAAGCTAGTGTGGGTTCTCCTATTCTCTAATCTCTACTCTCTCTCACACAAACACACTCTATCTCCCTCTCTCCTAAAATAATCATGTCTGGAAGAGTTGGTCGCCATTAGAAGAGGTCTTCGCAGAGCATTTTCATCAACTTTGATGACTTCTCTACTGTGGTGATATGGGTGCAACACAAATATTTACCATTAGAGGAGGGATTCACAGAGTGTGTTCATCAACTTTGATGACCTTTCTTTGTGTCACACTGATATCATCAGCTGTAGAGAGGTCATCAAAGTTGATGAACATGCTTTGTGAAGCCCTTCTTTGATGGCGACCAGCTCTTCCGAACATGTTTCTCTTTAGAGATAGAGAGAGATAGTGTGTGTGGGAGAGTATAGATTAGAGAAAAGGAAATAAGACATATGATCATTTATATTGCTCACCTTTTTCGTCTGCTTTTCATTTTTTTTTTTATTTGCTCCTTAATCTCTTTATTTTTCTATTGAATTTTTGTTGCTTGTGTTGTTACAATGTTTTGCAAATTTTGTAATCTCATTTGTGTTGAAAATTAAAAAAAATAAAAAATAAAAAATAAAAATTGACTCCATGAAATACCATTTTAAAATAACATACATAAAAATCCATAAAAACCATTTTGACAAAACATAAAACCATAAAAACCATTAATATCCATAAAATCATAAGCATCCATTAACATCCATATTCTGATACTTCTGCTGAAGATATCAGACCATAAACCATCCATAAATAACTATAACCATACCATAAAAACCATTAATAAACATAAATAACCACAAACATGAAAATGATAATAATAGAAGAGAGTTTACAAAATATTTACATGAAAAATTACTTCTTTCCATTAACCATACATCCCATTCCATGTTTTTTTCTCTTGTACAATTTACAATGCCCGAAGGGGGGTTTATATACAAAATATAGAGCAATGTGCCACCATTAGATCGCACTGACACATTGTCATCCAACGGTCGATGTGCTACAATAAACTGGAACTCTGCCAGACGTGATTTACAGACATAAGGACTGGCACAACCGCCAATAGTATCTGAAAAATCTAAAAGTAAATCTAACACATACCAAAGCAATCTAAAAGAATATAAATAGTATAATCAATTCAATTTGAACTAAACTAACATAACCATAGTTAAATCATAACTTAACCATAATTAAACCATAATCCATACAATAACTCAACCATAGTTAAATCATAACCATAAAGTATTTAAGAAAAGTTTCATATTTCCAACAATTTGAATACATTGGGATTGGTTTGTGTCCTAAACCAACTCAAGTGAATTTTGAGGAGATTATAGAAGAGACACATAGGTTGCAAAACATTGTTACATCACAAGCTACATAAATTCAAGAGCAAAAGAAAAATATTGAAAAGTAAACGGAAGAGTTTAGTGATATTAAAGATCATATGTCTCATGTCATCTTCTCTAATCTCTACTTCCCTCCCCCACCCCCCCCACCCCTACCCCTTCACACTGAAATTTCCCTCAATGTAGTAGTGAAATATACTTAGAGGGGGGGTGAATAGGTATAGGCTCCAATTCTTCCAATTAAAAATAATGCGGAAAATTACAAGGCAAATGCACACTTGATTAGATTTAGCAAATGAATTGATTACACTAAGACAAGAGTTAATCAATTTACAAGATGTGCAAACAATGTAATATATGGAAGATAAAAGAAAGTAAAGCAAAATTGAACACAATGATTTTAACGTGGTAAAACTTCAATGAGGAAACATCCACGGGTTGATACCACAACCACCGGCGAAGCAATCCACTATATGAAAAAGGACTTACACACTCAAGCTATCACTCATGATATCCGCTCAAGCTATCAACTCCTAATCTACCCTCGGGCTAGTGAATCACCAAGCCTACTTCCTATCCGAGATGTGTCCTACACCTCTAGAAAGCAACTTCCTATCCAAGACGCTCACGTCTCTAGGAAGATTTCTTGCTTGCCTATCCGGATCCTCCCGACCCTAGACAAGACTTCCTTGCTTGATTATCCGAGTCCTCCCGACTCTAATCAAGGCTCCCTTGCTCTATCCACAAAGCTTCACTCACTTTGCTAGAGACTTTAACCTAATGCAAGGCTATGATCTAAAGTGATGCAAATGATGCAAGCACAATCAAATTAAGCTAGATGATCAATCAAGCAAAATGTACATGTTCAAAGATAGTCTAGAATATGATTTCAACACACAATCACAAAAGTTATCTAGAAATCAAGACATGCAAATCAATAAGAACAAAGGTATCAATATTCAATTTAGCACACTAAAAAACCTAGTTCTTAGATCATGAAATAAAACATAGAAAATAACATGAAGCACATCACATATATGTTTTCTAGAATCAATTTCATGATAAATCAAGTTTAGCGCAAATATGTTCAAAACACATTACAAAGCTAAAACTCAATTAACAAATGATCAAATAACCCTAGCATGTGATCTAACATACTTCTTAACAAATTTCATCAATCAAATGGAAAGAATCAATAGTTGATCAAAAATGAAATTGAAAAAAAAAAAGAAGTTGAAAATCAAGTACTGACCACGGACTGGAAATGGACCAGCTGAGAAAAATGCCGAAGTCAACTGCCTCTGGAAATGCTTGGGGTTTGTAGCTCTCTTCGAGACCAACAATTTTGGTTTTTGAATTGAATGATTTCGAGTTCGTATGAGAGAGATATGATCAAAACAAGTAAACAAAAATTGTTGAAAAACTGATGCGGGATTTCAAGTGTTCTTCAAAAATTTTCATAAGTGTGGAGGGAAAGAGGTTTGATTAAAAGGAGGGAAAAGGAGAAGATTTCCGAGCAAATCATGTGCTGCCATGTCAGCACCTCGTGGGGGGCGCGTGGGGCCCACGGGAGTAGAAGGCTCCCTTTCCCGTGGGGCCCACGGCCTCCCACACGGGCTGGCCAAGTGGCCACACGTGATTTGCACACCTCTCGCGCGCTACCTCGGTTCGTTGCCCCATATCTTGAGCATCCGACCTTCGATTTCGAATCCGTTTTCAGATTACGAACCGTGACTCCCTCACGCACGACTACGACTACGACTACTCAACTTTGAAAAATGGTTGAGAAATCATCTCGGACTCCGATGATGAAATCAACACAACAAATGAGAACGAAAAGTAGACTAGTCATCTTGTTTGGACTCGAAACCTTAAGAGTGAGTAACCGAAATGACCGGAACTCGATAAGGCATTAAATAAGAACATGTTCAAGTCCTAAACACAAAATATGAAAACAAATAAACATATATTCACACAAACATGCCATATCAAAGAGATAGTCACAAAGCATGCAATTTCACAATGTTTGTCAATACAAGATCAATGCATGAGCATGCTATGAAGTGTGTGAATGTGTTATACCAAATGTTTGAACCACGATGCAGGGACACACATGTATGAATTGTGTGTGTGTGCGCTAACG
Source organism: Acer saccharum (assembly GCA_030490815.1). Lineage (NCBI taxonomy): Eukaryota > Viridiplantae > Streptophyta > Magnoliopsida > Sapindales > Sapindaceae > Acer > Acer saccharum. The sequence goes on from CM059867.1 coordinate 29,500,495, forward strand.
CCTTGCAAGAGGGTGGAAGTCAAGTTTTACCTTTGACGATTTTCACCTCTTGAAGACGACTTTTGCACTAGATGTTGCTCTTCACTCTTTGAGCTTCCTTTCTTCAAATAATGTCCTAAGCAACAACTAATACAATCATAGAGTGTTTTGCAATGGAATCAAGCCAATACAAATAGTGAATCTTACACACACACACACACACACACACACGCACACGCACACACACACACACACACACTCTCTCTCTCTCTCCTTCTCCCAAAAGAAACATGTCTAGAAGAGTTAGTCGTCATCAGATAAGGATTTCGCCAAACGTGTTCATCAATATTATATGGGGATATTGCCACTCAATTAATACCAATAAGATACAAAAGTTGGCCAGAGGTCCTAGAGATTTTGAAAAACAATGTATGAGAGACTACAAAGGTATGAGCTTCATGGTTTTTCTTCATCCACTACTATGAATGCAGAATAGGTAGCTGATATTAAAATCTTTGTAATATGTATTAATTTTGATTCTCTTTGTGAACATTAATTATGAAAGTAGAATATGTTTGGTATGAATGACATTGCTAAGGATCATCTACTTTCTTCAATGGGCACTTGTTGGCGACAACATAAAAGTTGGATAACAAAACAAATTAGATTTGTTCCTCCTAGTCTTAAGGCATTTAGAAAGCTCCAACTGTTGAAGTCAAATAACATTGTAGATGTTGAGGAATGGAGCTAATTTATCAAATTTCGACTATCTCCAAAATTTGATGTAAGTCTACTAAATTTAACTTAAAGCAAACAAAGGGTCATATAAGCATATGATTTACATTTTTATTATTTTAGGAAATAAGTAGACCTTATACTAAGTTGGCCAAGAAGAACGAAACCCCACATATAACTAGTGGTAAAAGGATTTGCACGATTACATAAAGAATTAGTAAGTTAAATTATTAAGTAGTATAATATCAACTATATATAAGACCTGAATTTACTAATGTTTGCTGATATTTCAAGTTAAATTAATAAGTAATTTAACATAAAATTCTTTTAGACTTTGATTTTCTCTGTTTGTGGTTATGATTATCATCAACACCTCTTTCCTCTTCATAATTTACTAATGTTTGCTGATATTTCTATTTGTGCTTTTATTAACTAAATCTTTTTCATTAACTTTGAAATGAGACTTCAACTTACGGTAATCAAAATATCTTTAGTATATATAAGAGAATAATAAAGTTATAAAAGTTTATTGTTGATGAATTTAATATATTAAAAATTTGTTTAAAGGGTTGCTAAAGTAGCCAAAAATGAAAATCTCGACGAAGTGAATAGAGATGAATTTAATAAGTAACTTGGATAGTTGGACGTAAGAACAAAATATGGGACACCAGTGAATGAAAATGTTGCAGACAAAATTGTATTCTTGTTAGTTATATTCTTTGTAGTTTAATTTAAGTTTATTATATTTGATTAGTTATTTTTATTATTATTTTGCATCATACATAGAAATAAATGGAAACAATTCCTACAGATAAAACAAAATCAAGTAAAGATGATATTGTAGTTCAAGTTTTAGGAAAGGAGCATTGAGGTCGAGTTCGAGGATTTGGTTTGGGTGTAACACTAACCAAAGTACAAATAGCCATGATTAATTAGTAAACAAACTACAATGCAAATTCAATAAGAGATGAAAGATCTTAGGCAACTAGTCAAAGAATTGTAAAATGATGTCTTCAATAATTAAGTAATGTGAAATAAAATAGTTTTACTTATTTGAATTACAAATATTGCAAAAAAAAAAAAAAAAAAAAAAAAAAGTTAACCAAATTCATGTAATCTTGTTTTAGAGCAGAACTACTTGCCATGTCTTGAAAATGAGCATCTAAAAGTAGTTAAGCTTGTATAATCACTCTAGACCACATTATTTTAATTTGATATCAAGTAAATCTTCATTTTAGACCAATGATAGAGCTGTGGTTGAAGAAATAGTACATTAGTAAATAATAGAGCCATAATTGTTTTTATACGTCTGACTTTTTTTTTTTTTTTTTTTTTTTTTTTCTAATACCCGTGTTTTTTATAGCCACAGTATTCAAGTAATTCAAATCGATAAGGAATGTGTAAAATGTGTTAGATCTTCTTCAAAGGTAAATTTATAGAAAGTTATTTGTTAAAATTTTTTACGAAAATCAACACATATTTTGTCTTAACGCTTCTTTTTTATTTAATTTTTAACTCTTTTTTTGTATATGTTAGTCACTACTTGGGGTTTCTACAAGTAAAAAGGATGTTTCACCTCAAAAGAGTTAAAAATGCAAGTTATTGCATTGGATTGGTAGTGGACAAGTAGTGGCAGAAGCTTAAATTAATTGCAATGATCCATAAAGCATCAATTCATCACATGCTTCTTGGTTCGGATCATTGGAGAGTTTGTGTGAAGAAGATAATGGTGAGCAAGGTGCCTTTGATTCGTCCTACTAATGACCTACACATACTTGAAAATGCTAGATGCACCTATATAGCGTGGCCATCAAATTATATTACATATTAGGATTTGAGTGAATGTTTATGAGTAAACAAAATTTTAGGATTATAAATTAACACTTCTAATTATGATGTAATCAATTGAATGTTTTTGTGACATTATTTTTATCAAATTATATTACATATTAGGATTTGAGTGAATGTTTATGAGTAAACAAAATTTTAGGATTATAAATTAACACTTCTAATTATGATGTAATCAATTGAATGTTTTTGTGACATTATTTTTATTATTATTATATATATATATATATATATGTAGCCTTTTATCAATAGATTAGACATGACAAGAATTTTAATGTAATAATAGATTCCAAAAAATTCAAATTACAATTGTATGCAAAATTCAATAGGCTAATCATATTTTTTTCAATAAAGAAAATCATCCACTATGGACATAAGTTGTTTTGAATAACACAACTATCACGGGCTTATAGCATTTTAAGTAACACAATTATCACGTGCATATAACGTTTTACATAAATCAAATATCATGTATGCAGCCTGTAGTTACAAACCTATTAAAAACACGCGTTACTCATGGTAATTACCTCATTCACTACAGTTGTTGTCCGTTGTAGTTGATATTATCTATCACAGACAGGGCACATTGTCAAAACGCGCCATTATCCATTATAGCTTCGTGAACGATGGGCGTTGCAATAGACAATGTCATAGTCAATACGCATCTCGCCCGTTGTAGATGAACAATTTTCTTGTAATGCATGGAGGAAAAAAAAAAAGTTAATATCAAGTTTTTTTTCTTTTTTCTTTTTTGGTTTTTCAAAATTTCAAAAGTGAAATCATCTACAAGCATCTTCTTGACTATGTTAACAAAGTCGTCGAAGTCGACACCCCATCCACGACCCCTCTGCTACGACCAATCGTCTTATGCCGCACGATCGTGGACGAGAGAGATGAAATGGACATTTGCTCTCTTCCGGTTGAAGAGAGACAAAGGAATAGAGATCTACTTCAAAGAAAAATGTGGTTGGCTAGAGAGAGAGAGAGAGTGGAGGGTATTTTTCTCGATTCAAGCCTAAAGTTAATAGGAATAGAAAACAATTTGGAGGTGGATAAAAATAAAAATAAAAATAAAAAAACCAACTTTTTTTTTTTTTTTTTTTTTTTTTGGGGGGGGGGGGGGGGGGGGGGGGGGGGGGGGGTGGGGGGGGGGGGGGGGGGGGGGGTGGTTATTTCTAGGTAATTCCTCTTTATTTTTGTTGTAGATTTTGGTCTTTCTTTTTTCATAAATATTATTTTAAATTAATGTTTTCAATTGGTTTAAGTCAATAATGAAATTTTCTTTTAAGGCCATAATTTAATTTGGTCAAATTTGGCCCGAAAAGATGAAAAAAAAAAAAAAAGTGTAATAATTTTAGCCCAATAGGCCCAAAAACCAAATGAACCGAATTGGTCTGATTCAGTTGGTTTCAGTTCGGTTCACATGCTAAAATTTTATTTGATCAGTTCACTTTTTCAACAATAAAACATTTTCGGTTTTTTATCAGTTTTATCCCAAAGTGAATTGATCCATTAAATGTCCACCTCTAACTTTAAGTCTCAAAATTAAACTTAATAAGTGATTATTTCTCGAGCTACAACAATTTCAAACGCACATTAAGAGGTTGTTTGTTTTTTTGTTTGAACACAGAACGGTCCTGAATTTTACTAAAGACTGAATAGTGACTAAAACCTGAAACTGAATGACTTGTTTGTTTTTTATTTTTATCTCCTCTGAATAGAATGTCAACTTGTTTGTTTTTTATTGATAAAATGGTTTAAAAATAAGTAGTTTAACTTTTATACCCTTGTCACTATTAATTGTTATGTATTTTCATCTTATATGATACAAACAACTAAATAAAAATAATGTAACAAATCCTAAACCATTTTTGTGTAATAATGATAAGATATTATTCATGATTAAGATATTATAAATAATTATTTTTAAAAAAATGTATATATATATATGATAAATAATGATTTAGAAATGGTTTTGATTTTACCACCAAAAAAAAAAAAGAAAAAAAAGAATTAGAGGTTCACCAATGGTGTTAAAAGTGATACTATGAATAATGGTTTATTTATTTATTTATTTATTTATTTATTTATTTTTTTAAGCTTATTATAAGTAATAGGTTAAAAGAAATAAACTTGTATAATATAAAATTATGATATTGAAATATATTATCTTTAGGAGGATTAGGAATGCAACCATGATTGAATGACAGAGTGGGCTAGAATAAAATTCTCTAAACCTCAACACCTGATAAAATTTTACTAACTAAAAAAAAAAAAAAATGCATATTTCTAAATAGATAGATCAACTAAAAGAAAGACCATCATTCTTAAATTTTATTCAAATGATGATAGAAAATTATTTATTCCCTAATGATGCACTTAATTTTGGTATCATAACTTTGAAATTAGATTAACTCTAAAGTTTCAAAATAACAAATATTGAAATTCATATAACTTATGAACATATACCTAATTTGAAGACCATTTTTTTTTATGTTGACAAAGAAATGAGCTAAATTTTGATAAGAATATTTTAAAGATTGAAGCGGGTCTTCTCCAATTAACCTAACAAATCTATTACAAGTATTAATTGATTAGGGAAAAAAAATATTGCAATTGTAAAAAGTATATTGAGAATACACAATAACACAAGTATATGTTTAAAAATTTCAAACTAAAAAAAAATAAATCAAGATTGGTTAGGGTGGGCTCTAATGAGGATAATCTTGGAAGAATATATATTAAATGCAATCCAGTGATTTGGAATTAAGTTAAAAGTGAGGATTTGTTACTTTTTTTTTTTTTTTTTAAAGCTGTTTGACCACTTAAAAAAAAAAACTTAATAAATTCTATTCAGACTCATTAAGTTTTAAGTGAAAAAAACAAACAACCCCTAAATCATAATAAGTACTTATTAAGATTTAAGAAAAAAAAAAAAAAATCCACCACCAAAATCATTTTAAAACTCAAATTTATATCATAGTATTTGAAAATCATTATTGAATCATGAATGTGAAACTTGCTTATTTTCTCAACCAAAGTTAAATATTTTGTTAAAGTTAATTGATTAGTTTAATTCCATCAACATATTAAGCAAACTTTATGTAATTTAAATATTTGGCGAGCTTATTAGATTTAAATTTTTTATATTTGTAAATCAAACATCTATGGGTGCGTGCGGTATCGTTTTTAAAATGGTGTTCTTAAAAACGGTTTTGAAAATGAAAATCATGTTTTCAAAACGATGTTAAAACGTAATGTGTTTGAAAGTGTTTGTTAAAAGTAGTTTTTAAAAACAGAAAACAATATAAATGTCTTTAGTATTGTTTTCTAAATTGAGTAATTTAGTTGTTTGGAGAGAAAAGTTGGGGATGGTTTTGAAAATGATGTAATACAGTAAATTATTGTTTTTTAACTTTTTAGTAATAAATTTAAAAACGAAGTTTTTCATTTTCAAAAACGACTTTTCCAAAAAAAGGTAATTAAACAACTTTACAAATAAAAAACCGTTTTTAAAAATGAATATTTTGTTTTTGAAAAAAAAAAAAAAAACCGTTTTCAAAAAGAGTAATGCTACATTGTCCAAATTTGGTACCCAAATGATGTGACAACACTGTAGACCATTCATTTAAATCATGCAAATCTAATACAATTTAAATGAATGGTCTACAGTGTTGCCACATCATTTGGGTAATATAGCATTACTCTTTCAAAAATTGTTCCAAATATTGTACCACCTAACTTCTTAAACTATTTAAATTTCATCATATTGGTTTTTGTTCAAACCCCTCACTAGGGATGGGCGCAGGGGCCCAATGGGGCTGGGGAGGGTACCCCCATCTCCACCCCCATTCCTCAAACCTTCCCCCACCACCTCCCCCAAAACCCATTTGGGGGGACTGGGGGTGGGGGCGTTTTGGGGGCAGGTACCCCCTTCCTCACACCCAAAACCCATTTCCTCCGTTTCTTTTCAATTTCAATTTCCAATCCAAAAATCGAAATTCAAAATTTAGAATCCAGACATTCTAATATTTAATTTAACACTGTTAAAATATTCAATCCAAAAAGTAATAAAAATATAATATAAAATACAATACAAAATAATTTTTTTTATATAAATATAAATATAAATAAAAATAATATATATTTTTTATTTTGGGGGAAATTGAGTTTTGGGTTTAGAGGTGGGTACCCCCACCACCTCCCTCAAAATCTATTTGGGGGCAAAGTTTGCCCCCACCTCCACCCCACCCCCACCCTCAAAATCCATTTGGGGGTAAATTTGCCCCCAAAACCCCATGGGGCCCCATGGGGAAACACCCATCCTTACCCCTCATCCTTTTTAAGAGAGGAATTTGAATAGGATGAGCTGTTAAAGATTTTTAAGAAGAGGCCATGGCCCAATAGCCTCTTGACAAAAAAAAAAAAAAAAAAAAAACTCATTTAATTGTTAATATTAAGTTAATTCCATCCCTTTAAAATGAAAATTTTGTTGTTTACTGCACATGGTGCCTTGCCAATGTGGTGGGCCTTCCCAATGGGAATCTCCACCACCAAGGTTCAAGGACTTGTGGGTGCATGGGTTTTGTGCCAATTTTCCCACCATTTGTGTGGGTATTGTCCCACTACTTTGTGGGTTGTCCCACAAAATTCGTTAAACTTGAGATTCTGGTTTCACATTTATTTAATCGCATATAATTTTCATGAAATAAAACGTGATTTTAATGGGGCGAGGAAACCCAAGCCCTCTTAATTGAATTATTTGTATTCTTAGTAAGGAAGAAAAGAAATTGCCCAAAGAAGCCAAAGTTTTCCACTTGGTAGGAGCTTGTCTTTTCTTAATTTATTGATAATATTTAAAAAAGTTGAAGTTGGTAAGCTTTCAAAGTTAAGAGCCATGAACGTGAATGCTTTTCATTCTTAATTGTTAAAAAGGAAAAGTGAGTGCACAAACTTTTCAATCTTAAAGTTATTTGTGTTCTACCTCCAATCAATATACTTTTACATACTGTCCTTGCATTACTTAGCACTATTGTTTTTCTTCTTTTGTTAGTTGGGTGTATTTTTTGTTTCCTTTTTTTTTAATATATATTTATTAATAAAATTGGATTGACCTAATGGGAAAACGTATCACATGCAAGCGATCATATACTGAAAACCCTTATGCAATACCCATATATAAGAGTGACAAAAATCAACAAAGTACAAAAAAAACCAGAAGGAAGATAACCTCAAACAAAGAGAGGCACGCATGCCACACCAAAAAGAAAAAGAAATCATCAAGAAAAACGAAAAGACTTACAAGCCATGCAGTCATTGCCCATTAAAGAAGAACAGAATGGCGGGACATATATATATATATATATATATATATATATATATATACAGTGGTTCTCTCATAAAGGATCCCTTATTTTAATTTCGATAAGGACCACCATGAAATTATATCGATTTGAATGAATTTTAATCTGAATTTTTTTGTGGATGATAAGTTCATTGAAATCTACCTATGAATAAAATTTGAGAATTTTTCAAGCACAAAAACTATATTTACCGATTTTTTTTAAATATGAAGGTATTAAAAAAATAGGTGAAATATAGGAAATTCAAGAAAAATAGTTTTTGTGCTTGAAAAATTCTCAAATTTTATTCATAGGTAGATTTCAACGAACTTATCATCCACAAAAAAATTCAGATTAAAATTCATTCAAATCGATATGATTTCATGGTGGTCCTTACCGAAATTAAAATAAGGGATCTCTAATAAGAGAATCACTATATATATATATATATATATATATATATATATATTTAACTTATAATATGTCTATCAGTAATTTTGAAAATAATAAATATGGTTAGGATTATATTAACTTAAATTTTAAAATGTTTAGCAATATTTTCAAATAATTGTTATTTCTCCTGATTGTTTTGTAGCAGTTAGTTTAAATATGTAAAAATAATAAACAAAAAGTATGTGTAATACATTGTAATAAATAAATTGATAAGTGTCTTTTTATAACATATCTTTTGCATTGGAAAAACACATAATTTTTTTTTATTATTAATTATTAATATGATAAGTGTCATTCTTGAAAATTAACATTTAGTTGGCAAATTTGTAATAGAATAAAACTAAAAGTTAATTTAGATCTTAATAGATTCTATAAAGTGGTTAAAGTCTAAATATATATATATATTTAATGAAATATTGAAATCTGAAAATAATACTTTTGTAATGATTGATAAGTTTTTTTATTTTTCTTTTAAAAAAAGACAAAGTGTTTTTATTTTAACCATATAATAAACCCGCCAATCACAGTTTCAAAAAGGAAATATTGCATTTTAGTACCTAACTAATTTAAAAACGTCAGGTTTTTACTTATCTTTGCATTTTTCATCAAACGAGTCCTTACATTTTTAAAATTGTCATTATTTAGATCATTCTGTTAGTAATTAGGCATTGGTTAAATTTAACAATTTCAAGAGTATTTTGGTCTTATAATATGTCCATAATTGATAAAAATAGAAAAATTAATAATAAAAAAAATAGATAAATAGATATAACCATGCATAGATGGACGATGGAGAAAAGTATTTTGCTCTCTCTCTCTCTCTCTCTCTCACACACACACACACTCTCTCTCTCACACACACATACACACACACACACACATTGCCGGGTCCATAGTTGTAGAGGTTCCTCCTAACTAAGCTTAGTCTCACCTCCAATTTCAAAACCACAAACAAATCTACCTCCACAACAATAACTATTATAACAAGAGCTAGAACTACCCAATATTACTTCATGACTGCAATAGTTGCACCATCCTTGTTGGGAGGCATTACAAGCATACTACCTATAGAATCGAGGGAGGAGGCGCGATTCCAACTCTGTTTATTTTTTTAAGAAAAAAGTAATTTTTTTTAATATATTGTTTTTATATCTACAATGGAAATCTATCTATCTATTTTTTAATTTGGTTTTTCAATTTTTTTTAATCTCCTTCATCTATCTTAACATCTCAAAGATGGACTGTAGGGATCTATTATTATTATTATTATTATTTTTCAATTTATTGTTTCATTTTCCTTTTATTATAAATTTTTAAAATTTTTTATTGGTCAATTAAAGTACAAGAATCCAAGAGAAAAATAGAATTTTATCTAATTTTGTGACGTTTTTCCTTCAAAAATTTGGTCAAATGGATCTAAATGAGCCTTTTTTCAAAAGTTAGGGACTGGCTTAACAAAAAAAATTACAATAATAAGTAAAAAAATGACGTTTCCAAAATAGTGAGGGACAAAACGAAATATTGGCCTTTCATAAAATAAAATAAAATATTTCTGGGTCTCTTCCACTTCTGTGAAACCAGAAAGAAAGAAAGAAAGAAAGAAAGAAAAACTAATAAACCCTGAAAAAACCAGGTCGAAAAGCAAAAGCAAAAAGATGACGACAATCTCTCTTTCTTTTCGTTCTAATCCCACCAAAAAGTACTCACACACCAAAGCAGACCGCATTAAGCAATCAACAACAACAAGAAGATCCCATATATACCTCTGTTTCTCACTTTTACATACTCAACATCATCATCAACAACAACAACAACAACAATGTCTCATGAAATTGTTCCTGCTGATCCAATTCATGAAGAAATTTACCACTACTACAGCTCACCAAATGCATCGCCCATCAGCAGCCATGGAACTGAATCGCATAACCTCACAATACCCTTTACAAGATCACTCACTTCTGGTCGTCAACATGTACCTGAACCCTTTGACAGTGAGAGATTGCCGTCCACTCTCGCTTCCGATATACAGAGGTTCCTTCGTGTTGCAAATTTGCTTGAAACCGACGAGCCTCGTATTGCTTATCTTTGTAAGCCCTTTATCAATTGACACTGATTATTATTATTTTTCATTTTAGTTAACAAGTTTGACAACGATTGGGATTTTTTTAGTGTAAATGAACGTATTAAGACACTTAAAAGATTTGAAATTGGTGTGTCCAATTTTTTCCTTTCAATTTATTTACTATTTTTAACAAGTGAAATTCAGGTTTGAGATACAATTATGGTTACTGCAAGCAATTCACATTGTCATGTTGATATCTGGACAGGTCGCTTTCATGCTTTTGAGGTAGCTCATAACATGGACAAAAATTCAACTGGGAGGGGTGTTCGACAATTCAAAACGTCTCTTCTTCAGCGACTTGAACTGGTGATTAATTGAGATTCAGTAGTCTTATCTAAACACACAAAACAATTGATAAATAATTCTTATGCATTAAGGAAGTATTGTGTACATTACTTTACAGTATATCTCTAAGAGATAATTATCTTTTGTCAAGTGCCTTAAGTTTGGTTTGTTGTCAGGTAACAATATAAATTTTGAGCTTTCACAGATTGATTCCATTTATGAGTAAAAAAAGTCTTATCACGAAGTTTATGTTTATTATTAAGCCTTCATTTGCATATTCATGCCTGTTTTATATTATCTAGTAATATCTGCAGTAAACACAAACTGGGTGATATTTGTATTTTCTAAACAATGTAAATCAGCCTTTAGTTGAAAAATTTACATTTAATCCCATATCCTCCAATTTTGACTTCTAACGTGCATTTTTTTTATTATGTATCCTAAACTAGTTTTTCTATGTCTTTTAGTTTTGTCCTTATAGCAAGAACAATGTGGATATTTAATTACACGTTTGATTCTTGATTGACTTCCCTTTTCATTTCTCTGTTGACTTGATGACTTTATAGGATGACGAAACTACTATAGAGAGACGAAAGGAAAAAAGTGATGCACGTGAATTGAGGCGTGTTTATGATACATACAAGGATTACTTTACCAGAAGTAGCGGAGAATTTGATTTAGATGATAGGTATTGGGTTCATTATATTGGACTTTACTCTACACTTCTTTTGAGCTAATTTCTGTAAGATAACCATCAGCTTTTTATTTATTATTAAATCATTGTTTTACATTTGAATCAGTCGCAAAGAGAAATTGATAAACGCACGCCATATTGCGTTTGTGTTGGAAGAAGTATTAAGGGCTGTAGAAAGTGCAGCTGACCCTCAGGTTTTATTTTGTTTTCATTTTTTGATTCTTTACTCTTGTGTTTGGTAATTATAATGTTTTAGAATCCTAATTATCGTATTATAATTTACTATTCTATATCTATATTGTTTTGTTAGGCCCTTGCTGATGGAGACAGTATTCAAGCAAAATCTCAATTCTATGTGCCATATAACATTCTTCCACTTGCTCATGGAGGCATTCAGCATGCAATTTTGCAACTCTTTGAGGTTCGGTTCCACATTCTTGATATTATCTTTGTTAACAATGGTTTTCTCCAATAAATCTTATAAGACTTGGATAGTAATCTTTATTTATGGAAAAATAATAAAAAATCAATCACCTGGTCTCTTTTAGTTGTTGAGCCTCTTAAGTGTTGGAGTCAGATTAACTGGTATAATGCTATTGGAGTATTGGCTATTACTTCTTATTTGAGTTTCAACTTTTTGTGTGGTTAAACTTGCATATGGAATGAGTTTGTTTTGCTGTAGCATGTGTAAGGTTAAAAAACATAAAATGAGTTTGATAACAAGCCACTTAATTGGTACAGGTTAAAGCTGCAATTGCTGCTGTTCGTAATACTCGCGGTTTACCTCCAGCTCAAGGTTTTCAGAAATCTGGTGCTTTCATGGATTTGTTTGAATTTCTTCATTATTGCTTTGGGTTTCAGGTGATTATCCTATAGCACCTATAATGATTTTCAATACTTTGTTTCTTCTATGCTGTGTCATATGATCTATGGAATTGAAATTGACTAATTGCTCGGTTTAGGTGGTTATTTTGAGACATAGCTTAATAATTTGAGACCTTAAGGACTTTCTTAACATTCATATGATCCATCTTCATTCAGGAAGGAAATGTTGCTAACCAGAGGGAACATCTAATTCTACTTCTTGCTAACATCCACATTCGGCAATCTCATAAGCAGTCATCTAACTCAAAGGTGATTTTTGTGATTTGATTGTTAACCCTTTAAGCCCTTTAAGCTTCTAATCGTCTGTTCATTTGAAATGTTAATTCAGTTGGGGGATGGAGCTGTGGATGAATTGATGAAAAAGTTCTTTAAAAACTATACAAATTGGTGCAAATTTTTGGGGAGAAAAAACAACATACGGTAAGAAATTATATGATTTTGCTCCATATTTTGCTCCAAAGAAGTAAGAAATTTGTTTTTCCATCGTATTTTAACAAGTAGACAAGTAGTGTCGTGCTTCTCTTTATATCCAAACAATAGTCTAGGAAAAAATTGCCTTTTTATGTATAAACTAGTTTTAGACAAAAGTGTGCTATTATCAACTTTCCATATGTGTATAATGAGTTTCATTTTATAATTTCTTCTTGTCAAAAGATTGTAAAAGATTTCTGTTGTTTTTATTTTTATGCTTTTCGGTTCTTGTTTTTTTCTTATATTAAATTTATTATTTGTCTTTGAAGGTTGCCTTATGTGAAACAGGAAGCCCAACAATATAAAATTTTGTATCTGGGGCTTTACCTTCTTATCTGGGGGGAGGCAGCAAACCTGCGGTTTCTGCCAGAGTGTCTTTGTTATATATTTCACCATGTAAGATAAATCATCTGTTGCAATTAACTGCTTTCTTATGATTGATTTGTGTTTTGCATGTTGGAACATAAGTTCTTGTATTCTTCCCAGAACCTAGGAAGCTTGGACTATGTTAGTCATAATACTTCGATGAAACTCCTGATATAAATACATTAAAAATGTGGGGTTCAAGGGCTGGTAGCTATTTATAAAACCAACTTCAAGATCAAGGGTTGATAGTTCATCCTTCAGAAAAGAAAAATGAATATATAATAGTAGAAAATCATATATTTCAAGTATTATTATTCTGTAGAAGTGAGAAAGGAAACCCACATCAAACTTTCCTTAAATTATTGGCATAGTCATATTGCTCTGGTGGTGGCCAAGGAAATGGATGTCTAAGGAGAGAACACAAATAATTGAGAGAAATTTGTGTATATTTCTTTCGTCAAAAGAATTACAAATATATACACAACTCTTAGAGAGAAACTAAATAGAAAACTACCTAAAAACACCTACAAGTTGTTCTAGGAAATTTAGCTCTCATATTAACATATAACAATGAAGGAAAGAAAGAATAAAAGTCATTAGCAAATCTAGTTTCCCAAAAAATAGCAAGTTGAGTAGAAAACTAAATCTGCCATAATTGAAGGACATATGAATATTTCTCAACAGGTTCAGCCTTGTGGCTGTTTGGCCCCCATGGTAGCCTGTTGAGTCGAAGCATACAATGATGAGAACAAGAGGAATACCAAGATGGTTAACAGTATTTGTAACAATACAGTAAAGTTTGATCTCTAATATAGTAAGATGCATAACAAAAATTACATTGTTAAGGTTCAAACTGTGTACTTCATATAGAGAAACATATTTTTATTGTGCTGTTATTATCAATAGTACTACTATTATACTTTTCGATAGGAAGCACTACTATTATCCTTATAAGTGTGAGGTTTTTGGTTTGTTTGCTTTCAGATGGCATATGAATTGCATGGAATCTTAACGGGTGCTGTTAGTATGAAAACTGGGGAAAATGTGATGCCAGCATATGGAGTAGGCTTGGAGTGTTTCCTTAACAATGTAGTTACTCCTATATACCAGGTTATATTTGAGGTACATATGCTATCTTTTCTTGTTAAGTTACCACTCAATCTAATGGTTTAAGCTTGCAAATGCCCACACAATTGTATTAAGCTATAACACCCCTCCTCACGTGCTAAACTAAAATGATTGTCACGCAGATTGTACCCAAATACATATGCAAAAACAGAATAAATATAAATAACAAAATAATAACATGAGGAATTTGAACCTGGGACCCAGTAGCTTTGATATGTTAAGTTAAAATAGACCTAAAATATCAAGTTTATAGGTTAGGTTCCAAATAATAGTATTAAGCTCTAACACACCTACTTATGTGCAAGACCAACTGACTTGCCACGTGGACCTAGCCCGAAATAGTTACAAATACATAGACCAATACAACTACAATCATGTGAGGGGGTTTGAACTGAAGGTATTTTTGGGAAATTTGTTTTGTTAGTATTTTTTGTTGCCAATCAACCCAAAAGTTTTAAGCGTGCAAGGACGAACCTAAACAATAGTATTAAACTCTAATAGTTACCATCTTTTAAAATCTTCCTATAAATTGTTTCATTTTCTTGTCATAAACTGAAGGAAGCTGAGAAAAACAAAAGCGGGACTGCTGACCACTCTACTTGGAGAAACTATGATGATCTGAATGAGTATTTCTGGTCAGAACTAAATTCTGAGTTATTATTTTTGTCTTTATTTCCATGTCTCTCTACAAAGCTGTTAAGAAATTAAGGCCACATTTTAATTATAGTTACTTATTTTCAGGTCTCCTGATTGTTTCCAAATAGGTTGGCCGATGCGTTTGGATCATGACTTCTTTTGTGTGTCCCCATATTATTGTAAGCTTAAGAATGCTCAGGGATCGCCTAATGTTGTAAATGAAAATAGCGATGGAGAAGAAAAGGAAGATGAAGAACAAGGGGTAAATCATGTTGCTCAGATAAGCACTTAATTTCAAATTAAGTGATTTATGAATTGTTTAGACATTATATTAACATACAAAGCATTCTATTCATCTATAACCTCAGTCACTTGTGTTTCAGAACATTCCATGTTTCTGACTTGTTGAAGAGATTATAAAGCATATTAATATTAGACAAGGCTTTAGTGAGCACATCATAGTTGAACATATACGCAGTCTAAAAGTTAGATTTTTAATATCTACTGCCTGTAATGATCATGTTCTTAAGTGTTGTTTGCTCTTTCTTACTAGGCTTTATTTTTATGGCTATAAGTAGATGAGAGGAATGTGCTAAGAGATCTCAAGATACCACTTTGGTCATTGGTGGAAAATTTCTTTTGCCTAGTAACATGACATTTCATTTATTAAACAATTAATTTTGCATGGTCAGACTTGCAAATTGTGAGTGCTTAAGTAGGACATTTTCAACTAGTTGAAATATTCAGTTAAAATGCTACTTTGGATTCTCTCTGTATAATGTTATTAATTGTTATCTATTACATTGAAAAATTATTCTTTGTGACTGCAAGTGGCGAGGCATTTAAGATAATTTGTAAAAGTTGTTTAATATTATGTGAAGGAATTTGAAGATGTAAAATTATCAATAATGGGTGTGTAGTGTGTGTCTATGTATTTATGTATGCGTTGTTCTGGGTGTAGTTGTTCATGGTCTGTATTTCAATGATATGTGTATATGAATGAATGTATGTATGTATGTATGTATATTTGTTCATGGATGTATATTTATGCAACCCATGCATGTAGTATGCATATGTTATGTATGTATGTATGTGCAGCTGTTTCGTGTATGTTTAATTGTTATTTAATTTATTTGGCATTATATGAGACTATCATTCTTCTTGCTTCTGGTAACCACGAGGGTCAGTAACTTACTATTTTCTATTTTCATGCTTTAGTGCCCAAAGATCTTAAGCAAGACTGATATATTTTACCCTTAAAACTCGTTTTCTAATTTCTACATATTGAAAACTGTCATTATCTACCTCTCACATAAATATCTCCTCCCACAGGCTACTGTAGAAGAAAATCGTGAACAAAACTGGCTAGGGAAGACAAATTTTGTAGAGATTCGTTCTTTTTGGCAGATTTTTAGGAGCTTTGATAGAATGTGGAGCTTTTTTATTCTATCCCTTCAGGTCAGTTTTGAAGTCATCGTGATGTTCTAAAAGGTTGTTTTTGTTGCTCACCAATTTTCTTTCTTTTATTATTTTTTTAATGTTTTTTCAGGCAATGATAATTATGGCTTGCCATGATTTGGGATCTCCACTTCAAATGTTTGATGCAGTAATATTTGAGGACATTCTGAGCATATTCATCACATCTGCAATTCTCAAACTGATACATGGTATGGTGTATGCTATTATTTTGCCTATTACTCACATTATTGTTTGGGAAAGACCAGTAATCATGGCTGAAATAATTCATATTTTTGATAAAATCGGACTGACCTGGAGGGAAAAAGCTTCACATACAATCATATACTGAAAAACTCCTAGACAGAACTATATATAGATAAATAAAAAAAGAAACAAAAGAAAAAACAAGAGAGGGAAAAGAAAAGTGAAAGTAAAGGGGCAAGCAGGCCCTAAAACAATTCATCATTTAGGGATGGTTGGTTGGTTTGGTATTAGTGTCCTTAGTGCCATGAAATGTAATTAACATGCCAGTTTTCATGAATATTGCCATCTTTTTAGAAACAACCGGGGAGCTGTTTGCCCTGATTCGTGGTATGCCTTTGCATGCTCCTGTACATTGTATGCCAATCCTGGATTTGATTGATCAAGTTTTTTGCACAATCATATTTTCATAGTCAGTTGATTTGGTCATTTTTATCTTTTTTGAATAAAGGGTTAACTTCAGGTAATTTTGTCATTCTGTGGGTGCTCATAATCTAAACATTTTTGTCCACAACAACTATGTTGTGCCTTTTAATATTCCCTTTTCTGGAAGTTGTGCTATATATTTTGTTTATTTTTTATACATACTAATTCTCTGGTGTTCCAGAGTTTAAGTAGCATAATTCTCTCTTTCTTGCTCTCTCATATTCTCAACCTGGAAACCAAAGTTCTGCACCTCTATCATTTTGGTTTGGCGTTGTCTTATTATCTGTTGTTTTCTTTGATCTTACTAGCATTATGTTGCTCTAGTGTTTAGTTCTCTTCCTCTTTTCCTCCTTATGTGAGTAGAGATGACCTGCTTGTGAACATAAACTCATAGATATTCATCTGCATACTTAAACAAACATATGTACATGCATGAATGTGTAAATACATTTATATAGAAAATAATGAAAATCTAATTTGAAAAGTGATTTGGGCTTTCAGCAATTTTTGACATCAGTTTTACATGGAAAGCCAGACGTACAATGGAATCCTCTCAAAAAAAGAAATACATGTTGAAGCTGGTTGTTGCTGTGATATGGACTATTGTACTTCCTGTGCTGTATGCCAATTCTAGAAGGAATTATACTTGTTATTCAACTTATTCTGCACAATACAAGGGCTGGCTTGGAGAATTATGTTTTTCTTCCTATATGGTTGCGGTCACAATATACTTGATGACTAATGCTATTGAGTTGGTATTATTTTTTGTTCCTGCCGTTAGCAAATACATTGAGACCTCAAATTTCCGGATATGCACAATGCTTTCTTGGTGGACACAGGTTTAATACCCTTTTTCAGAATCCTCTTGCATCATTTTTTAGTAGTGTTTTACGTTGATTCTGGACCTTTGTTACATTGCAATATCTTGTAATCATTTACTTTTATTTTCTTATCTAAGTATTGAACAGGAATAAAAGTAGGCACTTATGCAGATTATTCTTTTTATCATAAGTTTTCATTGTATTGTTCATTGGTTCTGAACTTTGTTAGAATTCCTTATAGTTGTTTTTTTCATCATGCAGCCTAGATTATATGTTGGCTGTGGGATGCAGGAAACACAGGTTTCACAATTCAAGTATACCTGACCTCCCAATTTTGATGCTTTTTTGGTGTATTGTCAATTATCAATTCTTCCTTGATGTGACGTATTTTTTTTTTTTTTAATATGCAGGTACACATTGTTTTGGATACTAGTACTGCTTAGCAAACTTTCATTTAGCTACATTTTTGAGGTTAGTACTATATTGTAACTTGTAAGTGCTCCAATAGAACATGATAATGAGGTAACTACTTTAAATCAGTATAAAATTTGAAATGGGATATTTTTGAAAGACTTCAAAGATTTAAGTACTTTTAATCTAAGAACTTGCAGGCAGTACACACACTAAAATATATATTTTGATAGGAAATCCACACATACACATGCACATTTGTGGGAATAGGGATGAATAGCACCAAATGGGCCTTGATTTTTGTGTGTGCCATTGACTTAATAACTCGAATTTTATTAGCACCAAAGTAAATAAACCCACAAAAATGCCCTTGAATAAATAAAGATAAGGTGTCAGCTCACCTTCCCCATCTTCTGCTTATTTTTCTTTCTCACCTTTATTGTTCGCTCTTATTCATCTTCTATAAATACAAAACTCATTTTATTCTAAATTTCAACAAGACAATTCTGAAATCTTAGTTTGGTGATTAAAAACACTACTTGGTTAGTAGAACACTCTGATTATTGAAGACTTTGACTAGCATTCATCTTGCGAGATGTATGATTTGCATTTGTGACACCACACTAAAATCAACATTTTTTGCACATTAATTATTTTTTCAACTTTAAATTTAGTTTCTGTGTGTTTTTATTTTTGTGGATTAAAAACTGAAATTTCTGTGACATCATGTTCACATTATTGTCTAAACTATTATTTTATTTTATTTTTTTATAAAAGAATGAAATGAAAGTTTTGGTTGAGACTGTCGGCTTGGGTCAGGCTTAATAAATCTCGGCCAAGCCAAGACTATTAAATAAGTGTTGGTCAAAACAAGAGACTTATTTCTAGTTTCTTTATTTTTTATTTTTTGGTTTTAAGATTTTTTTTTATTTTTTTTCTGCTTATCCTTTTTTAGGTTTCCCAATCTGCTCTCATTATTATTATTTTATTATTATTATTATTATTATATATTTTTTTGTATTAGGTGTTTAAATACTATTGTTGAACCATTTTCCTAATAGCTTAAGCTTTTGGGTCTGATGTTTACTAACATGATATTAGACCTTGGTTTTACCCGGGAGTCTTGGGTTTGATTGCATTTGTATTTGTTTCTGGATTTGTTCTGAGTTTGAATGTGTTTGGGCTTGAGCCAAGTGGCAAGCCAGTTGATCTTTCACATGAGGGGGTGTATTATTAGAGTGCTTAAATACAATTGTTGGGCCATTTCCTTGATTGGTTAAGTTTTGGGCCTGATAGTTACTAACATTTTTTTAGTTTCTAGATTTTTTTTTATTTTTTTTGGGTTTCTGGGTCAACTTTCTCTCTCTCTCTCTCTCTCTTGAATTGAAGAAAGTTTCCCTTGTGGAGAGAAGTAATGGAATTTTTGTCCAACATCCACTTTAGGTGCCAGGTGGTGCTAAAAAGACTCAAATTATTATATGGGTGACAACTGACAATTACAAAAATCAAGCACCAATAGGTGTTGATAAAAACAAGAACCCTACACATTAATATTTGATATATCAAACATGCAGTCGGACAGATCCAATTTTTCTTCCAACACTCTAATCCTTTCTAAATTTGACTGCAAATTATGTCAAGTCCTGATTGTTAGGACCAATTAAGCCAAAGGTAGAACCAAATTTATCTTGGTTTTTGTATATTCTTCAAAGCTAAAAGTACTTTTAAAAAAAAAAATCATATTCCAAGCACAATTAGTCTGCCGTGTGCCAGTCTCTCACAAGCAACTTTTCACATGCCATAAAGAATAGCCTAAATAGGCACATCCACCCCCGCAAAACCCCACCACCCTCACCTCCTTTATTTTATTTTATTTTATTTTATTTTTAAAGTTTAAATATTTTAATCAAGATTCTAGAGATTCTTTAGTGAAGATAAAGATGTAAGGATTGAAAGAAGAAAATATTGTTGGAAGAATATTAGCAAGCTACAAATACATTATTAATATCTAATTTTCTTTTAATATGTAGCACTACTGCTTGTTGGTTGGTTTCCATGCATCTAGCAATGATATTTTATAAATCTAGACTTTGATACTCACTTAAAATTTCCACATGCAAGGCATTTAATTTATTATAACTCCTGATATAATGATGCAGATAAAACCTCTCATTGCACCTACAAGACTGATAATGAAAATTGGTGTGCAAAATTATGATTGGCATGAACTTTTTCCAAAAGGTATTCTCCAATTTTTCCTAATTGCATTTTTCCAAATTCCAAGTTTGAACCTAAGCTTGATTGTTATTGATGTTTTTACTGAAAATCTTTTCACGTTTTGTAGTCAAGAGTAATGCTGGTGCAATAGTGGCTGTATGGGCTCCCATAATAATTGTGAGTTACACTTAAAATATCTTAGCACTTTTATTCAATGTCTTGCTTTAGTACTTCTAGCTGGATGAAACTTTTTGTTGTTGGTAGATGTTCAGTTTTTGATGGTAACTGCAATAATAGGACTGCAGTGAAAGCTTACTTTTGAACGTGGAAAATAAAGTTTAAAATAAAAATATCAATTAATGAAGTTTTCTAAGATGAAATGTATGCCCTTGGAACACATTCGACTTATTTTGCTTGAAACCTGTTTCAGGTGTATTTCATGGACACACAGATATGGTATTCTGTTTTCTGTGCAATCTTTGGTGGACTTTATGGCATATTGCATCATCTTGGTGAGGTAAGATGTATTTGTTTTTGCTCAAAATAACATAGCAGTGAACTAATCACTTTTGTTTATTACAGATTCGAACCTTAGGAATGCTGAGAAGTAGATTTCACACGTTGCCTTCTGCATTCAACATTTGCCTTATCCCTCCAGCACCAAGAAATGATCAAAAGAGAAAAAGAAAACGTCTATTTAGTAGATTTCGTAAGGTATGAGATTCAGACCTTGCAATGTTGCTATGAAATTACTTGAATGATATCCTGTTCTGTAAGCATGATCGCTTGGTGGATTCTTTTTCAGGAACATGAGTTTGAAAAAGAGGTTGAAGCCAAATTTGTTCTAGTTTGGAACCAAATTGTTAATACTTTCCGATCGGAGGACTTGATAAGCAACAGGTGACTTAATATGTTTTTGATGCATTCTTAACGTGTCTTCTCTCTCTCTCTCTCTCTCTCTCTCTCTCTCTCTCTCTCTCTCTCTCTTATTTTTTTTTTTTTTTAACTAAGTGCCTTCTAAAATATGTTTCTGAGAACAGGGAGTTGGATCTGATGGCAATACCTATGTCATCAAAGTTATTCTGTGGCATTTTTCGTTGGCCTATATTCCTTCTAGCAAATAAGGTAGTCTCATAGCTCTGATATTTGTGATTTTGGCTTGTTTTTAATCTATCAACATATGCCTACTTCTGCTAGTTTTCAATGGCACTGAGCATTGCAAGAGATTTTGTTGGGAAGGATGAGATTCTTCTCCAAAAGCTCAGAAAAGATAAGTACATGTACTGTGCTGTAAAGGAGTGCTACGAATCACTGAAGCACATCATTGAAATTCTAGTTGTGGGCGATCTGGAGAAAAGGTACAGAAGACTAAAGTTTTTGATAAAACAAATAGATGCATATCTGTAGTGAGTTATCTATTAAGGTCCAGCTAGTGCTGTATGACATAGTTGTTTATGTTAAAAAAAAAAAAGAACAAAAGAGCCCTAAATTTTTGTTTCCTATAAAAAAAAGGACAGTAGTTTATGTTTAGTTTTTCTGTCTTCTAAAGAAATTGAGAGTTATAACTTTAATTCTTTGGTGTTTTCTTTTAAGCTTGAGAGTTATAAATGCCTTGTTTCTCTTAAAAATAACTTCAATTCTGTTTGCTCTATATTTTCACTCTATAATTTTTTTAAATACTGGTGTATCTTGCTTTGGTTGTTAGGCTTATATTCAACATTGAAAATGAAATTAAACGAAGTATTGAAGGATCAAGTCTTCTTGAGGATTTCAAGATGAGTGAACTCCTTGCTCTTCAAGCCAAATGTATTGAGTTAGTTGAACTTCTGGTAATTGTTGCATTGCAAAGCTGAATTTCAAATGTTGACCGGAGTTTATTGTTTCTTAATAAATACTTAACCTTGATAATTTTTGTATGTCATATTTTAAGGTTGAGGGAAATGAAGCTCATCATAGTAAAGTTGTGAAAGTTCTCCAGGATATCTTTGAGCTTGTAACAAATGATATGATGACAACTGGTTCCAGGTTTTGTGCTGTCAGTCTCTGTTTCCATTTTAATACTGATTAAGAGTTTTCAGTTTGCTAATCTTCATTCCAAATGGGCAGAGTATTGGATACGTTAAACTCATCTCATCAGCAGAATGCGCTGGATTTTTCTTTTGAAAAAATTGAACCTCTGTTATTTGCTGCCAATGATTCAATCAAGTTTCCCTTGCCAGATTCTTGCCCTCTCAATGAACAGGTATTCTTTTTATTTCTTTCATCATAATTTCTTCCTTTTTGTCATTTGTCCTTATTTTAGGCGGCATCTTCACAAATACTTAGGTCAGAACTATGAACTCAGCTTTGATTTGATACTTTGTAGCACAAAGTTAGTCTGTTATCATTTTATAGTAATCACTAAACTTTAAAATTGTTAAGAGTGCTTAAATACTATTGTTGGGCCATTTCCTACTAGCTTAAGCTTTTAGATTTGATGGTTACTAACATAGTATCATATCCTTGTTGTCCAAAGAGTCCTGTGTTTGAGTCCCACCATGTGATTATTTGAATTTGTTATTTGTTATTTGAATTTGTTGTGTTTGTGTTTGGGCTCAGGCCACGTGGCAAGCTCGTTTGTCTTGCATGTGAGGGGGTGTGTTAGAGTGCTTAAATATTATTATTGGATCAATTTAAGCTTTTAGATCCGATGGTTACTAACAAAAATTTAAGTTGATAGGTCAGGGTCATACAATAATATTCAAGCATGTAAAAACCACAATTGCATGTGAACATGAGAGATGTAATAACCACTTTTTTGTCTTTAACTTTGGATTGCAGATTAAGCGTTTTCTTTTGTTGCTTACTGTTAAAGACAAGGCAATGGACATACCTGCAAACTTAGAAGCACGGAGGCGCATCTCTTTCTTTGCTACTTCACTGTTTATGGATATGCCTAATGCTCCTAAAGTACGCGATATGCTGTCATTCAGGTTAAATAAATTCTGCTTTCCTCTTTTGTTTCTTGCTGACAACCAAATATTTCCATTTTTTATTATATTCAGGGGCATTTTATCTCTTTAAATTTGCCTTCCTACATGAATGCACCCGCCAGAATGCCAAAATTGATAAATGACTGGGGCCTTCAGCTGGTAATTTGTTAAAAACTAGAACATATAGAGACTAATTTAACATAAAGCTTTAGCTATAAATTTGTATAAAGACAACGACTATTTGTGTGGGAAATATACAAAAACTTATGACATAAGAAAGTAGATTCAGACATTCAGTCCTCCATGAAGATGCTAATAAGATTTTTATAGTTTTGCTTATATTACATGATTACATCTAGCCATAATTATAACATTTAACAATTCTAGTTTATGTTGTCTTTAATTATTTTATATCATTTCATTCTATAGCAATGTCACTTCCCTGTGAAAATTCTGAACTAATGGTGGAACTTCATAGTGCTGGGTGAAAAATTACTAAGACGTAGATTTAACTTGGGTCTTGTTATCAATATAGTGTAATGTGGGATGATTGGTGATGTATTATACTTACACAAGCATCATTATCGTGATAATGATCAACAAGCCCAAAAACCAATCAAAGAAAACCTTTCAAACTTATAGAACCCATTTCTCATTACAATAATGCTACAAGCAACATGCAGTGGATTTTTTTTTTTTTTTTAATTTTTAATTTTGAGTAATGCTTAGTCAATAAATTTATTTGATTCAGTGTATTCTCTAGTACAGTATTATTACTCCACACTACTTGGAAGACATTAACTTTTCAATGAATGAACTACATTCAAGCAAAGAACAGGTTTCCATCATCTTCTACATGCAACAAATTTATCCAGGTGCGAGAGTAGGGCTTCTTTAATAATCTTTTCAGTCTCCTTATTAGAATGCAACTTGAAGTACATAGCTCCTCTGTTTATCTTAGATGAATGGAAAAACTTTTTGGAACGGATGGGGTGTGAAAATCTGGATCGTTTAAAAGCTGAAGGCAAGGAGGAAGAGCTTAGAAATTGGGCTTCTTTTCGGGGGCAAACTTTAAGCAGATCAGGTGTGAAGGAAAGGATATCTAATATAATATAGTATTTCATTTTCCTTATCATTCATACAACAATCTCATCAAAATTCATTAAATTCATTCTTTGGATTTTGTTTTCATTTTAATATTTTTAAATTTGTAGTAGACAAAAACTGAAATATATATATATATATATATATAAATTATAAAGTCTAGGATCCTGCACAAAAAATTCGTGCGGTTTCATTGATTACAATCAATTGGAGTGAAACCGCACGAAAAATTCGTACGGGATCCCACACTAGAAAGTTAATATATATATATATATATATAGAGAGAGAGAGAGAGAGAGAGAGAGAGAGAGAGAGAGAGAGAGAGAGTCCAAACCACCTTATATCCAACTCTTTCATCAAGGTATGGATAGGTTTAATCCAAACCTATCCATACCTTGATGAAATTTTATTAATTTTGATGAGTTTATTTTGTACGGATGTTAAGATAAATAAGATATGGTTGGGGAAAATTTTTCGGATACAAGAACTATTTTTCTTTCCATTTCCTATGTTTTCCCATTTTTTAACTCTTTTAAATTTCTTCTGTAAGTATATTTCATTTTTGTATATTATCATTTTTATTTCCTTTTACATTTGAGAATTCTCTCCCTCTCTCTCCTTCTATAGTCAGGTCTGGTAGTCTTGAGATTTTTTGTCAGAATCTAAGGATTATGTGATAATCCGTTAAGATCAAATTACTCGGATTAGCACATATGATAATCCTTAGGTCTTAATGAAAAACTTCATAACTAGACCTGACTAGAGAATTATATGTATATATAGCAGTTATCATGTCAGGTATACCTGACGATATTATCGTGTGGTTTCACTAATTCTCGGTATTCAGGTATACCTGACTTGATAATTATATAAAGAAATTATCAAGTGCAGGATCCCGCACAAAAAATTCGTGCCATTTCACTAATTTCAACCGATTGGAATCGGTGAAACCACACGAAAAATTTGTGTGGTATACCTAATGATATTATCGTGCGGTTTCATTAATTCTCGTTACCGAGAGTAAGTGTAAAAAATTTACACAATTTCTTGGTAGCTAGAATTAGTGAAACCGCACGATAATGCAGTTAAGTATACCTGACCTGATAAAATCTGTATATATATATATATATATTCTCATGTAATTGGTTTATGATCCGTTAACATGATGTATTTATCAAAATATAACCTCCTGTTCATTGGTTTCAACAGTTAGAGGAATGATGTATTATAGAGAGGCCTTAAAATTACAGGCGTTTCTTGACATGGCTGAAGATAAAGGTTCGTAATGTACTAATGTTTAATGCAGTAACAGACTAACAGTAATTAGCAGCTTTTGTAGTGATCCCCTTGTTGACACAATATTTCCTTCCCTTTATAACAAAACTGTTCAACTGCCTATATAAGATGCCGATAGATTATCACTAAAAGTTTTATGCCTTTTGATGATCCTGTTTATCCAGATATTCTTGAAGGCTATGAAGCTGCTGAAAGAAACAATCGTCAATTTGCAGATGCATTATCAGACTTGAAATTTACATATGTTATTTCTTGTCAAATGTTGGATTCACAAAAATCTTCTGGAGACCCTCATGCAAAGGACATACTTGACTTGATGATTAGGTAATCTTTTACTGGAATACATAAGAAAATGCTGCAGAAATTCAAAATTCAGTCTAGGACATACTTTAGACGTCATCTAATACAGCCAAAATTATTATTTGAAGGTACCCCTCGCTCCGTGTTGCTTATGTTGAAGAGAAAGAAGAGATTGTGGCAGATAAGCCTCGAAAGGTTTATTCTTCTATACTGCTTAAAGCAGTCAATGGTTTGGATCAGGTAATGGTTATTTCTGTTAGAGCATTTAAAGTCCAGATTGAGCTTGGATTTTATGCTAGCTCCAGAAAGACTAATAATGCAATTGTTTGAAGTGATTGCTAATTTTGCTGGAATAATGCAAATGAACCTTTTTGAGAAATTTCCAAATTAATTGCATGAGTTGAATATGGAAAACGAAAAAAAAATTAAGGTTTATGAGGAAAAGATGTAGAAGCACTACATTGACATTTTTTGGCATAATTTGATAACAGTTTTTACTTATTTAATATCCACAATGCTTTTATTGACATACTATTATGGGAATCCATTTTGAAAATCTTTAGTCTAATACTTCATAGTAGTTCATCCTCAATAAAAAATAATTATTTTGGTCATTAATATCATATTTTTGTTTATTTCATAGTGTATGTAGTTTGAGTACTCCTACCCCCCCTTTTTTTTTTTCTATTATTATTATTATTATTATTATTTTATTTTTTGTGGGAAGCCTATCACTATGCACATTGCATTAGGTTTTCTGCCCATATACGTGATGATATTTACTACTTGGAAGAAAGTTTTTCAATGTAATGTAGGCAACCAATATCAAATTTAGAGATTCCGGACGAAAACAAATTCTAGGATAAATTTACATATGATAGACTTGTTTTAGCAGTCAATAAATTCCAAAATGAGAACTAACTTGCTTTCATTTCAATATACCTTAGATAAAATCATACCCCATGAAATTTGAATGATAGGATCTGCCCATCTCCTCTCGAGTCCAAAGGAAATGAAATCACTTTAAAAAACAAACAGATCACTTAATGGATCTCATTAAGTTTCATTAAGTGATAAGTTAAGGGTTTATTAGTCATTTTATGAATGAAAATAAAATAAATAAAATTTAACAAATAAAAAAGTAATAATAACTTAAAAATAAACAAGATTAAACATATATATTAAAAATTATGTAGACAACGGGCCAGTGGCCTCCTCAGCAAAAAGGGGAGGTTTCGATGCCTTGTTTGTCCTAGAGGTGGATAAGTTTCTAGTCCCATACCAATAGAGAAGTGTCGGTTGGCATTGAAAGCCTCCTCTTCAATGGCCTTCTGTCTATTTATTTTTTTCATATGCTAGTACCCAACAAACCCACTGACATGTTCATCATCAAAACCAGAATGAGCTCCAAACACAAGCCCATATCTATCTATTGGTTGACAAATGATATCTAGCCATGGTTGTATCTTGTATACTTGGTTTGATATTGATAAGTTCCGACAAAGATGTTGATCAAACGGTAATGGTGATGAAATTGTTAAGAGGGGTGTAAAGAACCACAAATGATTTGATTAAGATATTATATTTTTAATAAATTTACTTTTATTTTTATATTTATTGAACAAGGGTATTTAATATTTTTGTATTATTAATTTATTATGACAAGGGTAATTCTGTATTTTTAATATTATACTCAGTGAAGGGACTCATTAACAACGTGGGAGGTGATGTCAATTTAGGCAAAATGTATTTTTAGTGTAATTTGTCAAACCTCAAACCTGGGGGAAGTTGGTGCAAATTGTCCACAAGTTTTGATGGAGTTTTGTGGGCCGTGCAGCCGTGGGGTGGCTGCCCGCATGTACAAATAAATTTTAACAGCCTTTTTTGTTCTTTTTATTCTAAATCATGGTAAGAATTCGATGGTCTCATCAATAGTGTTTGTTCATGTCTGTAAAGAACCATGGAAGTTAAGGTGATTACCAATGTAATTGAAAAATAACTAGAAAGCATATAACAGCATTTGCATTGTAACATATATTTTGAGCTGCAAAGTCATTTACTCTAAAAATGTGCTTGCTTACGCTCCCTTAGTTTTTTAGTCTACTTATACAGTATTGACTTTTATTTATATGTATGTATATCATTATCCTTTGCAGGAAATTTATCGCATAAAGCTTCCTGGTCCACAAAATATTGGAGAAGGGAAGCCTGAAAATCAAAACCATGCCATAATTTTCACACGTGGTGAAGCTCTACAAACAATTGATATGAATCAAGTATGCTTTTGCTTTGGTTGCTAAAAGTTAACGATTACAATGGATCTTTTTCTTATGGTTTCTGGTTATTCAGGATAATTATTTGGAAGAGGCTTTGAAAATGAGAAATCTCTTACAAGAATTTCTTCGGAATCACGGACGGCGGCCTCCTACAATACTTGGTTTGAGAGAAAACATATTCACAGGGAGGTTAGATGCCGTGATTCCATAAGTTATAATACTGCATCTTGTGTACTGCATCTTGTGCCTGCATGAGTAAGCACTAAATAGAGAAATTAAGTGATGATTTGGAAGATTCAGATAAGTTACCTTTGCAAGTTCTATTTATGGTAACTTGAGTCTTTTACTGTAAAATCTACTGTTCAAGTATGCAGGTTTTTGAATTATCATCATTGTCTCCATGCATGTCTTCTGTATTCACTTGTTCATAAATTTTGAATATTTACTTTTGCACAAAGTATCATAAAGATGTGAACATAACAACATATACCATCCTTTTGATTGTAATTTCCAAAATATGTTGTTGGGTGGGGGCAGGCAGGGAGAACATCAACGTGGATGCTTTTGGTTTATCTACCAACCGCATCAGAAACATAACAGAAGTATTTAAAGAAAATTTCAATTTTACCTTATTTTCTAAAGAGTAATGCTACACAATCCAAAAAAATAACTCAAATGATGTGGTAAGTGATTTGTCATTACCATATAAATCATGGGGATGTTGTAGTAATGCTAAGATAAAGACAAATCGCTTGCCAGATCATTTGGGTTAATGTTTTGGGCTGCGTATCATTATTGTTAAACTAAAAATTTCAATTGGTCAAGTGGTATGAAGTTACTACTACTGGCTAAATGCATCATTAGAACATATGCCGACATTCTTACATTTTCAATAATGATTTTTTCTAATAGTATACACACACACACCGTTTGGAATCAATGTAATTTTTTTTCACTGATTCCAACCACACGAATTTTTTGTGCGGGATCCTGCACTTGATAATATATATATATATATATATATAATTTTTTCAAAAAACGTCATGATCATAATGGGTGCACCAGTTGCACTGTGCAGTGAAGGGGATTCCACACACACACACACACACACACACACATATATATATAATTCTGGAAGGCTTTCAAGAAAAAATCCATGGCGTTTCACATCGGAGGATCCCCTATGAAGTAGGAAAAGTGGACACAGGTGTATTTTGAAAAGTGCTAGAGTAAAAAGTGAATATGGCTAAAAATGTATGAATTATTTGTGATTTAAGAGGAATTACTGCAGCGCATAAGAATCAAATTGAGCAGAAACATTATATGGCTATTGGCTTTTACCCATAAAAATTTTATAGTAGAACAAATGTAGAACTACCAAAGGCTATATAAAGGATCACATCTATATATTATTTTGAGATCTGAAAGCTTATGACTTGGACCTGCTTGATGTTTCCAGACCTACAGAATAATCCGGTTTAATTTCAGTTTAGTTTTTGGACGAATTGAGTCTATGTAGTAAATAGTAATTTGTTCTTTAAAATGTAATGATATTGTGAATTTCTTCATATATATAGGTTTTCTAGTAAGCTACAGTTTTGAGCCATGCAAGTTTCATTATGAAATGTTGTTCAGACAAGCAAATGATGCCTGCATCTCATAGTTTATGATGAAAATATTTACCAGTACTCCACGTTATAGTTCATATACTTACTAGTGATTTACTGATTTTAGATCTTATGGACTGATAATCTTAAATTGGTTCCCAACTGCAGTGTTTCTTCTCTAGCATGGTTCATGTCATACCAAGAGACTAGCTTTGTTACCATTGGTCAACGGCTTCTTGCCAATCCTCTCAGGTAATGGATGTCCATAATCTTCAAGTTTTGCCCAAAAGAATCTAAAAGTTACATGTGTGCATGAACCTGTTCATCTGTTTAAGTATGTGTTTTTTTTATTATTCTAGATTAGAGAAAGCTTAGTACACCAAATGATTGCCAATTACACCTTTCTGAATTACTCCTGTCAGTTGCATATTCATCCATTGGTTGTATGTTTGTTATGCCTCTGTATTTGTGCTTTAGTCTTTAACTTTTATCTCGGTTATCTGCAGGGTACGATTCCACTATGGACATCCTGATGTATTTGATAGGGTATTTCACATTACAAGAGGGGGCATAAGCAAAGCATCAAAAACAATTAATTTGAGCGAGGATGTATTTGCTGGTAGAGTACAGCATCTCCAAATGTTATATCCTAACCGTAATATCAAAACTGATTCGCTGTTGACTTAAATTTCATCTCATTTAGGGTTTAATTCTACCTTACGACGAGGAAGTGTCACATACCACGAGTATCTGCAAGTAGGCAAAGGTCGTGATGTAGGCTTAATTCAAATATCAAAGTTTGAAGCCAAAGTGGCCAATGGGAACAGTGAACAAACTTTGAGCCGTGACATATACCGCCTTGGCCGTCGGTTTGATTTTTTCCGGATGCTGTCTTGTTACTTCACAACTATTGGATTTTATTTCAGTAGCCTGGTAATAGTTTGAACCCTGACGTGATCTTCTGAGTTTAGTTTGTCACTGTATGTCTGTTGTTCAGCCATTAAATATAGATTATGCAGTTCTATATGTTGCCTTTCTTCTCATCTTTTGTATTCAGTATTTGCTGATTCTAACTCTTATCATTCAATGTGCTAATCAGTTTAAAACTAATAAAATGATACAGATTTCTGTGATTGGAATTTATGTGTTCCTCTATGGGCAGCTATACCTTGTTCTTAGTGGGTTGCAGAAGGCACTAATCATTGAGGCTAAAATGAGAAATATACAATCACTGGAAACAGCTCTTGCCTCCCAATCATTTATTCAGCTTGGGCTCCTTACAGGCTTACCAATGGTGATGGAGATTGGGCTTGAGAAAGGATTTCTCACTGCGCTTAAAGATTTTATCCTTATGCAATTGCAGCTTGCTTCTGTTTTCTTCACTTTTTCCCTTGGATCAAAAATACATTATTATGGTCGAACAATTTTGCATGGGGGAGCTAAGTACAGACCCACTGGACGCAAGGTCGTGGTATTTCATGCCAGCTTCACTGAGAACTATAGATTATACTCACGAAGCCATTTTGTTAAAGGATTTGAATTATTGCTTCTGTTGATTGTCTACGATCTGTTTCGGCGATCATATCAGAGCAGTATGGCCTATGTTTTAATCACTTACTCTATTTGGTTCATGTCGATCACTTGGTTGTTTGCACCATTTCTGTTTAATCCATCTGGATTCAGTTGGGATAAGATAGTAGATGATTGGAAAGATTGGAATAAGTGGATCAAGCAGCAAGGAGGTATAGGAATTCAACAAGACAAAAGTTGGCAGTCTTGGTGGAATGATGAGCAAGCTCATCTTCGTCGTTCAGGGTTGGGTGCTAGGTTGCTTGAGATACTTCTGTCTCTCCGATTTTTCATCTATCAGTATGGTTTGGTCTATCACCTTGACATCTCCCAACAGAGCAAAAACTTTTTGGTTTATGTACTTTCATGGATTGTAATTCTGGCAGTTTTCCTAACAGTCAAGGTAAATTCTTCCACTTAACTTGATAGTGCATATGGTCAACATGGTGGATTTAAGTTGCTTTTGTTGCAATCACTTGAAAAATCTATACTTTAGCAAATGTGTATTACCTTTTGTGTAACAACAATGCATGATTTAAAGGAAATACTGACGATGTGATCTCAAAACGATATGCAGGCAGTGAACATGGGAAGACAACAGTTCAGTGCTAATTACCACCTTGTGTACAGATTTTTCAAAGCATTCCTCTTCCTGGGTATTCTATCAACTATAATTTCACTCTCAGTCATCTGTCAACTATCTTTTAAGGACATAATTGTGTGTTGTCTAGCATTTTTGCCAACTGGATGGGGTCTAATATTGGTAAGCATATAGTTAAACATGTTTGTTTTTGTTTTTATCGTCGTAGGTTTTCTTTTTGGTTGAAATTTATTTTCGGTGTGTTTAGATCGCACAAGCAGTGAGGCCGAAGATAGAGGATAGCGGAATTTGGGATTTTGTGCAAGTCCTTGGTAAAGCATATGACTATGGAATGGGGATTGTTCTTTATACACCAATTGCTATTCTGGCTTGGCTCCCAATTATTTCAGCCTTCCAGACTAGATTCCTTTTCAATGAGGCCTTCAACAGGCACTTGCAAATCCAACCAATTCTTGCTGGGAAGAAGAAGCACAAATGATTTTTTATTTTTTGTTTCTTCCAGCTAAAATGGAGAAACATGTTGAATATAGTTTATAGCTGCAATTCATATCTGATTCATGTATAGATATACAAGTTTTATAGTATAAATATAATTTAATTTTAGTGCGAGAAACTGAACCAATCTTACTGTTAACCTCAAGAGAAGAATTTTACTAGTATTTGCACCCTCATATACCCTGAATTTAATGGTTTTTTTTTTTTTTATACCTGGGATTTTATTCAAAACAAGAAAAGATGCGAAAACTAGAAATGAAATCCTATTCCAGTCTTACTATTATAATAATTATAATATTATTTTTGAGTAACCATATTTGCATCCTAAAACACTGTATGTATACCCCTTTTTGTATGTGCATCCATTTTTTTTTTTTAGTTTTTTTTTTGGTATCGAGGATCCCGGACTTCGTCCAGGCACCCATTAGCCTGTCCTCCCCAACTGCGTGACTCATTGTAGCTTGTATGTTGGATCGTGGAATAGGACAAATAGGAAACTCCGGTCTACACCCCTGGCCCCACAAGAATGCAAACAAATGGTTGAAGCAACAATTTTAGTTTTGGAGATTTGTCAAAGACAAGAAAATCTATTATATATATATATATATATATATATATATATATATATATATATATATATATATATATAATGGGCTTGAGAGTAGGATGGGCAAATCCCCATGGGGACAAACCCCCACAGGGCTCCATTGGGTTTTGGGGGCAAATTTCACTCCCATATGGGTTTGGGGTAGGAGTACCCCAAATCCTAAATGGGGTAGGGGTAGAGGAACCTCCTCTCACCTCCATTTCCTCGTTTCCCCCAAATATTACACACACACACACACACACACACACACACACACATATATATATATATTACTTATAAACCCCCCTGATATAACTTATATACAAATTTATTTATTAGTCTTTGGGTGTTGTGTAAATGGTGGGCCAGGAGAGAGAATAAAAAACATGGATGTTGATCCAAAGGCTAATAAATATGTTTGTATTATATCAGGAGGTTTGTAGGTGAGAAGCTCTCTCTCTCTCTCTTTCTCTCTCTCTCTCTCTCTATATATATAGATATAATTTTATTTTCAAATCCTAACGAATATCTAAACTAACCCTTAGTTTAAATTTAACCCTAACCCTAGTAAATCTAAACTGCACTAGAAGTATTTGTATTTATTTTGGATTAAATTAAATCAATTATATATTTTAGATCGAATATTTAGATTATTTTTTGGATTGGATATTTTAGGGCAGGGTGGGGGAAGGGGTGAAAGGATGGGGGAGGTGGTGGGGGGACCACCCTCACCCTCATTTTCCCCACGTTCATCCCAACTTGAGAGTGTGGATATTGTCAAGAATTTTAGAGCCGCATCCTATATATTTTAGTGGTCAAAAATGAACTTGTTGGGTCCGACGCATTACTTGGCCCAATGTTGTATGAAATCAGGCAACTCAAGTCAGGCCCATTAGAATTAAAATAATAGAAGGCCCAATATGGTAATTAGAGTATGACTGGGTCCATTTGGACTAAGTTAAAGTATACATTGAGGGATATCATTGATCAAGTCAGTGATAACTTCACTAGATATTCCTTGAAACAAACAAAAGTTTGTCCCTCTAGATAGCTTATATCACACCTCAATAAATACAAACAAGCATGCGTAGACTATTGATAAGCATATTCAATTGATAGATCAAACATAGCCTATAAATTGCATGAGGAGGTTATACCAAAAATACATAAATCACTAAGTACTTGTATTCATTATAAATGTGTCAAGAGTTCAAGTACATATTAAAGATACAAAGACAATCAAAGATCTTGTCTTATAAGAATGTAATCAATGACAATTCAAGCAAGACCAATTTGATACAAGTAAACAAATATCAAAAAGATAAGGAAAGAGAAACTTGACAATGATATTTTTTGTGGTAAACCTCCGAAGAGGAAACATCCACGAGTTGAATCCACAACCACCGGCAAAATGTTTTTCACTAGTTAAATAAGAGTACAACCTCAAATATAACCAACTCTCATGTGTCACAATCTATTGGATATCCCTCATATCTATTCTCACTAAAGAGAAACTTGCCTACTCTCTAACCGAGACACATCGTATGCCTTTAGAGAGTATCCATGCTTGGACTTATTAGAGGCCTCACACCTCTTGCCAAGACTTCTCTTGCTCTATGTTGAAGAATCACTCAACAATAAGAGACTTTTCTTACTCGGACTTATTAGAGCCTCACACCCCTTGCCAAGATTTCCCTTGCTTATCTAACAAAAGCCTCAAACTCTTAGACAAGACTTTGCTCGGACTTACTTAGAGCCTCACACGAAGACTTCCCTTGCTTGGACTTACTTAGAGCCTTACACCCTTAGCCAAGATTTCCATCTTTTATAAGGCAAGTGATCTATGTGATGGAAATGATGCAAGCATAATCAACATAGGACATATGATCGATATGAACTATGAAAACTAGAATTAGACAATGAGCACACAATGTATGATATTCTAATTTGAAATCCAAATGATGCAATCACACAAGATGATGCATGAACATATGAAATGTATGGATTAAGTACAAATCATGTAGAACTAGACTTAGTCAACAAAGCTCTTAACAAAAATAGTCTAGGTCATTAGTACATGAAAACCGAAATCTAGAGTGTGCCAAATCACCAAACACACTTTAATCCTATATTTGATTCATGCAACTAAAGCTTAAGATAAAAACATGTCCATGAAGCACATTTTCAAGCATTTAGTACATAAGCGAAAATCCTAGAGAAGTGAGATACTGTATTCAAACTTCTTCTAGAAAACAATTAGAGCATGTATTCAAATATCAATTAAGTGAATCCAATCAAAGCTCTAAAACATAGAAAGACATGTGCTATTTTCGAATATGATCAATCAATGAAACATAGCACCACTAGGAATCATTTATCATTAGAATATTAATAATCAATGCACAAATATTCCTAGATACAAAGCTAATCACAATACAACTCACAAGCATATGAAAACATAGGTTTAGAAAACCTAACTCACATTTAAGAATCTAATCATGATCAAATTAGCTTTTAATTGAAGCTATCCTTCTCAATAGCATTCATCATAGTAACACATACATATAGAAGAAGAAAACCCAGGGTAATTGAAGATCATAAAAGATGAAATCACAAAGTTTAGTTCAATACCTAAGAATCCCTGCAGTTTCGGTTTTGAGTGAAGAACCACCACAAAAATTGATCAAACAGCGGTAAACACTTTTGGAGAAGGTAGGAGACTTGATTATGAAGATTCTCTAACTTGAATCACTCAATTCAGAGTCCAAATGAGAAATTTATGGCGTTTGGAAGATGAGAAAGTTGGAGAGAAAATTTCAGCTCTAATTTCAAATTTTCTTCTTAGAAATGAACAAGTGAGAGAGAGGGAATATTTAAAAGAGATTGGGAGGGAAAACAAAAGGGAGTGGGACCCAATTGGGAGGGCCTCTCTTGGCTGTTCCCGTGGAGGTGCATGGCCACCACAGGAAGCCTCTCAAGTTTGGCCTTCCTCTAGTTCTTCTCCTCACACTTTTCTTGCGTTCTTCGATCGTCCTTTGACCTTTGAACTCGAAATTTAAATCCATTTTTCAAATTACAAACCGTAACTCACTAACATGAGAGGAGGACTACGAAACTTTAACAATTGGATGTGAACTCGACTCGATATATGAAGACGAAGACAATGCATTGTAAGAGAACGTAAAGTTTCGTAACTTCATAGTTTAAACTCGAAATCTATGAGTGAGTATCCGAAAGGACCGAAACTCAACAAGGAATCATTTAAGAACATATTCAAGTCCAAATACACTTATAGACAAACAAATAAACACAAGATCACACAAGTATGCAATTTCCTAGACATAGTCCTAGTACATGCATTTCTACAATGTATGGTAATATGAGATTAATGCATGAGCATACTAAAAATATGTGAATGTGTTATACTAATTTGGCCCTATGATGCAGAGACACTTATGAATGAATTGTGTGTGTGCGCCTAAGCCTTGTCAGAGGAAAGAGGTCTTATTACCTTTGTAGTCAGTAGCACTTTCCTAGAATGAAGGCATCACTTTGCTTGAACCATTGTCTATCTTCTTTAAAGCTTAATAAACCACACAATTAGGACAATTAAACAATACAAAGCAAATAACGTTTTGATATAGAATAATGCCAACTAGAATCAAAATCCTAACAAATTGTAATCGCAATTGAAGACAACTTTCCCGGCATCCCAAGATCTCCAAGAGCCGAGCTTCAAATGTATATCTTTGTTTTTCAATTTTTATCTTTTTTTTTTTTGGATATTTATGTGTTGTTGTTTGTTTCTATCTGTTATTATATAGTTAAATACATTTTGATGATATTATGATGTCACAATTCTTCACTGGTTTGGAAACTTTGATTGTGTTTTGTTTGTTTTCATGTAATTGGAGCGGTGTGAATTTGAATTTGGTGTTTTGAGACTAGCATGAATCTTGTGTTTTGTTGTTGAATTTGTGTTTTCATGTTCTTTATTGATTTTATATGTATATATATTCCAACCGTATAAAATAACTTACAATTAATTGCTCTAAGTTTGGAGTTTGGAGTTTGGAGTTTGGAGTGTGGAGTACTAGTTACTTAATCAGAGATTCTTAGGAAAATTTATATGTGCAATGGAGATTGAATTAAGATTTAATATTTATCTATTGAATTCATCAATTAATAAAATTGATTTATGATTTTATGGCAATAGTTAGTGTTGCTGCAATTTTATGTGTGATAGTTAACAACTGAGGCATATAATTTGCAAGTTGAGAGTTCTTACATTGTGAATTTGTGATTGAACAAAAAATCTATTTGCAACATCAAAGTTACTCGTGATTTAATGAATTTGAACTTGAGGATCTCTATATGAAGCTTATCAACATTATATTGTTGTAGTTGACTTTGATGCTGTTGCAGTCTGTTTTTTGCTTTCTTCCCAGTTTTTGGGTGTCTTTCTTATTTTGCTCTGTTGTCCTGGATCATGCTTTCTTCTTGTTTGTTCTGTTTCTCTCCCATGTTTTTTGGCTTGTGCTGGTGCGCTTTGATTGTTTGCTTTTCTACTCTCAGTTTTAGGTTGCGTGGTCAGCTTTGCTGTTGTTGTGTTGTTGCGGTCTTCATAACCCTTTTCTTGTGGTCTTCATGACCCTTTTATGAAATCTTTATAGTTATTTGGTTTTGCGAGGTCACATTGGGGAGTTACATACAAGGTCTTCAAGAAAGAAGACAAAGAAACTGCACTAATGGTATGATCTATTAAGTAAACCACTTTATTAGTTTTCTTATAATTTTCTCTCCATTTTAAATGCCATTGTTTGCTCTCAAAATCTAATTTTGGGTGGTGGTGGGGGAGCTGGTGGTTGTTGACTTGTAGTTCACTAGTTCTATGCTTTTGTGGAAAGATGTAATTCGGTTTTAGCCCTTTTAAGCTTTTAACCGAGAGTATATGTAATTCAGTAATTCTTAGCATTCATTGCAGTGTAGTTCTTCCTTAAGATGATAGTGATTTGATAGAAGTTTCTTTAAAGAATCTTTCTCTTGTAATGTTAATGTTAATAATCTTTCTCAAAATCGAAATGATAGGTAGTGGTACTCTTTTATCATGATTTGGGGTGGAGGATGCATGGTTAAAACACCTCTGTTGTCAGCCACTATATGTAAATGGTGCATTAACATAAGAATGAAAGCTCTCATTTAGTCGGCAGCTTATGAACCCATGTTATTTTACTGTATAGTTTGACTCCAATATTTTATTTATATGTTTTGCATATTATCTCCTCTTTTGTGAATGGTGAACAAGTGATTCCTTAATTTTACATGAAGTTCTTTCCATAGAACTAGTATTGTATTTGCCTTCTCCTTTTTCGGTTCTTGGTTGTGTTGGCTCTTGTGATGGGTGTTTTGTGTTTCAACTTTGTCTAGCTTGGTTTGCTTTTGCTTTGTCTCAACTTGCTCTAGTGTAGCTTTCCCTGTTTTGGGCTCTATTTTCTTTGTTTGTGCGTTGACTTTGCTCAGTTACACATTTGATTTTATAGTTTGTATGTTTTATTTATTTATTTATTTATTTATTTTTTATTTTTATTTTTATTTTTAACTTTGAACTTTGATTTGCATTACATGTGATTGAATAGTCATTTCCAATTCTCCAAACTTTGAACTAATCATGTGGTGTTGTTTTTATGTAGGCATTATTTTTGAATGGATTCACAAGAGTCTCAATATTTCTCTCAATTTCAACACCTTCCCAATGACACCGGACATATAAATGCTAGTGACCCACTCAATACTCAATATATCTTTAACTCCTCTCAAATCCACCCACAAACCTCTATGCCACAAGCTAACCAATTTGGTCCATTAAACATACCGTTTCAACCCAATTTTGCATTTAATTCAATGAATGCTTCATATCCTTCTCATGTTCACCAATAGTTTGGATCTGGGTTCTCGTTCCAAAGTCTATTAAATGCTCCCAAACTTCCATTTGACACTCAAACCTCAAATACATCCAAAAGATCCAACAAAAAATGCAAGCCCACCAAAAAGTCCAATATCCCTTGTTAGGTTTATAGTTTGTGTTGGCATAAATTCCATATCAAAATGTGTTTCTCTTGTAATGTTTAGTGGTTCATATATTGAAGATTTAAGAAGACGAAGAATGTCTCAACCACAATTCTTGCAAGAAACCGGTATTAAAGAGATATGTGCATCATTGATCATCTAAGGTAATATAAGACCTCATATCTCTTACAAGGCTAGGCACATAAAAAACATATGGCATCCTTGTGTGTTCCTTCATGGTTAAACATCATTGATATAACATATTCACATACTTGATAATATATGCTCATGCATTTATACTATCTTGACAAACTTTGCTTATTGCATGTTCTAGGACTATGTCTAGGAAATAGCATATGTGTGTGTCTTTGTGTTTGTATGTTTCCGTATTTTTGTATTTGGACTTGAATATGTTTTATTATGATTCCTTATTAAGTTTCGATTGTTTCGGTTACTCATTCATAAGGTTTCGAGTCCAAACGATGTAGCTACGCTACTTTTCATTCTCATTCGTTGAGTTGACTTCATCGTCGTTTTTCGAGATGATTTCTCAACCATTTTTTAAAGTTGTATAGTTATCGTCGTGCATAAGAGAGTCATGGTTTGTAATCCGAAAACGGATTCAAAATCGGAGTTCGGATGCCCAAGATACGGCTAAAGAACCGAGGGAGTGCGTGAGAGAGGTGAGTGGCTGTGAGGCCACTTGGCCCATGCCGTGAGGGAGGCCGTGGGCCCCACGGCCAGAGGGGCTCTCTAGCCCCGTGAGGCCCATGCGCCCCCCACGGCCTGGGGTGACGTGGCCTCAGCTGATTGGCCCATTTTGCCCCTTCTCTCTCCTCCTTTTATTTCCCTCCTCTCTTTCCATTTGATTTTGAAGAAGAAAAATTGCAATATTCCCGTCAGTCTTCTCCTCTGAATTTTCTCATCTTCCAAACATCATATCTCCCTCATCCGGAGTCGGATTTGAGTGATTCGAATTGGAGAACGTTCGTAATTGAGTCCTCTATCATTTCTGGTTTGGTGGCTATTTGATCGAGTTTTCTAGTGGTTCCACACAGAAATCCGAACCAGCTCTTGAATCAATGGTATTGGACTTATCTTTGGGATTTATTTCTTTTTAACCTTCAATTTGCTTTGGGTTTCTTCTTCTATATGTATGTTTATGTTTGTTAAAAGCTATTGAGAAAGATAGCTTCATAATCATTCTAATTGAAAGTCAATTTATAGACAAATGTGGACTAGTTTCTATGATTCTAGGTTTTTCACATGTTTGTGAGTTGTATTGTGATTAGAATGGCATCTTAGGTTGTTTGTAACTTGATTGAATCAATTTTGTGATAAATGACCTTGAGATTTGATTTGATCCTTTGATTGATGAAATCTAGGATTATTGAATTTGTTTGTGTTTTAGAGCTATCTAGGATTTGATTGATTTATATCTTGAATCCTTACTTTATATTTTTGGCTAGAATATTGATTGATTAAATCTCATATATCTAGCATTTTATTGTATGTTGGTTGCATCTTGAACTTGTACTTCATGAATATATTTTGATTCAAGTGTTGTATGTGCGAATGAGACTTTGAGCATATGTGTTTGATGTTACACATGCTTTAGGTTTTATTCTTGTATTTTGCATCTAGACTTTATTACTTGTGATATCACATGTTTAGGTTTATTTGTACCATAGAATGTATTGATCACATGTTCTATGTTGATTTGATTGTTTGCATCATTTGCATTCACATGATCACACTAGGAAGTCCTTGTAAAAGGCATGAAGTCTTGGTTAAAGTCGGGATGACTCGGATAGCCAAGCAAGAAGACTTGCCTAGAGTCGGGAGGACTCGGATAGGTAAGCAAGAAGTCATGGCTAGAGTTGGGAGGACTCGGATAGTCATGCATGGGAGGCTCCCTAGAGGCAAGAGTGCCTTGGATAGGGAGTTGGCTATTATATTGGAAGGCCTAGGCGTATGGTTAGACAGAGACTCCAAAAGAGCGGGGTACACGGGAGGTGTATGCACTCTTGAGGAATTTCTGATCTTCCATCAATGTTGGTTTTGTGTGTTGTCCAATATATGGTGGTTTCGCATCATTGAGGGATCTTATACTTTCCAATAGGGTTGGGTAGACTTAGACTCCACTAGGTTGGGTGAGCTAAAGATTGGTCACTTTGTGGATTCTCTATTTTTATCATCCAATATATATAGTACCCTAATGGTTGTTTTTCAACCCGTGGATGTTTCCTCCTTGGAGGTTTTACCACGTTAAAAAATCTCTTGTGTTAATTCTTCCTATCTCTATCTTTTATATTTTATTTGTATATGTTATTATCTTGTTTCATATTACTCACTTGTGATGTATAGTGAAGCAAGTATTTGTAAATTCATTCTTTAGATCATTTTTGTATATTTGATTCTTTTGTATATTGTAATTTTTGTTTAGTGATATTTGATCACTCTTGTAACTAGTTGAACATCTATTGAAATACAAGCTTTATTTGTTGTTGTGTTTATTTGCTTTTATACCTCACACAACTAGGTAATATACTTAGACCTTGTGCACATGATTATATTCTCATATTGTCTACGTATGTCTTTCTTGGTTTATTTTGTTGTGTGTAAGGCTACCTTAAGGGATAAACGAGAGTTTGTTTAAGGGATTGGAAAAAGGTGTAAAAACTTATTCACCCCCCCCCCCCCCCCCCTCTCTCTCTCTCAAGGTATGCCTTAAGCAATTTAACTATGTTTGTATACTTTCATCCCTTAAACTTCACCACTCAACAAAAAGTGGACTAAAGCTGAAGATGTTGCACTAACAAAGGCATGGCTATATGTCTCTATTGATTCTGACATTGGAAATAATCAGAAAAATTCAGTAATGTGGAATCGTATTTTACAAACTTGGAGGGACAATATAGGTGCATATGATGAGGCCCAAACCACTAATAGCTTAGGATGTCGTTGGGGAAAAATACTAGTTGCGGTAAACAAATTCCATGCATTACATGAGCGATTGGAAAGAACTCTACAAAGTGGAACAACTCCGGAAGATATGGTAATATCTTAGCTATTGATATCTAATTTTTTGTAGTTCTCTTTAATGTTGTTTACAAGTACTTATATTAGAAATTTTCATCTGTTATAAGAGATATATTTAGAATTAATGATGACTTATTCTTTTGTATTTCTGTTTTCTCTCTTGTTTTATTTGTAGAAAAGAGAAGCAATACGAATGTATGAGGACCTTACTAATGGAAAACCATTCAAATATGAGCATTGTTGGGAGATCTTAATAACAAATCCAAAATGGTGTTCAAAAGAACTTACCAAGACAAATGACTCAAATAAACAAAAATCTGTCAATGATAGTGATAGTCCGGTGTCTTTTTCCAATCAAGGAGATGATTATATGAATCTGGATACTCCTATAATTGAAGATATTAATTTTGATGGGGTTGTGCGCCCGCATGGAAGAAAAGGTACTAAAGAGAAAAAGAGGCGGTTAAATGATGAAAAAGGGTGTGGTTGAAGCATTATGCAATTTACAGAGCACTATAGAAAAGCAAATTAAATTTAATGAAGAAGAGTTGGAGTTTAAAAAAGAAAAAGATAAGAAAGAGTTTGAGTTGCGAGAACAAACAATGAAAAAAGAGATCGAATTAAAAGAGAAAGCTCAAAAAATGAAGGAGAAAGATCAACAATTGAAAGTGTTGGAATACGCTCAAGTGTTTCAATATAATTATCAGTTAATTAATTGATAATTACTGTTACTGATATGGATTAAAATATCTGATAGTTTGAATTTTAATTATCAAATATAGTGATAATTATGTTAAATTCAAATTGATTAGATAAAGGATTAAAAGGATAAATATGATATTAAATTTAAATATTATTTAAATTTGAATATCAGAATCCATCCAGATAGGAGTCTGGACCCTATAAATAGCAAGGTGTGCTATTCATTCCATTCATCCCATTCTTAGTGTTCTTTTAAAGAGACAGAGAGTTAAACACAAAGAGTTTTTATTTCTCCTTTTGTCGGTCCTCTCCAAGTTACAGCAAATAGCACGGTGAGTCGAGTGTATTTTTCTAGTAATCATACACCGATCATATGTAACATACCGGTATCCTTTCCGCTGCGATGATCTTTAATATCCAACATTGGTATCAGAGTAGTATTATGGGATTGTTCGTACGTTTAGTTTAACGTATATTATTTATTTTATGCATATTTAATATACATATATATTCTCTGACTTCTGCTTTGCTATTTCTATTGGGGCTCGTATGTGGATTATTTTTTTAAGTAGATTTTGAAAAGCTAAATGGCCATCTGATCGTTTTTTTTATATTATTATTATTGTATTCTGGGCTGTTTTTCTTTGATAGACACTAGATATTGTTTTGTCAAAAAAAAACTAAACTGGGCGATTTTTGGACTGAGCCAATTATTACTTGTTATCACGTGCTACATTGATATTTTTTGAGAAGTATTATACTTGGCATCAGATGATCAGAAACTTCTCGGTTTATAATTTTTTTAGAAAAGTGCATAATGAGGCTTTAAAAATCAAAAAGATTTTATTGAGAAGCATGCATCATTATTAAAAAAAAAATGTGCAGTTTTTTTTGTTTTTGGGAGAACACAACATACATATATTAATATTATCTTAAAAAATTGGAACTATTGCAGAATATATATTTGTTTTTTGACAACTGTGCACAACAATTACAATGAATTGTGTGTATTAGTTTTTTTGTCCAAATATGTGCAATACAGAATGCGCATAGAAATTTTTTCAGAAAAACTGTGCACAGATTTTTTTTTTTCAACAAACCTGCACAAAATTTTGTTTTTGAAATATCAATTGTGCGTACAAAATTTTTTTTGGATGGCGTGCAATTTTTTTTAAGAAGGGAATTGTGCGCAAAAGATA
Organism: Acer saccharum; assembly: GCA_030490815.1. Lineage (NCBI taxonomy): Eukaryota > Viridiplantae > Streptophyta > Magnoliopsida > Sapindales > Sapindaceae > Acer > Acer saccharum. The sequence continues at coordinate 29,544,848 of CM059867.1, forward strand.
TTGGATGCAGCATCGGTTCCGAGAAAAAAAAAAAAATTTTGCGGCCTCCTTCTAGTGAGACATGCTCTGGGCAAACACTCAACTTTAATATATATATATATATATATATATATATATATATATATATCACAATGTTTTTGGTACGCACACGGTACATAAAGATGACACAGCCAAAATGCAAAATTATAATATATATATATATATATACATGTTTTTGGTCCTATTAATAATTTCTCTCTACAAAATTATTCTAAAACTATATATATATTTTTCGTGTAGATGGAAAATGATCAGATTTATTTCGCTCAAGAAGATCAAGAGAAAGCTGATTTTTTAGAGAATTTAGGAGAATTTAAAATGAATTCTGAAATTTCTCTTCATGAAAATATTTGGTTTTTTATGAAAAGAGCGGAAAAATTGTGGCCATTTCGAAATCTTACTACTTTTGAGTATTGGATCCCAATTGTGAAGATATTGCTAAGAGCTCTTCCACAAGAGTTGCAATATGTAGAGCCCATAATTCTTGAAAACATTAATAAAAGCAAAATTGATTTCTTTCATGATGTTATTCTAGAAATAGAAATAGTAGAGGAACGCTGTGTTATGATGAACATGAGGCGTACTGTAGCTTTGAGCATTTTTTTGAACCTTCGTAGTGCCAAACACATGGGTCATTGCGCACACAAAAAGGGTCCTTAGTTTGGAAAAGTGGCAGCTGCAAGGGTTAAGAAGTCAGAGAAATTATGCATTCAGAGTGATAGATGTTTCTTCAAAAGGCATGATAGAACTAAGTTCAAAGTTCCTTATTTCAAAAATAGTTATTAGATTTAGATTATGAACTCTTTGGTTTATTTATGTTTATTTAAATTTTCCTTTGAACTTATTGAATCATGCTTGAATGTTATTGATTAATAATATTTATATTTGTTTAGTGGGAGTTCTATGAATTGATTAGAACTATTATAATTGCGCAATATACACTAATATTCAGTACTAGTTCTTAATATTGGAATTAGATGATGATTAGAAGCCTCGATTGATTTTCGAATCTATTCCTACATATTATTCTATTATATTTCTTAGTGTAAATGTTTGATTCAATAATAGAAGTGTGAATTTGAAATATGCTAGTGCTAAAAATACATCCTTTTTTGTCTAAATTATAGAAAATGTCTTTTGCTACTAAAAACATTGTGGCCGAATTGAACAAAGGAGAGAAACTGAACGGTGACAATTATGACATTTGGCACCGCAAGGTTCAGTATATCCTTACAGAGCAAGAGGCTCTTGAAACAATAACCAACATCATGGTTGAACCTACAACAGGAACTACTGCTCATCACAGAAAAGACTTAGAGGCTTACCAAGCTTGGAAAAGAAAAAACAGCATAGCTCGCATAACATTGCTGAGCAGTATGGCTGATGACCTGATGTGTGGTTTTGAGGAGTATGAGACTGCTCAAGCAATGTGGATTGCTCTGAAGGACAAGTTTGGTGGTACTTCAACCACTAAGCTTATAAGGCTCACTATCAAGTTCAACACATATAGGAAGCGCCAAAATCATACAATGAGGCAGCACCTAAGAGAGATGTCAAACATGATGCATGAATTGAAAAGCGCTGAGCATGTCCTGACTGATGAGCAACAGGTTCAAGCTGTTATCCGATCTCTCCCTAATAGCTGGGAACACATGAAGATCAATATGACGCACAATGATAGCATCAAAACTTTTGATTATATCTCACGCCATCTGGAACTAGAAGCTGAGCACCTAGAGGCTGCTAAGGCTTCTAGCCAGCTTTATATGGTGACACCAGACTCGCATAAGGCTTCGGGCCCAAAGCGCAATGAAGGAAAGAAACCTTTCCAGAATGGAAAAGGTCCTGGTGTCAATAATAAGAAAGATGGGATCGGAAAATAGAAGAGAGGCAAGCATGCTGGAATTAAGAAGGATAAGGCTAAGGCAACTTGCTACAACTGTGGCAAACTAGGTCGCTTCGCTTGTGAATGCACTGAGCCGAAAAAGGTAAAACCCAATTCCATAAACAAATATGCTTATGTTTCTAGCACTGTTTTACTAACTAAATCTCGTCCTCTGTGGACTGTAGACTTAGGAGCAACAAACCATATAGCTAGAGACCGGGGAGCATTTGTGGAATATCGTCGAATCCCATAAGGAACGAAGTGGATATATGTGGGAAACAGCTCAAGAGTGGATGTCAAGGGTAAAAGGCACGTGCAAACTAGAGTTTCGCAATGACAAAACCCTCTATCTCCATGATGTGTTGTATGCACCAGAGATCCGACGAAACTTAGTCTCTGTTACTATTCTTCTTAGCCTAGATTATGCTTTAAATTTCCATGGGAATAATTTGAAAATTTATTTGAATTCTCTTCAAATTGGTACTAGTTATTTGTTAAATGGTTTCATGGTTTTGGATACTGGTTTTAACAACATTAATAATAGTAGTTTTTCCTTTATATCTGCTTCTGATAATATCAATATTGATGTTTATACTTGGCATGCTAGACTAGGCCATATTAGGCAAGATAGAATGAGCAGATTGGCCAAAGAAGGTCTATTGGGCTTGCTCACTAAAATAGAGATGTCTATTTGTGAGAATTGTCTAGTAGGAAAAACTACAAGGAAGCCATTTGGTAAAGGAACTCGAGCTGAAATTCCATTACAGCTGATTCATTCAGAGATCTGTGGTCCAATGAATGTAAGAGCGAGGCAAAGAGCTTCATACTTCATTACATTCATAGATGATTTCACACGTTTCAGTTATGTCTATTTGATTTCTCATAAATCTGAAGTATTGGATTGCTTCAAAATATTTATGAATCTAGTTGAAAATCAATTAGACAAGAAAATAAAAGTTTTAAGAACTGACCGAGGATGTGAATATCTTTCCAATCAATTCAAGGAATTGTGTAATGAGAAAGGTGTAGAAAGGCAATTGACTATTTCTTACACTCCGCAACAAAATGGTGTAGCAGAAAGAAGGAATAGAACATTATTGGAAATGGTTAGGTCTATGATGGCGCAAGCAAATCTACCAGTATCATACTGGGGAGATGGTTTATTGACTACGGCCTATATACTTAACCATGTGCCTTTAAAATCAGTCACTTCCACCCTATATGAGTTATGGACAGGTAGAAAACCTGTTTTAACAAACCTGAGACCCTGAGGGTGTGCGGGTTATGCTCATGATCTATCCAGTCAATATAGAAAATTGGGTGCAAGAGGAAAAAAGTGTATCTTTATTAGATACTCTGAGCATTCCAAAGGATATACACTGATAGGTGAGAATTCCGATGGAAGTGTGACTGAATTGGAATCACAAGATGTTAATTTCTTAGAAAATGAATTTCCAAACAAAGGTGAAGTTGATAAAGATGTTCGATTCTTTGAATTGGATGATCATAATGATGATGTAAATCTAAACACTCCAATTGATGTAGAAACAAATTTACCTAGGACTTTTGTCCCTAGTAGGAGTAACACAACTGTTGAACCAGCTTCTAAAGATTTACAAACTCGAAAGAGTAACTGTAGAGTTATCCCACGTTGTCGTTTTGAGATTAAGGGGGAAACATTTATGGTTGCTTCACATAACAGTGACGAACCTAAAAATGCAAATGAAGCTCTCAACTCACCTACTAAGAAATTATGGATGAAAGCCATGGAAGAAGAGATGGAGTCGATGAAAAATAACCATGTCTGGGACTTGGTTGATTTACCGCCTGATCGTCGAGCTATTGGAAACAAATGGGTTCTTCGTATCAAATGAAAGGCGGATGGTACAATTGAGAGATACAAGGCGCGTATAGTCGCAAAAGGATATACTCAACAATAGGGTATATACTATGAAGAAACCTTTTCTCTTATAGTAAGGTTTGCTTCAATACGCCTTATTCTGGTAGTTGTCGCACATATGGACCTAGAATTACATCAAATGGATGTAAAGATAGCATTTCTCAATGGAGAATTGGAGGAAGAAATTTATATGGTTCAACCTGAAAATTTCATTTCAAAAGGTCAAGAGCGCAAAGTTTGCAAGCTTAAAAGATCGATATATGGTTTGAAACAATCTTCCAGACAATGGTATCTTCGATTCCATCAGGTAGTAATGTCATATGGATTTGCAATGACTGAAGAAGACCATTGTGTCTATATAAAAAGGTCTGAAGGCAATTTTGTGATATTGTCGTTATATGTGGATGACATTTTGTTAGCTAGAAATGATAGTTTTTTCATGACCATTAAAGAATGGTTATCTTAAAATTTTGAGATGAAAGATATGGGCAAAGCTGCCTATATTTTGGGAGCAAAGATTATAAGAGATCGTTCAAAGAAACTTCTAGCTCTATCACAAGAGCCTTACATTAGAAAGATTCTAGAACGATTTAATATGGTTAATTGTAAGCCTATGGATACTCATATCTTAAAAGGACAAAAGCTCAGTCTCGAAATGTACCCCAAGACTCCGGAAGAACGAGATAAAATGAGTAGAGTTCCTTACTCCAATGCCATTGGGAGTCTTATGTACGCAATGAAGTGTACTAGGCCTGATATATGTTTTGCAGTTGGGTTTGTGAGCAGATTTCAATCCAACCCTGGGCAGAAACATTAGCATGCAGTCAAAAGGATCTTAGCATACCTCAAGGGAACTGCAGACTATTCTCTATGCTACCAAGGAGGAGATTTACGCTTAGTCGGATATACAGATTCTGACTGGGGAGGTGATCTAGATGAGCGAAAATCAACATCTAAGTATGCATTTTTGCTCAGTCGAGGCGCTATCTCATGGTGTAGCAAGAAACAGACATGTATTGCATTGTCTACGATGGAAGTTGAATTTGTGGCATGTTCAGCAACAGTACATGAGGGTGTTTGGCTCAAAAGATTCATTGAGGATCTAGAGATTGTTACCGGTGCTTCAAGACCAGTAACTATTTACTGTGATAATCAAATAGCCATTGCTTACACAAAGGATTCGAAATATCACAGTAAATCCAAACATATAGAGACAAAATATAATTTTGTCAGAGATGTCATAGGAAAAAAGAAAGTGATTATTCAATACATATCTACGCATGAAATGGTAGCCGATCCATTTACCAAAGTAGTGACTAGAGATGTTTACTCGTCACATGCTAAGTCTTTAGGGATACATAGATTGTAATCATGATGATTTGTGCTAAGTCTTTAGGGATACATAGATTGTAATCATGATGATTTGTTTGAATTTCACTATTTTTGAAAGGAATAATGAATTCCCGTTTACGCATACGTGTCTTTTAAATACGACCCAGAGGTTGTGTGAAAGGGTTGTTAATCCGTTATTACCAAATTTTCGGATTAGTCAATATTACAAATATAACCCCAATTCACAAAACAATAATCAAGTGTAATATGGTGTGGAAATATAAACGACACTTGATTTTTACGTTGAAACCCTCAACAAGGAAAAACCACGGGCTGGTAAGTGCGCCACACTCGAACCTCGAATCCACTAATTATGATAGCGTATACAACCTAATCCCGGTTTGACGGCCTAATCCCGGCCAATATCCCGCTACCACTACCCGCAGGCCTGTAAAAGTGGACCTAGTCCAATTTGCTTATGTGACCACCTAATCTCGGTGTACGACCTAATCTTGGTCTATCACACAAGACTTATTTCTCCGAAGAGATTAACACCTTAAGTGAATATGCAATGATATCCAAATATGCAATATAGAGCTAGGGTACTCTAGATGCTTACCTAGGATTATATGATGACAATAAAATCAATCATGGATATGAAAATAGCTATATGTCATGGCATACAACTTTAGCTAAGTAAAGGATAACCAATCCTAGATACAAAGCTATCACAAATAACCCACAAACATTCAAAAGATTAACTAGTTGATTAAAAAACAATCTATCAACCTAGTTATAAATTAATCACACAAGAATGTTTATGGCATAGTTTTTAGGCAATAAAGACCTAATCAATTAAGCTATCAAAAATAATCTCAATCATATAATGAGATTAATTAGCTAGATGTAAAATAGGCATGAAAACCTAGCTAACATAAATAACCCAATCAACACATAATCTCAATCATGTATGTAGAAATTACTCAAAGAACATACAAGTGATAAAAGAGATAAATTGATAAGTAAAAACACTAATTATGTAAAATAAAAGTGTTCAACAAATCATTCCATGTGTGTTGAAGAAGACTCATGCATTAGCACATGCTAGATGAACCTAGATGATGCCTAGATGATGATTTGAGCATGTAGGAATGGGTTTAGAGAGATAAAGATGTAATCTTTAAGTTTTTTCTCTCAAGTCTCTCTTTCTCTCTCAAGAATATGTAGCCTCTCTCTAGAGTTTGATTTTGTGGCTCAGCCCTCAAAATGATGAGAAAGATATGTATTTATAATGCCCAAGTGAAACTATGTCGTTTTGGAAGAAATGGAAAAATTATGGGCATTTTTACGGTACTCGCGTCAATGCAGCGACTCAAGATTCAAGCGCTTCGAAACATAACCAACCGATATCGAAACCTTTTGTATGATATATTTTTTGGAAAGGTATGGATGTCTACTTTCTACTCGTTTTTACATAATGATATTTCAATGTCTGTAGAAAAATTTATGGTCAATTGAGTGACCAAAGGTCAGAAACGGACAACAACATAGTTGCCCTGTTTTGGTTGTAACTTTGGAGATTTTAAAACCAATCCAAACGGTCATGAAATATTATGAATAATATACCGTTGGAAAGGTATGGGTGTCTAGTTTGTCCAAAATTTTACAAAACTCAATTTCAATCTTTTTATAAAAAGTTATGGTCACACGATCATACAAATGTCAGTTTTGAAAAACATTTAAAACATTGAAATCTAATCTTTTGAAACTAGATACTTTACTCCAAACAACCAAACCAAAACTACCACTTATCCAAGAGAAGAATGAGACCTTCTCAAGTGGTCAACCATCGCGCTAAGACATGCACACCATCGTGCAAGCCCGGACGTTTCCGATCATACAAACGGAAACAAATTATACCACACTTAAGACTAATCATGAAGTACAAGTGTGGGAGTGAATGCATCCTAATGCCTAAACATGTCATGACATTTCAATGAACAAGATGCAATCACTTAAACATGCATGAATAGAATTCATGGCTTTGCATCCTAATGCCTAAATATGTCATGGCATTTCAATGAACAAGATGCAATCAAATAAAACATGCAAGAAGAGATGTTCAAGAACATGCATGCACACATATAAAACACGCAACATACAAGAATAAGATTTATGCATGAGTTGTGTGTGTGTGCAACTAGATCTCTTCAAAGCAAGTAAGCACTAGAATTTACCTTTGATGCTTCTTCTCTTGAGGTCTTGAGAGGGCCTTGGTTGTGTAAAACACTAACCATCAAATACCTAAGTTGCCCTTACATCAAGCCCCAATATGTGGTTTGTCCACAAAATAAGTCAATCAATAGATGGGAATCCTTACAATTTTATATGAATAAATCCTTTTTCCTTTGCTAGCATATATTTCACAAAATTGTTATTTAAATATGTCGTCAGGATGAGATCGGTATTCTTACACGTGCGGTCACCTCAGATGCTAAGATAGTATGCTGAGATGAGACACATATATAGAAGAGAATAAACTGTATTCTCATAGAGCTTATATATATGAATATGTCATCTTGACCATGTCAAGATGAGGTTCTTATATTCTTTTGAACCGATCATGATTCAACCCCACAATCATGAAACCTGATTAAGCCAGATGTGAGAACATAATTGGCGCTCATGTAAGACATGGTGAGCTTTATGAACTCAGGTTAGGTGCTGTAGATAGCGACTGAACTCAAATCTGTACAGTGAATAATTTAGACATGTACATTCTTTATGAGAATGAAATTCACTGTAGCACGTGATTCATACCATGTTTGCTATGTGATCAAAAGGAAAATGAGAGAATGAGCCCTGCTTCCTCGTTGTGTAAGTTCCTTGAGGTTTTGATAAAGCCTCAAATAGTGTCCTTATGACCATTGACTTTGATTCAAAGTGACAAGACAATGTTAGCTTCTTTAGCGGGTTTTTTCTATAGCTATGGTATTATTCGGTCTATGAAATACGACTAGGATAGCAGTTGTTTTTGACACTAACATACAAGTGTTCAAATGGAAAGATATAATGTTTCTTCATCAATTTTTGGTATTCTTGTCGACCAATTGTATTGTCTATGATAGACAAAAATACAATTGTGAATACGTAAAAATTTGATATAGTCAAGCATGACTTTATATACTGAGGGTTAAGTATGCTTGGAAAGATGAATGAAAATTAAATCTGGGACACATATGAACAATGCATTGCGTGCTCCAATACATTTGTAGGATATTATTCATCGATCACACTATGCGTTTGCTTATATGAATGATCTATGATTGGACCCAAAAGTTTGAGAAACATGACTCTGTAAAATTTTCATTGCTCCACTTGTGCGAGTGGGAGATGTTGGAATACGCTCAAGTGTTTCAATATAATTATCAGTTAATTAATTGATAATTACTGTTAACGATATGGATTAAAATATCTGATAGTTTGAATTTTAATTATCAAATATAGTGATAATTATGTTAAATTCAAATTGATTAGATAAAGGGTTAAAAGGATAAATATGATATTAAATTTAAATATTATTTAACTTTGAATATCAGAATCCATCCAGATAGGAGTCTGGACCCTACAAATAGCAAGGTGTGCTATTCATTCCATTCATCCCATTCTGAGTGTTCTTTTACAGAGACAGAGAGTTAAACACAGAGAGTTTTTATTTCTCCTTTTGCCGGTTCTCTCCGAGTTACAGCAGATAACACGGTGAGTCGAGTGTATTTTTATAGTAATCATACACTGATCGTATGTAACACCCCGGTATCCTTTCTGCTGCGATGATCTTTGATATCTAACAAAAAGAGAAGAATCAATGACTAAAGGAGAAAGAACAAAAAATGAAGGAGAAAGCTCAAAAGAGACAAGAATAAGACCGCATTTTGAACCAAGATGTCAACAAACTTCCACTAGCGTTATGTTTGACCTTTGAAATATATCAAGCTCAAATATTGAAGGAATGAGAAAATGATGGCCTTTTTGGAAAGGTTTTTACAAGTAGTGATGATGACAAGTAAATTGTTTTCTTAGGCATGATTTTATACAAGTATTTGATTTTATTAATTAAGAGTTGTTTGGAATTTTTGTGTTTGTTTTTTTTGAATTGGCAATTCTTTGTTTTATTTATTCCTGGGAAGAACTTTGTTTGAGAATGAAATATGTGACCAGAAAAACGATGTAGCAGGTTTCATTCTTTTTATTCCAATTAAAGTTTTCCGTAATTCTCATGTGTGCTTTTGCTACTATATTTTCAGGTTGATGTAGCTTGTGTGTTTTGCTGCTATATTTTCATACTGATGTAGCTTTTTTGCTTGTGTGACAAATGTATATCAGAAAAACTAGTATATTAGTCATTGAACAACAAATAATGACAAATGTATATCAGAAATTATTTAGACCCTATGAATGACATAAAAATACATGTAATAGTGTACAGAGATTGTTGTAGAATTCAGTAAAATAGTCATAGTAGAATATATAAATCTTTTCTCCCTTTGTAATTAAACAGGGAAAAAAAAAAGGCAAACAAGTACCTTTTAAATTAAGATGAACCGGTTACTTCACCAAGCAAAAAAAATATGCCGTGTACATTGTCAATAACAATTACTAAAAAAAAAATTAAGAAAATAAATTAAAAGTTAATAACATAGACATCAAGCTGCTTGTCGATCACCATATATATCCCACAAGTGATGGACGAGATCAATCTTTAAATCTGTGTGCACCCTTTTGTCATCATCCTAGAGATAAGAAAAATATAGTCATGCTCTAGATGAACATCTTTAACCATTTTATCTCCATGAGGCTGCCAACATTCATGATTAATTCCTTGTTGATGTTCACTCTCAATGATCATATTATGCAAGATGATGCATGTCTTTATTATATTTCCAAGATCTCTTGCAGTCCACATACGTGCTAAACCATTGACAATATGCCATCTACTTTGCAACACTCCAAATGCTCGTTCTACATCTTTCCTTGCAGCTTCTTGGTGCTTGGCAAAAATTTTCTCTTTAATAGAAGACGGTTGCAAGATTGTTTGAATTAGAGTGGCATACTGCGGTTAAATTCCATCAGAGAGATAATACCCCATATTGTAGTGATAATCTTGTACTACAAATTTACATGGTGGTGCAACACTATTAATAAGATCATCAAATAACAGAGATCTATCTAAAAAAGTAATATCATTATTAGTACCGGCCATGCCAAAGAATGCATGTCAAATCCACAGATTTTTCGAAGCTACAACTTCTAAAATGAGAGTATGAACTCTTTTAAAGCCATTAGTATGCATACAATGCCAAGCTGTTGGGCAATCCTTCCAATGCCAATGCATACAATCAAGACTCCCAAGCATACCTGGAAATCCTCGATCCTCTCCTTCTTGGAGCAACCTTGCAATATCATATTTATTTGGTTTTCTTAAATATTGTTTTTCAAAAACTCCTATTACAATATCACAAAATTGCTTCAGGCTTTCGATTGCAGTGCTTTCTCCAATTTGAACATACTCATTGAGAATATCAGCTGGACAACCATATGCAAGCATCCGCACAGCTACTATCATTTTTTGTAAAGGACCCAACCCGTCTTTTCCAACTGCATCAACATTTTGTGTAAAATAATCATCGTAATTTCCAATAGCTAGTAAAATTTTCTTGAATAATTCCACGTCCATTCGAAATCGACAACGAAAATGCTCTGATGTATACTTTAAGTGCTCACCTTTGAAATAGTCATTAATAATTAAATCGTGACGCTCCTTCCTATCACGGCGAATATAACATCTACCATATGTTGAGCCACCATGATGACGCTTTTTACCAATCAACATCGTTGAAACTATTATAGGAACATGGATTGTCATGGTTTGAACCACATTATGAGTCATCTTAGTACATATTGAACTATCTTTTTTCCAATGGATCATCTAATAATTGTTTAGTCATTAAGAGTGAATCATTGCTTGATGACGAACTATTAGAGTTGGATTCAAAACTCGATGATGACATTGGTTTATAATCACACCTATAAAAAAAAAATAAAATTATATATATATTAGGAAACACACCAAAAACAAGCAAATAACCAACATTATTCTATTTTAATTGGATTGGATGGTCAACATACCAATCGTTTGACTTAATATGTGATCAGCAAAAATGATGTAATATTAGGTCTCATTCTTCGTATTCTAGCAGATTTAAACAATTTCATATGTCTAACATGAAGCCTGTAAGGTTCCCTTTGTTGATTGGCTCATTTCCTGGACAAACCACATGTTGGGGATCGTAAGGGTAGCTTAGGAGTTGGTTTATTATTCGAAGCCCTTTCAAAGACCTCGTCTTGATAAGCACCGAAGGTAAATTCTATGTGCTTACTTATCTTGAAGAGATAGTTGCACACACTCACTTAGCATACTTGTTCATGTGTGCATTCTCTTCACATGTCACTTTACACACTAGCACTTTGATGTTGTATCTTGTTGTGTGTATTTGTGTCTTGTAATTCGGTTCCCGATAGTGTTCAGAAACGTCCGCGCACGCACTAGAATGTGCTTGGTTTTGCGCGAAGACTGCCTATGGAGATGCACTTGGCATCACCTTGGTTTTCACCTCTGTTGGTGATCGGCGGTCATGATCGGCGGCCTGGTCGCCGAATGAAACCGTCGTTTTAATTCGGCGGTTGGGTGGTCGCCGATCTGAACCGTCGTTTCAGATCTGATTAATTTTATTCTCGGGTTTATTTCGGCGGTGGAAACGACGGTCACGAAACGCTGAATGGAACGGCCGTTTTTCCCCTGTTTCTCTCGGGACAAATTCGGCGGTCAAGAACGGCGGCCTGGCCGCCGATTGAAACCGTCGATTGGCGCGTTTCTTTGAAACTTACTTAAACGACCTCACTTTGGTTTGGCACCCTATATATATGCCATTTTGTCTTTAGGTCAATTAAGAGAGTTGATATTCAGATTTCATACTTAGGATATTTTTCAAAGAGAAGAAAAATTCCAAGAACTCATTTTTAATTACTCAAACACTTTTTCATGATCATCAATCATCATCTAGCATCATCTTTGATCTTCTAGATGTCATCTTGCATGGATTCTTCATCATACTTTGCTTGGTAAGCTTTTCACTAATATCTTACATATTTTGTGTTTCTCTTATCTAGCAATCTCAATTTAATTACTTGTATGTGATTTTAAATTTGTTGAATACAAGATTGAGATTAGTATGATGTATGTTTGAGAAGTTGTATTGTGCTAGCATATTAGGTTTTGTGCTTGATATTGATTAGCTTAACTAATTGCAATGTCATTTAGTTTTGATATCTAGGATTGTTCTTAATTGCATATTAATCATCTTAGATAAGCATATAGGGTTTCCCTTGCTCTATGTTGCATTTTGAATATTCACATATATTCACTTAGCGTTGTATTCTCTTCTAGAGAAGGTAAGTCTTGTGTGTAGCAATCGGGATTAGGTTGCTTAGATCGCAAGCAAATTGGACTAGGTTCACTCATACCGGGATTAGGTAGGTGTGTGATTACTTCCGGGATTAGGTTGTAATCGTTTGCACATTTAGTGGATTCGAGGTTCGAGTGTGGCTTACTTACATAGCCCGTGAGGGTTTCCACGTAAAAATCAAGTGTTGATTTAATTTCCGCACCATATTACACTTGCTTGTTTATATTATCTTGAGGGTAATTTCGTAATTTTGACTAACACGAAAAATTGGGTAAAAAGCGTAAAATCTATTCACCCCCCCTCTAGATAGCTTTATACACACCGTGCTATAATTAGTTTCAATTGGTATCAGAGCGGGTTCCTAGACATACATAGGTGATCCTTGCTTATTTTAGTGTGTTTTGCATTTTGTGTGATTTTTGATCATTCATACATTTGCATTCATTTCATTCATTCATAAACACTATGAGTGGAAACGGTGGAAATGGTGGTGGCCACGAAGGAGCTTCTAGCACAAGGCCTCCACTTCTTACCGGATTGAACTATTCCCAATGGAAAGGGAAGATGGAATCCTACATATGCCAAATTCATGACCGTGCATGGATGGCGGTGGAAGACGGATATGATCTCCCTATGATGACTCCCGCGGGTGGAGGACAAGATGTTTTGAAGCCTAAGGCGCAATGGAACGCGCAAGAGTTTGAGGCTTCAAAGTGGAATAGGAAGGCGATGCATGCCATTATGTGCACAATGGATGAGAATCAGTACAAGCTTATTTAGAATACTCAAATTGCCAAAGTGGCATGGGACATCCTTCAAGTTGCACATGAGGGAACCGAGGTGGTGAAGGAGTCCAAGCTTCAAGTCCTCCAAACTCAATTTGAGTTACTTAGGATGGGAGAGGATGAATGCTTCAATGACTTCGAAATCAAATTGATGGACATAGTAAATCAAAGCCATCAACTCGGAGACCCGTATTCGGATAGGAGAGTCAAGCAAAAAATTATGAGATCTCTCCCCGATAGGTTTGAATCAAAGGTGATGGCCATAGAAGAAAATAGTGGCTACATGGATATGAAGCCAAGTGAGGTAATTGGGCGTCTCATTGCATATGAGTCTAGGAAGGCTCCTAGCACCACTACTCCTCCTAAGAAGTCTAAAGGAATAGCTTTGAAAGCATCTAAGGATGCAAAGGAGCCAAAGCATGATTCGAATGAAGACCTTGCCTTATTTGTGAAAAGGTTTAACAAGGTTATGGGGTTCAAGAAGAAGAAGGGATTTGGGTCAAGAGGACAAGATTTGAAGAAAAAGAGTTCCTTCAAGAAGTTTGAGCCTAGACAAGAGAGGACCGAAAGGAAAGGGGTCCGATGCTTTGAATGTGGTGGGATTGGTCACTTTACCCCCGAATGTGCTAATCACAATGAGAGGAAGAAGGGTAAAGTGATGGCCGCCACTTGGAGTGGGAGTAGTGATGACTCCAATTAGGAAGATGAGTCTTCAAGTGAAGAAGAGCTCATGGCTAACTTCCTAGCTTTTGCATCATCTCACAAGAGCAAAAGTGCTAGTGAAAAGGAGGAATTGAGTCAAGAGGAAATTGACTCTAGTGAAGAAGAAAGTGTCTCCTCTTCTAGTTCCAAAAAGAGATTTGTGGAGCAAAAGGTGCTTGCTAAATACCATGCCGAGTTCAATGATTTAGCAATTAAAAGCACAAGAAAGATTGAGAGGTTGAGAGAAGAGAACCTTGAACTTTCGGCTCACAATGACCACTTAAGTGAACAAGTGGAAAGATTGAAGAGGAGAGAGGATAAGTTAATTGAGGAGTTAGACTTATCCAAGAGAAGTGAAGAAGGCTTGAAGAGGGAACTTGTTGAAGTTAAAGGGTCCTTGGCTAGGATAGATTCTAGCACTAAGAAGCTTGATCATTTACTTGGTGTTGGAAAGAGTCCAAGTGACAAGAGAGGTCTTGGGTATGAAGATGGCAAGAAAGTCTCAACCTCTAACAAGACAGTGTTTGTCAAGAGCTTGAAGAATGAAGAAACTTCATTTGTGCAACCTCCTAGGAAGAAGTTAGAAGTAGGACAATGTTCTAATGCACAAGTGAAAATGGGGCCAAGAAGGAAATCTCAAGCTCAACCCCCTAGGGTCCCTCAAGCCAACACTCCTCCTAAATTGGCTCACAAAGGAAAGAGACCAATCATGCAACCTCAAGCTTGGAAGCAACCTAGACCGGTTCAACAACGAAGATAGATTGAACCCACATATCCACAAAGACATGGACGAGCTCCCATGCGTGCACAAAGACGAGGTATGATTCCTTTTTTCATCCCTATTTGTCACTTTTGTGGTTGTGATGGTCATATTAGACCAAATTTCTTTCAATATATTAAAATGTGTAGAAAACAAAGCATGATTGAAAAGAGAAAGAATAGAGCCAAGATGCATGTTTCTAGGAATGAAAATATTGATTTGCATGATCCTAGAAATAATAGAGCACATGTACCAAAGATCACTAAGAAAGCTAAAATTGTTGCTAAGTGGATTAGAAAGAATGAAAATGTTTGCCATGTTGCACAAATAGCCTTGAAGGCAAATTCTTCTAATTTTTGGTATTTGGATAGTGGGTGCTCTAGGCACATGACGAGAAACAAGAGTTTCTTCGAGACTCTTGTTATGGAGGAAGGTGGAAATGTCACTTTTGGTGATGGATCCAAAAGAAATGTTGTAGGGAAAGGAACCATTTCCGTTCCAGGATTACCCTTCTTATCCAATGCTTTATTTGTTGATGGCTTGAAAGCCAATTTAATAAGCATTTCACATCTTAGTGATGAAGGATATTCCGTCTTGTTTTCTAAAGATTATTGCTCTATCCTTAAACCCGATGGACAAACCTTGTTGAAGGGCATGAGATCTAGCGACAATTGTTATTGTCTTGAAGCTAGCATTGTATCTAATCATGTGTCCATGGATGAGCAAATTGAGTTGTGGCATGAAAGACTTGGCCACATGAACTTTAGGGATCTACGGACCCTTGGAAAGTTCAATTGTGTGCGTGGCCTCCCTAAGCTTGGGAAGAAAGCCAATGGTATTTGTGGACATTGCCAACAAGGAAAGCAAACTAAAAGCATGCACAAAAAGGGTAAGTATCTCACCACCAAGGAGCCTCTTGAGCTTCTCCACATGGACCTAATGGGTCCCATGCAAACCGAAAGTTTGGGTGGAAAGAGATACATTTTTGTTTGTGTTGATGATTTCTCTAGATTTACATGGACATATTTTCTTAGAGAAAAATCCGAAACTTTTGATAAGTTTAAAATGCTTTGTAATAAAATACAAAATGAAATGAACTCAAATATTAAAAGCATAAAACGGATTAGAAGTGACCATGGGAGAGAGTTTGAGAATGCCTATTTTGAAAGCTATTGTAATGGCTTAGGCATCTCCCATGAGTTTTCGGCTCCTAGGACACCTCAACAAAATGGAGTTGTTGAGAGGAAAAATAGGGTCCTCTAAGAGATGGCCCGAGTGATGTTGCTTAGCAACAATGTCCATAGGAACCTATGGGCCGAAGCCATCAATACGGCTTGCTATATAGGAAATAGAGTGTTCCTAAGGCCCGGTACTAGAAACACCTCCTATGAGTTATGGAAAGGCAAGAGGCCAAATGTTAGCTACTTCCACACTTTTGGAAGCAAATGCTACATTTTGAATGACCGTGATCAACTTGGCAAATTTGATGCTAAGAGTGATGAGGGTATTTTTATTGGCTATTGTTAGGTTGATAATTAGTGTTGGCATTAATTCCATATCAAAAAGTGTTTAACTTGTAATGTTTAGTGGTTAGTAAATGAAGGATTTCGAAGACGAAGGACGTCTCAACCATTATTCGTTCAAGTTGCCGGCTTTTAAGAGTTTCGGACATTATCGGTCTACAAAGGTATTCAAAGACCTCTTATCTCTTACAAGGCTAGGCACACACTCACACATATCATTCTTGTGTGTCCCTTCATGATTTTATTTCATTTACATTTCACTTTCACACACTTAGCAAAATATGCTCATGCATTCACATTTAGTTAATAAACTTTGTGTTTTGCATTTTCTAGGACTATGTCCGAAAACTAGCATATTTGTGTGTATTTGTGTTTGTATGTTTCCGTATTTTGTGTTTAGGACTTGAACATATTCTTATTCAATGCCTTATTGAGTTCCGGTCGTTTCGGTTACTCATTCATAAGGTTTCGAGTCCAAACGTGTTGACTATGCCACTTTACGTTCTCTTACGTTGTGTTGATTTCATCGATGATTTCCAAGATGATTTCTCAACCGTTTTTCAAAATTGTATAGTCGTTATCGTGCGTGAGAGAGTCACGGTTCGTAATCCAAAAACGGATTCAAATTCGAAGTTTAGACGCCCGAGATACGGGCCAACGAACCGAGGGAGCGCACGAGAGGACAGCCCAGGCCGTGGGCCACAAGGGCTGGCCGTGGTTGAGGCCGTGGGCCCTACGGCCTGGAGCAGCCTTTGCTCCCGTGTGGGCCACGCGCCCCCCACGGCCAGGGGGTGAAGTGGCACCACGTGGTTGGCCGGTTTCCTCCTTCTCTCTCCTCCTATTTCTTCCCTCTCTCTCTCCATTCTGAATTTCAAAGAAGAAAATTTCAGAATTCCCTGTCTAGAGTTCTCTCTAATTTTTCCAAACTTCAAAACACCATATCTTCCTCATCCGGAGTCGGATTTGAGTGATTCAAGTTGTAGAGTGTTTGTATTTGAGTCCTCTAACATCTCCAAGTGGTTTGGTGGCTGATTGATCGTGATTTCAAGTGGTGGGACACTGAAATTCGCACCAGTTGCAGAATCCGAGGTTTGAGTCTCAACTTTGGGATTTCTTGTTATTTCACCTTCCATTTGCTTGGGGTTTCTTCTTCTATATCTATGTTATTGTTTTATAAAAGCTATTTGAAAAGGTAGCTTGATTATCATTCTAATTGAAACTCAATTTGTGGACTTATGTTGACTAGATTTTATGATTCTAGGTTTTACATTTGTTTGTGAGTTGTATTGTGATTAGAATGGCATCTTAGGTTGTTTGATACTTAATTGAATTAATTTTGTGTTAAAATGACTTTGAGATTTGATTTGGTCCTTTGATTGAAGAAATCAAGGATTTGTGTATTTGTTTGTGATTTAGAGAATATAGGTTTTGATTGATGTAAATCTCAAAACCTTGCTCTATATTTTTGTCTAGTATATTGATTGATTTTAATCTCATATATCTAGCATTTAATTGTATATTGATAGCATCTTGAATCTTGTACTTCATGAATATATTATGATTCAAGTGTTGTGTATGTGAATGAGACTTTGAGTGTATGTGTTAGGTGTTTCACATGCTTTGGTTTCTATTCTCTTATTATTGCATTTAGACTTGATTACTTGTGATTTCACATGTTTAGGTCTACTTGTGCCATAGGATGTATTGATCACATGTTCTATGTTGATTTGATTGTTTGCATCATTTGCATTCACATGATCACACTAGGAAGTCCTTGTAAAAGGCAAGAAGTCTTGGCTAGAGTCGGGGTGACTTGGATAGCCAAGCAAGAAGACTTGCCTAGAGTCGGGATGACTCGGATAGTCATGCATGGGAGGCTCCCTAGAGGTAAGAGTGCCTTGGATAGGGAGTTGGCTAATATATTGGTAGGCCTAGGCGTATGGTTAGACATAGACTCCGATAGAGCGGGGTACACGGGATGTGTATGCACTCTTGAGGAATTTCTAATCTTCCATCGATGTTGGTTGAGTGTGTTGTCCAATATATGGTAGTTCTGCATCATTGAGGGATTTCATACTTTCCAATAGGGTTGGGTAGGCTTAGACTTCACTAGGTTGGGTGAGCTAAAGATTGGTCACTTTGTGAATGTTCTATGTTTACTTTCCAACAATATAGTACCCAATGGTTGTAGTTCAACCCGTGGATGTTTCCTCCTTGAAGGTTTTACCACGTTAAAAAAATCCCTTGTGTTAATTCTTTCTATCTCTTCTCTTATATTTTAATTGTATATTTTATTGTCTTGATTCATAATATTCACTTGTGATGTATTGTGAATCAAGTCTTTGTATAGTGTGATTAGTGTATTCATTCTATAGATCAATTTGTATCTTTGATTCTTTTGTATATTGTAATATTTGTTTAGTGACTTTTTGATCACTCTTGTAACACTTTGAACATCTTATGAAATACAAGCTTATTTTGTTGTTATGTTTATTTGCTATTTTACCTCACATGACTTGTTGATATACTTAGACATTTCTCTTATGATTGTAACATCGTATTGTCTATGTATGTCTTCCTTGGCTTATTGTGTTGTGTGTAAGGCTACCTTGAGGGACAAACGAATGTTTGTTCAAGGGTTTGAAAAAAGGTGTAAAAACCTATTCACCCCCCCCCCCCCCTCTAGGTATGCTTTAAGCAATTTAACTTCGTTTGTATACATTCAGCTATGCCTTAAATAGTAGAGCCTATAGAGTTTTCAATTTAAAGACTCTAAGTGTTATGGAATCATCCAATGTCGTATTTGATGATACTAGGCTCAAGTCTAATGATCATGAGGAGGAGGTTATTTTTAGTGATGGTTCTCTTTTGGAGGAGGTTGTGGTGTCACCTAATGGTGGGACATCTAATGTCAACAATAATGACACACAACCTGTTGATAGAATTCCTCTCTTGGACTCTAAAGAACCCGCTCCATGGGTTAGGAAACTCCATGATAAAGAAGATATCATTGGAGAGGTAAATGAGGGTGTTAGGACTAGACGTCAACTTGCTAATCTTATTAGCTATACATGCTACACCTCTCAAATTGAACCCAAAAAGGTTGAAGAAGCCTTAAATGATGAATTTTGGGCTCTTGCCATGCAAGAAGAACTAAACCAATTCGAAAGGAATGAGGTTTGGACTCTAGTTCCTAGGCCTAAGACCACTAATGTCATAGGCACTAAATGGATATTTAGGAACAAATCCGATGAGGATGGCAACATAGTGCGGAACAAGGCTAGATTGTAGCACAAGGGTACTCTCAAATTGAGGGTATCGACTTTGAGGAGACTTTTGCTCCCGTTGCCCGCTTAGAGTCCATTAGGCTTCTCTTGTCCATCTCTTGTGTGAACAAGTTCAAATTGCACCAAATGGACGTCAAGAGTGCCTTCCTCAATGGCTTCTTGCAAGAGGAAGTGTTTGTTGAACAACATAAGGGGTTTGTGGATGCACACCACCCCAATCATGTTTATCGCCTCAAGAAGGCACTTTATGGGTTGAAACAAGCACTGAGGGCTTGGTATGAGCGCCTCACTCAATTTCTTGTTGACAACAACTACACAAGAGATAGTGTTGACAAGACGCTATTCATCAAGAGAGACAATGATGAGCTTTTCATAGCTCAAATATATGTTGATGATATAGTTTTTGGCTCCACCAACAACACCAAAGTCCAACAATTTGTTGATGTCATGTCTCATGAATTTGAGATGAGTCTTGTTGGTGAGCTTAATTAGTTCCTAGGTTTGCAAATTAGGCAACTAGATGATGGGATTTTCATTTCCCAAGCCAAATATGCCAAAAACCTAGTGAAGAAGTTTGGTCTTGAAAGAGCCAAACATTGTGATACTCCTATGAGTACCACTTTGAAGCTAAGCAAGGATGCTAGCGGTAAAAGTGTGGACCAAACCTTATATCGTGGCATAATAGGGAGCTTGCTCTATTTGACCGCAAGTAGGCCCGAAATATCATTTAGTGTAGGAGTTTGTGCTAGGTACCAATCCGATCCCAAGGAGTCTCATCTCTCTTCGGTTAAGAGAGTCATTCGCTTTGTGAATGGGACTTCTAATTATGGGATTTGGTACTCATTTGACACTAATCCTAGTCTTGTAGGATATAGTGATGCGGATTGGGCAGGAAATTGTGATGACAGGAAGAACACATCGGGCGGTTGCTTCTTTCTAGGCAACAACTTGGTGTCTTGGTTTTGCAAGAAGCAAAACTTGATTTCCTTGTCCACGGCCGAGGCCGAATACATAGCCGCGGGGAGTGGATGCACTCAACTTATATGGATGAAGCAAATGCTAGTAGACTACGGATTCAACCAAGGTACTCTCACTCTCTTTTGTGATAACATAAGTGCTATTAATATTTCCAAGAATCCGGTTCAACATTCTAGAACTAAGCATATTGACATCCGCCATCACTTCATTAGAGAGCTTGTTGAAAATAAATGCATAGTACTTGAACATGTAGGTACTAATGATCAACTTGCGGACCTATTTACTAAACCCTTAGATGCTACTCGATTTAAAACTCTTAGTAGATCTATTGGGATATGTCTTGTGGAGTGATGTGTTCTATGATTGACCCCATATGGGGAACTCAAGCAAAGAGAGCTATTTTGCATTCTTGTCACTTGCAAAAAATTTGAAATAACTTATGCCTCTTCTTTTGATTGCTTGAGTAAGCTTGGTTGTACATATGTATATATGCTTTCAAATTCTATAAGTGTGAACCTTGCTTGTTTACAATCCATGTCATATTTATGTTCAAACATGCATTTTTGGACTAGGAGATTAACATAAGAAGTATGATGTGAATGACCTATAGTTATCTCCATGACATGATGATTCTTTTATAACATGCTAATGTCAAATGAAAAAGCATGAAATTCATAAAACATGCTCACATGAAAAGCATGAATTGATGATTGCATATTCTTAAAAATGCAAAACTTGTGTGAAAGCTTATAAGACTCTAAATGAATAAAGGATCTTGTGTCCGTTCAAAGGAATTTACATTCCAAATGTCTCTCCTTCTTTATTAGTTGAACATGGTTACTATCATACGGATATCTTATCCGGAAAAATCAAATAGGGTGCAAAGTCGCTCATGCCATGTTTCGCTTATAAAGTTGGATATAGTTACTCTTAAATTAAAATCAATAATCTCTATATCCTTGCTTTTCCCATGACATTGGTGAAATTGGTTTGAATTCTTATTAGAAACCTTTGTCATATGCTTTGCCAAATACCATTGTATTTTGGACTTGAATGCTATATGTCTTGTATGCAAAGCATGTTGGATTCACACATTTTCTCAAATAAATCTCCTTGTTTCTCTCAAATTAATTGAAGTGCATAAAGTGACTTATATATATATGCAAATCTTGTATGCTTCTATCTCTCGTTGCTATGAGTAACCCGGTTGGGGACTACTCCTTTGCCTATATCATGACAAAAAGGGGGAGTAGGATATGGTAAGGGGAGTTGCAATATAGAAGCTATTGTGCACTTTGGGGAGATATCACATTGAGGGGGAGTAACCCGTTGAGGGGGAGCATTGCATTTATCATTCATTGCATGTATTTTGTAATGTTGTGCCTATATTCTAAAAATGCAAATGCTTGTTTTGATATCACTTGATTAATCTCACATGTACTTTTGGAAAAATATAGAAACTTTGTTTTGTAGGGTTGGCTGTTCTACAAGAGATTGGAGCATTGAAGTTGTTATTTTGTTTATCATCTCTTTGTATTGTAGAAGATCTATGTTATCCCGTTGTTTCTATTTTTATGTGAGGAATCAATGTGAGTGGTGGTTTTGTCACGAAATAGCCAAAGGGGGAGATTGTAAGGTTCCCTTTGTTGATTGGCTCATTTCGTGGACAAACCACATGTTAGGGATCCTTGTAAGGGTAGCTTAGGAGTTGGTTTATTATTCGAAGCCCTTTCAAAGACCTCGTCTTGATAAGCACCGAAGGTAAATTCTATGTGCTTACTTATCTTGAAGAGATAGTTGCACACACTCACTTAGCATACTTGTTCATGTGTGCATTCTCTTCACATGTCACTTTACACACTAGCACTTTGATGTTGTATCTTGTTGTGTGTATTTGTGTCTTGTAATTCATTTCCCGATAGTGTTCGGAAACGTCCGCGCACGCACTAGAATGTGCTTGGTTTTGCGCGAAGACCGCCTATGGAGATGCACTTGGCATCTCCTTGGTTTTCACCTCTGTTGGTGATCGGCGGTCATGATTGGCGGCCTGGCCGTCGAATGAAACCGTCGTTTTAATTCAGCGGTTGAATCGGCGGTTGGGTGGCCGCTGATCTGAACCGTCGTTTCAGACCTGATTGATTTTATTCTCGGGTTTATTTCGGTGGTGGAAACGGCGGTCACGAAACCGCCGAATGGAACCGCCGTTTTTCCCCAGTTTCTCTCGGGACAAATTCGGCGGTCAAGAACGGCGGCCTGGCCGCCGATTGAAACCGCCGATTGGCACGTTTCTTTGAAACTTACTTAAACGACCTCACTTTGGTTTGGCACCCTATATATATGCCATTTTGTCTTTAGGTCAATTAAGAGAGTTGATATTCAGATTTCATACTTAGGATATTTTTCAAAGAGAAGAAAAATTCCAAGAACTCATTTTTAATTACTCAAACACTTTTTCATGATCATCAATCATCATCTAGCATCATCTTTGATCTTCTAGATGTCATCTTGCATGGATTCTTCATCATACTTTGCTTGGTAAGCTTTTCACTAATATCTTACATATTTTGTGTTTCTCTTATCTAGCAATCTCAATTTAATTACTTGTATGTGATTTTAAATTTGTTGAATACAAGATTGAGATTAGTATGATGTATGTTTGAGAAGTTGTATTGTGCTAGCATATTAGGTTTTGTGCTTGATATTGATTAGCTTAACTAATTGCAATGTCATTTAGTTTTGATATCTAGGATTGTTCTTAATTGCATATTAATCATCTTAGATAAGCATATAGGGTTTCCCTTGCTCTATGTTGCATTTTGAATATTCACATATATTCACTTAGCGTTGTATTCTCTTCTAGAGAAGGTAAGTCTTGTGTGTAGCAATCGGGATTAGGTTGCTTAGATCGCAAGCAAATTGGACTAGGTTCACTCATACCGGGATTAGGTAGGTGTGTGATTACTTCCGGGATTAGGTTGTAATCGTTTGCACATTTAGTGGATTCGAGGTTCGAGTGTGGCTTACTTACATAGCCCGTGAGGGTTTCCACGTAAAAATCAAGTGTTGATTTAATTTCCGCACCATATTACACTTGCTTGTTTATATTATCTTGAGGGTAATTTCGTAATTTTGACTAACACGAAAAATTGGGTAAAAAGCGTAAAATCTATTCACCCCCCCCTCTAGATAGCTTTATACACACCGTGCTATAATTAGTTTCAAAGCCTAAAATGTTCTTATAAAAAATGGTAATAATAGCTCAGAAAACCATCAATCTATATACAAGTTTCATTGAGAAATTTTGTGAAACAGTTGGTATGTGTAGGTGGTCGATCTACATGTTATTGTGAAATGAGTCGGGTTGTACTAGGCCCAAGGCAACTGGTTTGAACTTTGTAAGGTGAGTGAAGTCGTTTCCTCATTGCACCTGCAAGCTATAGTCTATTGACTTTGTATAGAGACTTGTCAAACCTGTAAGAATAATTAGAGTAAAGATAATACAAATAGAAAGAAGAAGATGGGTTTAAGTTATTTAGCCTTAGATGTGCTTGGGCTGAGCAATATTTCGTGATGATCGTGATAGTGAATCCGGCCAAATTCCGGTTGCTGGAATGTTTATGAGCAGAGTTTCAGTACGCTTTTGTAAGCTTTTTGTAGGAGAGATTTTAGAGAGCTTTCAAGTGAGGGAGCTCTCTTATTTATAGTGGAAGATGTAGTTCCAATGTCCACTGATCATGGTTTGATCGTGGGCAAGATATTTGGAGAATCAGGCGAGATATTTGGAGAGATTCTCTCTTCAAGTTATCCACCCGTTTTGACTTGGTCCTTCAAAGACCAAGTTCTGCTGCTGTTGCTGTTATTTGTGTTGGGTTGACCCAACATAATGGGCCTGGGTAGGATCTTGTATTAAAAAGTCTGGGTTTAATACATTGGGCCTTTGGGCCATTCTTGGCTACTACAGTATGCAAGTCCGATCCATCCATATATATTAATTGAATTTATATTTAATGAACCATGAAAAAATTACCCACAAACAATCAAAGAAACAAAGTTGCAGAAACATTTGAAGAAACAAATTATAATAATTAAATTATAACTAATGATATATTTTTTTTAACGTACAGCTCATTCATTAAAGCTAAAAAAGGCCAAAGCGATACAAAGAAAGAACAAAACAGGAAGCCAGAAAGCATACGAAAACAAACAGCTACAACTAAAATAATATACAAAAATAAAATATAAAAAATAAACTTACCAGAATTTTCAACAAGAGTTCGTCGAGTTATTTGTGCGTTGTAATTGAGAATGTCAGGTAGTTTTAAACTATTAAGAGAAAATTGTTTTATAAAAATTAAAATAATTAAATAAATTGACATGTCATTAAAAATAGGTGTTTCACAAGTAGAGCATTGGAGACCAAATTTTAATTGGGTAGTCTGTCAAGTTTTATTTTTTGCCACATAGGAAGCAATTGTCTTGACGATGATGACATGTCACTATTTTTTTAAATGTAAGCCACGGTTGCATTGGAGATGCTCTAAGTAAATTAACTAAATATAGAATAAAAATAATACTACTTTGTCCAAATTTGGTGTTTAAATCTGGTGCCCCAAATAATGTAGCATCACTATAATCCATTAAATTAGATTTGCATTATTTAAATGAATGGATTACAGTGATATCAAATCACCAGATTTGTACATCAAATTTAGACAAAGTAGTATTACTTATAGAATAATAAATTAAATTAATCCCATATTGAGTTAACAAGTAAATTACCCAAATATAGAAGAATAAAAATAAATTAAACAAGTATAGAACTATAGAAATATACATGTAAATTAACCAAATATAAAATTACATTTATACTAACTAAATATAGAAGTATATGAGTAAATTAATTAAATATAGAATGAATCGAATATAGAAGTATGAAGGAAAATTAAACAAATATAGAAGTGTATTAGTAAATTTATCAAATGTGGAATTAACCGAATATAGAATTGTAAAAGAAAATTAACCAAATATAGGCGTTGATAAGAAAATTAACCAAATATAAAATTAACTAATTATAGAAGATTATAATTAAATTAAATAATTATATAATAATCAAGTAAATTAACCAAATACATAAGAATAAAAATAAATTACCCAAATATAGAAGAATACAAATAAATTAATCAGATATAGAATTATACAAGTAAATTAACCAAATATAAGATAAATAATTAAATTAACCAAATATACGATTATAAGTAAATTAATTAAATATAGAAGTAAATTAAAAAAATATAGAAGTGGAGGACAACTATATACTATTAAATTTCAAATTAACCATATGTGTTAAGATTTAAAACATCTGACCATGCTACATTGTTATAAACCATAATTGCAAGGATATGATTGTATGCAATCATGTTTCTGGTGGACCTTATAATAGAGCAACAGTTGTTCCAAATGGACCAATCAAGTGCATCTCTACATGGTAAACAAAAATAAGAATCGTCAAGTTTATTTATGAGATGGAATATAATATCAAATAATATATATCTTATTATATATGTAAATTGATATATTAATATGGTAATATATCTATATTTCTCAAACTATAGAGTATAGATAGATATTATAATGTTTAAGATATTTAAATCGATAACTAATATTCTACTCAAATTTAAATAGTAGGATCAATAATAAATTTAAACACTATGTTCTCCCTAAAATTTTCAGTGAAATTCCATATTGTACAAAATGCTTTTACATGATGTGCTGTTATACTTTATGACCACCTGTCACCGTTGGATCATTTCCTCGTAATAAAACTTTTATGATATACAACACTTTTATATGATGGTCTATTATACCTTATGACGAAAGGTGGCCGGCAAATCATGGAATGAGACCTTATAAGTGCACAAATTTCTTCTCATGAGGCACGTACTTCTCTTGTCATCTCAAACTTCTTCTATTACAATTGTTCAGGATATTAGAATCAATCATTTTCAAACAAATGTTTCAATGATGATCAACACAATATTTGAATCTTTCTTCCCAATCGGTTCGGCAACTTACCAGATTTCAAGGTATAAGGTTGAATAGCAAACATTGTCATTCCCCAGTATGCATGCAACTACACATAGAATGAAATTTTTGTTTTGTTATATTTTAACATTTATTCTACTGTTATTTTTGCATTTGTTACCGTGGTCTTGGATTTTCCTCTTTATATAAATGTTTTTTTTTTTTTTACATAAAGTATAATTGTTTTTTTTTTTTTTTATTTTTTTTTTTTTATTTTTTTTTATTTTTATGAATTGCATATAAATCAAACAACTTAATATATAAGATTACGAGTAAATTTACAAAATATAGAAAAATGTATATAAATTAATCTTTTTTTTTTTTTTAAATCATCCATCAACAACATATTTTATTCAAAATTTGGAATTGAAAAGCATTTCTGTGAATGAAAACGTACATACAAGCCAACTCTAAAATTATTTTAGTCATGCACGGACCCCACCAAACCCACCCCCACCCCCCCCCCCCCCCCGAACCTATGGTGGTAATCTGATCTTGAAGTCTCTGGATTTCAGCTTAAGCATGTGCCCTCTTTTCTGAATGAATGGAACTTAATTTTGCGGACAAACATGATATTTGATTATTAATGCTATTTACCTTTCTATAAGGCCATCTAAAAACACCATATCTCCAGCATATCTTTTTCACTACAGTTGGAGATAATTATCTCAGCTTCCTGGATGCCTTCTCAATGGGAAGATGAAAAAATTGTTCCAAATCTTGCAACGTCAACATTGCCGTCCTCTTACTCTGTACTGAAAGAGAAGGATTTCTATCTGGCTGATCATTCTCCACCTCTGCTTGATTCATTCCATTTGCTCCGGAATTTGTTGCCACCGGTGGTTGAGTGTAATCATTTGTTGTCCGATTTTCATTGGAATCTAACCTAACACATAAGGCATCATAGAAGATAGAGTGGGGGGCTTGGTGGCACCAAGAAAAATCCTGCTTGTTTTCGCTCTTCACAATATTGAACCATAAAATTCTTCACATCCTCTATTCTTTTCTTGTAAAAATCGAACATTTGATACTGACTCGCATATGTACTTTGTCGAATCTCAAGAATAGCATGAAAGATCATGCCAAGCCTTCCATGTATCTGCAATTTTGTACTAACATTGCCATTAGTATGAATTATTTCACTAAGCATAACGCAACAACCGCAAGAATATGGCACTGGCCAGACTACAAGTGGCCTCATGTTACGTACTATGATTATTATCGATATACAAGTAAATTAACTAAATATAGGGTTACAAATAGATTAACCAAATATAAAAGTTTACAAGAAAATTAACCAAATATATAAGTAAATTAATCAAATATAGAAATACACAAGAATTAAATAAATATAGAAGTATATTAGTAAATAATCAAATATGGTATGAACCGAATATAGAAGTTTAAAAGGAAAAAAAAAAAAAACAAATATAGAAGCATATAATTAATCAAATATGGAATGAACCAAATATAGAAGTATACAAGAAAATGAACCAAACATAGAAGTTGACAAGTACATTAATCAAATATAAAATTAATTAAAGTAACTTAAACCAAATATGGAATTAACCAAATGTGGTAGTATACAAGTAAATTAACCAAATATAAGATAAATTAATTAATCAAATATTGGAAAATACAAATAAATTAATTAAATACAGAAATATATAAGTAAATTAATCAAAAATAAAAATAGATTAACCAATTATAGAAGTTCACAAATAAATTAAACAAATATAGAAATATGCAAGTAAATTAATCTAAAATGGAATGGACCGAATAAGGAGAATAAAAGAAAATTAACCGAATATAGAAGTTGACAGGTAAATTTACTGAATATAGAAGAATATAAGTAAATTAACTAAATACATAAGAATATAAGTATTACCAATATGAAGAAGAATTTATAAATAAATTAACCAAATATAGACCATAAAAAATAATTTACAAAATATAAGATAAATGCTAGTTCTAGAATCAGAATACACAGCGGAAATACATCTAAGTGAATAACAAAAAACTTCACCATCATTGACTATGCCTTGAAAACTCTAAAACAATTTTTCTGGAAACACAATCTTCTAAACCTAGCCTCCAACACTAATGAACAGGAGGAGTGGGCCTCTTATTCCTTTTTTTTTTTTTTTTTTTTAGGTTTTCATTGTGAAAAACCCTAATAAATAAAAAAGACAGCTCTTTTTCTTGTTTTCTATTAGGGATGGCAATGGCTCGGATCGGGGATGGATACCCCATTATCCATCCCCGTATCCGTTTATGATATGTATATCCATCCCCGCATCCATCCCCTTTTTGAAATGAGTGGGGCGGATTCGGATAATCTGTGAATTTAGATAACGATATCCATCCCCGCTCCGTCTATATCTGTATCCAATGAAAAATATATATAAATTGTTGTAGTTTATAAGAGAAAAATATAACTAACGTGTATAATGGTACCTTTTATCCTATTTAAAAGGGAGAAGCAAATACATCAAATCCTCAAATAACATAAATTCAACAAACGAAGAAAAAAAAAAAAAAAAAAAAAAACCCCACAACTTCAAGATACAAACAAAATTAAATAGAGAGTTTTAAATCAGTATTCACTTACAAAGAAACTCAGCAGCAAGTCAGCAACAACCAACAACCAACAACCAACAAGCAAACGTAGTCATAACTCTCCAGTCTTTCGGCCGTTTACTTTAAAAAAATAGCTTTTAGGGTTTTGATGATAAAAAAATTAATATCCATAGACGATATCCATCCCCATATCCGAAAATTAAACGGATATTAGGATCGTATCCATCCCCGCTCCATCCTCGAAATAATAGTATCCATCCCCATTATGAATAGAGCGGATTCTTACAGATATCCATATCCGTAGATAATTTTGCCATCCCTATTTTCTATTCTATTTTATACGTATTTAAATAGTATCTCATTTTTATTTAATTAAAATAAAATTCAATATTTATTTAAATCAAAAAATCTCAATCATATCAAGATTTGAAAAAACAAATCTTCTCCCTTCCATAAAGAAAAAATACGTATTTAAATAGTATACCTTTTTGTTTAATTAAAATCTCAGTCATATCAAGATTTGAAAAACAAATCTTCTCTCTTACATAAAGAGAAAATACATATTTAAATAGTATCAATTTTTTGTTTAATTAAAATCTCAATCATATCTCGATTTGATAAAACAAATATTCTCCATTCCATAAGGAGAAAATACATATTTAAATAGTATCATTTTTGTTTAATTAAATTCCAATCATATCAAGATTTAAAAAAACAAATCTTTCATCTTGATTTTATTTTATTTAAAACGTAATAGTCTAAACTAACATTAAATAAATAAAATATGATAAAAATAAATATCTTTTAAATATTTAAATTAAATAATCTCATTATCTAATTGAATTAATTAATTAATTAACATATTTAGTCATGACAACACTTGTCATAATATGTGACATACAAAAGGACATTCTTTTAAATTTTCACATATAGAATAGAAAAATAATTAATTCCAAATTAATTATCAAAATTATATATGTTCATCACACTGCTTTAAGGAGTAGACTTGAGGACCTATGGACTTATAATTTCAAGCGCCAATAATCTAGATAATTAATTAAACTCTTAATTAATTAATCCAAATTATTAATTCTAGATTTACTCCACTAAAAAATTAACTAGAATTGAACTCTTGAATTTATAAGATAAATTACTCAAAGAAAATATTTGAATAATCCTTTGATATAATCACTTCATATAGATTAATCCTCTATTCATAGTTCATAATTAGAGCTAGGTTCAAAAATCTGTCAACCTCTCTAATTACATCTTTCTCCTTGAGTATCTATGATTCTCTAATGAACAATTAATTCATAATCGTATTATGAATTGAGCGCTCAATCTTATTATATAAAGTATGTTCATCTTGATGTCAATACATCAATAATCTGAATAAGATTATTCCATTCTAAATGGTCATGGATCGTACTAGTAATTTTAACTAAATTAAAGATTCCAATTTTAATTATTAATTACGGACAATTTAGATTATTATCCTTAAACTTAATCCTCGCGTATATAACTATTATATACTAAGTTTAAGGTGACATAAATAATCATGGAATTTTCATAATATTTATTTAACATATTACAAACTAATATGTGCAAGCAAATGTATTTATTTAATAAATTCAGCAAATAACTACATCATTAAATGCTTCTAGGGCTCTAATCCTAACAATAAATAAATTAATCAAATATCGAAAAAT
The DNA here is from genome assembly GCA_030490815.1 of Acer saccharum. Taxonomy (NCBI): domain Eukaryota; kingdom Viridiplantae; phylum Streptophyta; class Magnoliopsida; order Sapindales; family Sapindaceae; genus Acer; species Acer saccharum. The sequence continues at coordinate 29,575,932 of CM059867.1, forward strand.
GTGTACGTAAGGACCTCCATTTTATGGTTGGCTTATTTAATGACGAACCACATTTGGGGATGAGTTTGTAATGGGTAGCTTAGGTCCTCAATGACAAGCCTATAAGTATCTCCGTGACTTCAAGAGCAAGAGCGAAATGTAAATCACTTGACTTACCTCTTGCAGAGATTTAGTTGCACACACACACTCTTTTATTTCATTTCTATGATTGCATTTGTGTTTCTCTTTGTTGTGTGCATTTATGTCTTATCATCACACTCTTGCATTTTCATATCTTGTATATTTGTGTGTGTCACATGCTTGGTGATTATTCATGATTTTATCTATTTCCATGCTTGTTATTTACTCACTTCACACTTGCACAAAATTCATATAGTTTAGGTGTGTTTGAGAGCCCGGGAAAAGAGATTTTGTCTCTTACCGCAATGTAGGTCGCTCCCCATGCACTTGCCTATACCGCAGCATCCACAATATCAAAAACCATTGGGTTTCACGCGTAGGATACTGCGATTGGTGACCTTACCTCCACAGCGGTCCAAACCGCGAAGCTTCCTAGGGCTTCCACGCCGTGTGTACTGTGGTTGGGACACCTTGTCCAAACCACAGCACGCACAGCGATTTGACGAGTTTTTGACAGCTTTGTTCAAAACGACATCACTTCGGCTAGTGCTTGATATATATCCCTTGTTCTCTTCTTGGTCGAATTAGAGCTACAAAAGCCCAATTTTAGAGAGAGGAAGTATCCCCTTAGAGAGAGAAGCTCTAAGAGTTGTTCTATAACTCTTCAAACTAAAAACCCATATTCTTTATGCATTATTGAGCATCTTTAAGCATGAGTCTTCACCTTTGAGTTCACTTGGTAAGTTGAACAAAAACCCTATCTTTGTTATTTGTTCAAACATTCCAAGATTGTGTTTTTATTGCATTTATTAGTTGATTAAATGCTAGGACTCTCCTTATTGCATATATTTATGAGTTTCCTTGTATGATTGGGTTTTTATTTTGATAGCTAGCATTTAGGACCATTTTGGCCTCTAGCTAAGTCTCTATGCTTTGCATTTAGATATTGTTGATTAGGACTCATTGATTGCATTCATTAATTCCATATTTATTGTTCTTGCCATGTTAATGACAATTTGTGTTGATTGGCTTTTGTTTGATGACCAGGTCTTAGACTTGCATGTCTTCATCTAGTTAGGTCTTTATCATGAACATTCATATAGACACATTGATATCTAAGATTGTTTTCATTGACATCTTGAATTCCTATATAAGCATTTAGTGTAGCCTAGCATTATTTGTATTTAGAATATTGTCATATATTCACATAGGTTGTTGATCTCTTCACTGAGAGTTAAATCTTGTGGCTTAGTGGTTAGTGCACAAGCATCTTGGTCTAGAATCACTATAAAAGGCTCGCAGGATAGTAGTAGTGGGTTAGTGACCGAGAATGGTGACTAGAGGTCACCCTATGTTGTAAAAATCATTATATTTAGTGGATTTGAGGACCGTGTGTGGCTAGCAGAATAGCTCGTGAGTTTTTCCCAGTTATGGGTTTCTCACGTAAATCAATCATCGTGTTATTTATTGTTTTCCCCACTTTAATTACGTTGATTGTATTTGATTGTATTGTGTTAATTTTTGTAATATTGACAAATCCGAAAAATTGGTAACTAATCGGATTAACAACCCATTACCCCCCTCTAGGTTGTTTAGACACACGTAATATATAGTTTCAGTATATAATTATATAAATATACAAGTAAATTAACAAAATATACTATTACAAGTAAATTAATTAAATATAGAAGTAAATTAACCAAATAAAGAACTTCACAAGTAAATTAAACAAATATAGAAATATACAATTAAATTAGTCAAATACGGAATGATCTGAATATAGGAGTATAAAATTTTTTTAACCAAATATAGAAGTTCACAAGTAAATTTACCAAAAATAAAATTAACCGAATATAGAAGATTATAAGTAAATTATAGAAGTATATAAGTAAATTAACCAAATGCACGATTAAAAGTAAATTAATCAAATATATAAGTAAATTAACCAATACGATTATAAGTAAATTAATCAAATATAGAACTAAATTAACCAAATACTTCACGAGTAAATTAAAAGAATAAAGAAATATACAAGTTAATTGATTAAGGAGATATCACATATTTAAACGTCTTTATCATATTAGCAACTTTAGTCCATTATTTTTTCAAAATGCATCACTTTAGTTCTTCTATTAGTCAAATGTTAGTCAAACTTAACGGAACCAGGGTTAATTTAGTCTTTTTCATAATAACATTTTACAACAAAAAACAAAAAATAAAAACATTTAATACGACAGCTAAGAATAACTTAACCGATCGATCGATTCAACTTCATCATTTTCATTTACAAATATGGATAAATGATAATATTTAATAATTTTTTTTTTTACAAGATTCGAGACTTTGGCAATATTATTAAATATTTCATCGTATTCCATGAAGTGTTGGAGCTCACAGTAAATCCATGAAAACAATATTTACTTTCATCAGCTTTAATTCGAAGAAATGGAAAACAAGCCCATGCTAATTCAGTCTTTGTTTCAGAGACACATAACAAGAAACAAGTTAATAAAAAAGGCAAAAGTCAGATGTTTCCACCAAAGTCATCCATGGAAATATTTGTTATAATTAAAATAAAAAACCCAGAAATGATTAACCCAATATGTACTGAAAAACTAAACCCAATATTTGTTATAATTGATTGATAATTTTTAGCATGGATTATGTTTTGGCTATTTGTCTCAGCTCTTCTCCACACGTTATCTCTGCTCTACTCTACACTCTATTTTTATTCTTTAAATTTTAATTTTTGTATATTCTTAAAATTCATAAAATAATTTCAGTGACTTGTTGTTCACTTGTCTTGTTGATTTTAGTTTGTTAAGATAGTTTCGATCTCATGGAAAGTGTTTTTGAAATTTCTTTTATGCCTATTTAATTGTTTTATACAGTTATATTTCAATTTTTGGTATCTGTGCATTGGATGTGGAATCCATGGTTGCGACCGGGAATAGTATGATAGATGGAGATCCAATGATTTTTTTTTTCTGTTATTAAAATTGTAACTATTTTTTTTTAGGGATAAATACCCCGGTGGTCATCAAATTGATGACACATTATTAAAATAACCATTGGATTGGAAAGTTGTTTCAAAATAGCCATTTTTGGCGAACTTTGTGACACTAATAGCCATTCCATCCAATTCAATTTAATTCCATCTAATGAGTGGCATTTTAGTAAATAAGGGGATGCCATTAATTTATTTTAGATGTTTTTTAGAAATCAATTTTTTCAATGAGTGACATTTTAGTAAATAAGTAGATGACATTAATTTATTTTTAGATATCTTTTGGAAATCAATTTTTTCTTTTTTAAAAAGCATAATTATATATATATATATATATATATATTTACACACACTAAATATAATTATTCTTTTCAAAAAACAAAAGAAATGGTTTAGATCAATACACGTGTCTTTTCTTTGTTTTTTAGATTTTATAGATTATATTATATATATATATATATATATATATATATGATTGTCCAACACTGCGTGCACCGTAGTCTATTACATTACAAATATTTGATTGTTCTTGAGCATAAGCTACAAATAATAATAATAGGAATGATGATAACAAAAAAAGTTGAAAACTCATTTCTTCTTCTTTTCTCTTCCTGCAGTTTCGAATTTGAGCAGAGCATGAATGCTATACAATTGATCATTTTATAGCAAATATATATATATATATAGAAAAAATGAATAATATTTAATGGTGTTCATTTTGATATGGATATATATATATATATATATATATATATACACACTAAATATAATTATTCTTTTCAAAAAAAGAAAAAATTGATTTCCGAAAACATCTAAAATAAATTAATGTCATCCACTTATTTACCAAAATGTCACTCATTGAAAAAATTGATTTCCAAAAATCATCTAAAATAAATTAATGGCATCCCATTATTTACCAAAATGCCACTCATTGGATGCAATTGGATGAAATTAGATGGAATTGAATGAAATGGCTATTAGTGTCACAAAGTTCGCCAAAAATGGCCATTTTGGAACAACTTTCCAATTCAGTGGCCATTTTGATAGTGTGTTATCAATTCGATGGCCACTGGGGTAATAATTTTTTATTATAAATAAATTTTTGTGTTTTTAGGATCTTAATAATTTTTTTTGTTATCTTTCAAACAAAAATTGTGTTAATTTAATTTTATAAACCAATCAAATATTGTTTATTTTTGAAATAATCATTTTAATGTTAAAATCTTGAAATTATTTGATTTTTTTTTTTTTTAAAAGTAAAGGTGTAATAACAAAACCTTTTAAGGGCAAAATTGACCTTTTAGGCTTGTATTATATATTAACAAGGGTATATTCGTACTTTAGATACTTTGTCAAAGTTAACCGTTAGTTTTTTGGTCAAATGGACTAAAGTTATGTATTTTAGAAAAATAAAGGACTTGAGTTGCTAATACGACAAAGACATTTAAATAGGTGACATTTCGTCAAAAAGTAGAGACCTTAGTGAAATTATCTCATTAATCAAATGTGGAATAAACCTGATATTGGAGTATAAATGAAAATTAACCAAATATAGAAGTTGACAAGTAATTTTCACCAATTTTAGAAAACTTTCTTTTTTACGAAGTGTCACCGCCGGATCATTTCCACACAATGAAACTTTATGAAGTACAAAATGTAAGGAATTTGATTAATACCGAATCTAACATGCATAGGCACATAATGAATCCAAAATTTTGACCTAAACATGTTTCTATATCATGCTTTAATCAAACCCTAAATACATGTTACCAACCTATATCAATTCAAGAGAAAAGGGAGATAGTAGAATGCAAAAGCGTACCTGAATCCATTGCCAAAGGTTGGTGGACGAGTTGTGATCTTTCATATTATCACGATCTTTGTGAGCCCTAAAGTGTTCTCTCTTGTTCTGGTGATGGGGATACAGACAAGCCAAAAAGTATCATGTAATGGAGACCATATATAACCCTAATATATAATAATCAGAGTATTATATGTTTTGCTATTTCTAATTTGGCTCCTCATCAAATTAGATATAGCACTCTGGTATCTACACATTAATTCCATGACAATTATACCCTTAAGCCTTAAAACTTTAAATCTTAATTAGACCACTTTAATTTAGGCTTAACCAAAAGATAGCACAACATATTTAATATTTACATGTGTGGCCCCACATGATGGAATTTTCCAACAATCTCCCACTGGGCCACGTATGTAACTTTACAAATGTGTATGACTTTATGCGCTCCAAAATTTTGCTATCACAGTTTTTGGGTATGTCCGAACAATCTCGTCCATTGATTATGCCATTATAGGATCAAAACGGTTTTCGTTATATTTGGCGTGACTAAACCCATCAATGGTCACGTACACCAACATAACCAAATGACATAGATCAATCATGGATGCATAACGTGGAAATTACATGTCTATTTCCAACTGGTCCTACTTTATTCTTTAGTGAGATCAATACTTAACACAATGTAACAGAGTGAAATGAACTAAATACTTTATTTCTGATCAGAAAAATATCCAAATACATAAATGCATAAGTATGTCCAAAATCAAACATAAAGCAATAAAATACAAAATAATACAAGCTCCCACTATAATGTGATATCCTCACACAAAATAACACTCATATGAGCAGTGTGCTCATGAAAGACCTTGGGTGGTAATCCCTTTGTAAGCGGATCCGCTATTTTGGAGTTTGTCCCAATGTTCTCTATGGATATTTGTCCACTCTACACTTTCTCCTTCACAACTAGGAATTTAATGTCAATATGCTTTGACCTAGATGAGCTCATGTTGTTATTAGAATATAGCACTGCTGACTTATTGTCACAATATAGTTTGAGTGGTCTTTTAATACCCTCCAGAATGCGTAGCCCAATGACAAAATTTTACAGCATATCCAATGGTTCGATGCCTCATAGCATGCTACAAACTCTGCTGTCATGGTGGAAGAAGCTACGAGTGTCTGTTTGGCACTCCTCCAAGAAACAGCTCCACCAGCCAACAGGTTTATGTAGCCTGATATGAATCTCTTACTTTATTGATTTCCAACATAATTGGAGTCGGAATACCCTATAATCTCCAACTGATCCGATCTCCTATATGTGAGCATGTGATCTTTTGTTCTCTGCTAATACCTCATAACCCGCTTAGCTGCTTTTCAAAGATCCATCCCAGGGTTACTTAAATATCTACCTAACATACCAACAATGTACGCAATATCTGGACGCGTACACACTGAGCATACATTAGACTCCCTACAGCTGATGCATACGGAATCTTCTACATTTCCTTAAATTCAAGGTTATTTTTAGGGCACTAATTGAGACTGAACTTGTCTCCCTTAGCGACAAGGGTGTCACCTGATTTGCTGTCCTGAGTGCCAAACCTTTTGAACACTTTATCGATATAGCTCTTTTGTAATAATCCGAGAATACCTCAAGAGCAATCTCGTTGTATCTGGATCCCTAATACAAATGAGGCGTCACCAAGATCTTTCATCTTAAAATTCTTTGATAGAAATCTCTTGGTTTCGTGCAACATGCCTATATTATTTGTGGCAAGCAGTATGTCATTGACATACAAAACCAGAAATATGTTCTTACTCCCACTGAATTTGTGATACACACAATTATCAACAACGTTTATCTCAAAACCAAACGAGATAATCACTTGATGAAACTTGTAGTACCACTAACGGGAAGCTTGCTTGAGTCCATAGATGGACTTTGTCAATTTGCAAGCCATATTCTTTGGGTTTCCCGACTCAAAATTTTCTAGTTGCACCATATAAATTGTTTCGTCAATGTCACCATTGAAAAACATTGTCTTGACATCCATTTGATGAAGCTCAAGGTTAAAATGTGCAACAAGTGCCATGATTGTTCTAAAAGAGTCTTTCATTGAAACCGGAGAGAAAGTGTCTTTAAAGTCAATCCCTTCCTTTTAAGTAAAGCTTTAGCTACAAGACGAGCCTTATATCTCTCCACATTACCTTTTGAATCCCTTTTGGTTTTAAAAATCCATTTATAACCAATGGGCTTCGCACCATCTGGTAATGGGATAAATTCCTAAACCTTATTGTCTTGCATAGACTTATACTTCTTATTCATGGCATAAATCCACTTTTGAGAGTTGGAACCCTGCATGGCTTGATGGAGGTTGATTGGATCATCTTCCACCATTCCAATGTCTTCCTCATGTTCCTAGAGAAATACAAAAGAAAAAAAAATCGTTCGAAATAGCATTTCTCCTTTCTCTAGTGGATCGCCTTAATGGCACTGGTTCTTGAGGTTGTTGAGTTTGTTCCTCAGGAACAGTTACCTCATCTTGAATGGGGGGTTGATTAACATTGTCTAGTTGAGGATCCGAATTCGCTTCTTGATCAATGAAAGGCATAGAAACCTACACATTGTCAAAAGCGATAGTGGGAATCGAAAATGATTCCTCCTCAAAGACAATATCTCTAACCTTATTTCTCCCCCCAAACTCAACATCCTCAAAAAAATGTTGCAGTTCATGTCTCAAAAAATGACCTAAGTGTGGGATCATAAAACTTATAGCCCCTAGATCGCTCAGAGTAGCCAATAAAATAGCTGCTCATAGTTTTGGAGTCTAATTTCTTTTCATGTGGCATGTAAGTCCTTGCCTCAGCTGGACATCCTCAAATATGAAAAATGCTTTAGATTAGGCTTTTTGCCTATCCAAAGCTCATAAGGTGTTTTTGCAGCTGCTTTAGTTGGCATTCGATTCAAAATATAAGTTGTTGTTTCTTTTGAGCTGGACCCTTAGCAGTTTCATTATTATTTCTCTTTTTTTGCCCTTGTCCTTAGATGTGATAGCCAAATGAGCACTTTTGGTCATGTTCTTACTTCAATCTCTCTTTCTCTTACACACAGTAAGAGATGAGCTCATTAAGAGTTCATTTCTCCTTTTAACAGTTGTAACTGACCTTAAATTGACTATATTGTGCAGGAAGTGATATTAATACCAAATGCACGAGCAAGTCGTGAGACAACTCGAGCTTCAGTGCCTTAAGCTTATAAGCAATATGAGACATTTCCATAATGTACTCCCTTATGTCCTTTTTGCCTTCGTATTTCATAAAAATCAAGCTTTGCAATATCGTGCTTATTTCTGCCTTATCGTTTTTCGCAAAACGCTTTTCAATTTCGGCTAGGAACTCTTTAACTTTGGTTATCTTTTTAGATACTGCACTCCTAAATGCCTTCGGAATGCCGTGCTTGATGATAATAAGACTCATGCGATTTGAGCAATCCCACTTCTCAAAGTTCTTCCTGTCATCAGGAGAACTTGCATCCGTAAGAGAAGCGAGTTGCTCAATCCGAAGTGTAAGGTCCAGATCCATGCAGACGAGAACAATTTCTATGTTCTCCTTCCAATCCTTAAAGTTGGTCCCATTAAGTATGGGTATAGAGTTGATATTAGCAGATATAGTAGAAACATTAGCCGTAAAGAGAACAAAACACACAAACAAACATGCTCACATTAATAACCAAATACAATAATCAACAAATTCAAATAATGGTAAGTCCCATCTGAAGATACCTAGCACAACATTAATATCAAGTCTTTAGATAGTAATATTAATTGTAAGTGGTACTCTTGTTGCAGTGATCAAACATTGACAATAATTCATGTCAAATAATAAATCTATCTTTGGATCGACTTATTATTCACATATAAAACCTTATAATTGTCATGTGTTTACCACCACAGGTGTGTGTGTAATTCGGCCAAGTATTAACCTTCCTTTGGGCCGACTAATACCCACATAAATTTGCACACACATAAACATCCAACATCACTCATGAACAATCTACACAAGAGAGGTTACTTTAACGACATCTTGTTTCAATTAACCCATTTAGAATGACGGACTACTTTATTTAACCATAAAAGATATACCACAAAATATATGAATTTGAGTTGAATTTTTTTATAAAAAAAAATAAAAATTACAAAACAGCCCCTGATTTTGTAAAATTACAGAAAGCCCCTCTAGTTTTATAATTACAAATCGGCCCCTAAAGTTTCAATAATTACAAATAGGCCCATATTGTTGTCAAAATCACATAATGGCCCAAAATAATTACAAAACAGTCCCCTCAAGAATTTAAAATTTTCAACACAAGGGCCTGTGGCAAAAACACAGGTCAGAGACCTGGTTTCTTCGTGGACGCCTCTTCAGACCACCTCACGGTCACCAAAAGGCAACCACGCACGGTTGCCAAGCATTGCACGACCTGTAAAAAATGATCGGCAAGCAAGATAGGTGCTCGATCTCCACGTGGATCGAGTGAATGGCGGCAAGTTAGGCTCGATCTAGACCATATCGTGGCCCATGACCGACGGTCGCAGTGAAACGCGCAACTCTGATGCACCGGCGAATAGATCGGCGAGGAGCAGAGGCGTTAACCCGATATCAACACCGGGTCTACGTGAGGCAACCAGGTTTGGCTTGGGATCGGGTCTAGTTAACCAAAAGCAAACCCAAAACCTTTTTTTTTTTTTTTTTTAAACATAAAACTCAACCGGAAACTTAGGGTCTGTTCAGTAACGTTTTCGTTTTCTATTTTTGTTTTCTGTTTCTGTTTTCTGTTTTTCGAGTTTGAAAACGCGTCTGGTAGCAATTATTGAAAATGATATTACGATAATGAAAACATTAAAAACATGTCTGGTAGAATTAATTCTTATAAAGTTTAATTCAATTTTTATTAATTATAATATCAACAAAAACAACAATAACAGTTTTTTTTTTTCTAGAAAAAGAAAACCAAAAAAAAAAAAAAAAAAAAAAACTCTATAACAAACTCATACGAGACCCTAATAAGTAATAACCAAGCCAATCCCCACCACTGCTTCTACTCCATCTATCGCCGCATTTGCATTCAACTTGTACATACCAGATTGTGGAGGAGTCCAACGAACAACCCGCTGCTGCACCAGCCTACCATCTCTATCACTAGGTTCATTTGCTGCCTGAAGTCACTGATATATGCTTGAGACCAGCTAATAACATCATTTAAGCACAGACCTAGCAGACCATGAGCCACCAATATTACACAATTACAAACATTACAAAGCAAACCCAGAAAAAAAAAATTACTCCATTCCAAATATTACAAACCAAACCCAGAAAAAAAGAAATCATTAGCTTTGAACTCCTGAGTTCCAGAATGATGAACTCCAAAAACCAATTTCAGTAATCGTTTCTAAAAAAATATAAAACCTCAAAGTCTACCGGCGGTGGAGCATGTGGATAGCTTTTCCTGCAAGAGTAGGAAGGTCTCAAGATAGCCGATCTTCTTCAACCGGAGGAGACAGAGGAAGAGATTTGCATCATCAGCGTGGAGAGGAAACGATCTCCTCCGATTGGAGTAGATCCAACTCCTCCGCGTCGGATCTAATCAAAACAGAGGAGATCCGCAACGGCAGTGTTCGCAGAGGAGAGCAGCATCGTGGAGGCTTCAGGTGACCGGAGCAGCAGCATGGGCCATGGATCAGTGGAGGGCAGCAACAATTAGATGAAGAGATGCAGCTGGACCGTGAACGGAATAAGAGCAGTGAACAATGAATGTTAAAAAAAAAAAAAGAACAATAAAATAGAGATAGAGAATAAGAGAACAAAAATAGTGAGAACAATAAAAAAGTGGTTTTACTTGTCAAGGCAAAAAAAGTATAATCAATTTTTTTATTCTTGAAAATTTCAAAACAAAAACACGTACCGGACAGCATTTTGCTATTTCAAAATGCGTGACAACAACAAAACAGGTTTTAAAAACCTTACCGAACGCACCCTTAATGATTTTTATCCCAAAAACTCAAACAAATTTCAGAAAACAAGATCAAAACCCTAAAATATACATACTAATTGCAAAAATATTATTTCAGAAATATATTAAAAAATACAAATTTCAAATCTCTAAAATTCCTCAACAATGATCATGGGTGGCTCTGATACCACTTGTAAGGAATTTGATTAATATCGAATCTAACATGCATAGGCACATAATTAATCCAAAGTTTTAACCTAAACATGTTTCTATATCATGCTTTAATCAAACCCTAAATACATGTTACTAACCCATATCAATTCAAGAGAAAAAGGAGATAGTAGAATGCGGAAGCGTACCTGAATCCATTACCAGAGGTTGGTGGACGGGTTGTGATCTTCCAAATTATCACAATCTTTGTGAACCCTAACGTGTTCTCTCTTGTTTTGGTGATGGGGATACAGACAAGCCAAAAAGTATCGTGTAATTTGGGGACCATAACCATAATATATAATAATCAGATTATTTTATGTTTTGCTGTTTCTAAGTTGGCCCCTCATCAAATTAGATATAGCATTCTGCTATCTATACATTAATTCCATGATAATTATACCCTTAAGCCTTAAAACTTTAAATCTTAATTAGACCACTTTAATTTAGGCTTAACCAAAAGATAGCACAACACATTTAATATTTACATGTGTGGCCCCACATGATGGAATTTTCCAACACAAAACACTTTCATATGATGGCCTATTATATCTTATGACGAAAGTTCGCCGGCAAATCATTTATCAAGAATGAAACTTTATAAATGACAAATTTCTTCATATGATGCAAATACTTGCCATCTTAAACTTCGGGTTAGAAAATTATATAGCACCTTTTTTAGGGTGCATTTTAAGACTATCACTTTAAAAAAACTTAAGTTTAAATGGCATCTATTATGGTGAACGGACAAAAATGCCCCCATAGTTTTGATTTTTTCTTTTTTTGTTTTTTACTTTTCAGTTTTCTAATTTTGTTTGTTCTTCGTTGTCTTCTTTGTTGGACCTCCAATGGAGGTCGAACAGACCTCTTCGTTCAACCTTCGATTAGACCTCTAATGGAGGTCAAACAACTTCTACCTCCAATGGAGGTCGAACAGACCTCTTCGTTCAACCTCCATTGGAGGTAGAAGTTGTTTGACCTCCGTTGGAGGTCTAATCGACCTCAATGGAGGTCAAAATCGACCTCCAATGGAAGTCGATGAAGAAAAAGATGAAAAAATTAAAAAAATATTGGAAATTTTTATTTTTGTCCAATAAGTCTCAAAAATTACAAAAATACCTTAAAATTCTTGAAAACTATAAAATAAGTCTCACAAATACTATTGGGTATTTTCGAGACTTATTTTGTAGTTTCCGAGACTTTTGGGGTATTTCCGAGACTTATTGGGTATTTTTCTAATTTCTAATACTTATTGGGATTTTTTTTTTTTAATAATTTCCAATAAGTCTTGGAAATTACAAAAAACCCAATAAGTCTTGAAAATTATAAAAATACTCAATATGTCTCTAAAATTACAAAAATATCCAAAAAGTTTCATAAATACCCAAAAAGTCTTGGAAACTACAAAATAAGTCTCAGAAATATCCAATAAGTCTTGGATTCGAGACTTATTGGGTATTTTCGAGACTTATTTTATAGTTTCTGAGACTTTTAGAGTATTTTTATAGTTTCTAAGACTTATTTGAAAAAAAAATGAATTTTTCAATTTTTATAATTTTTATTTTATTTTTCATCTTCGTCTTCATCAACCTCCATTGGAGGTCGATTTCAATCTCCATTGAAGGTCGACTTCGACCTTTACGGAGGTCGATTAGACCTCCAACGGTGGTCAAGCTACTTCGACTTCCAATGGAGGTCCAACAAAGAAGATGAAGAAGAACGAACAAAAAAAAAAAAAAAAAAGAAACAAAAAAAATTGAACCTGAAAAGTAAAAATCCAAAAAATAATAATAATCAAAACAGTGGGGTATTTTTGTCCGTTCACCATAATATATGCTTTTTAAACTCAAATTATTAAAGTGGTGATAGTCTTACAAACCCATTTTAAAAGATTGACAAAACCCCCTATTTCTACCTTAAACTTCTTCTTTTATTGTTTTTCAGGATATGAGAATTAATCATTTTCAAAGAAATGATTCGATAATGATCAACACAATATATGAATTTTTCTCCAATCGGTTCAACTAACTTACCAGATTTCATGGTCTTGTATTGAATACCAAATATTATCATTCCTCAAAACACAACCACACACAGGCCCGGCCTTAGGGGGAGCCCAGTGAGGCAGCCGCCTAGGGCCCTCGATTTTTAAGGGCCTCCAAATTGTAAAAAATAATAATTTGATTTCAGATATAACCCATGTATGATTTTAAACTAACAAACCCATAAATGAGTTTAAAATATGCCCATTAAACATATAATTTTTTAAAACTAACAAACTCATAAATAAGTTTAAAATAGACCCACTGAACATATTTTTTTTAAGAAAAGGCCCACAAATTATAAAACTCAATTATCATTCTCAAGTTCTTACACCAAGTCAAACGTGGGTTGAATCATATTCCTAACACTAATTGTCTTTTATATATCTAAAACGGGAAAACAATAGTACAACACTACTCATATCACTTATCAGACAACAAGAAGCGGACATCGAACAAAAATGAAAAAATCAAAAATCAAATTAGGGTTCTTCAAAACTCTCTTAAATCTTCTTACGAAAATTCATAATTTAGATACAAAATCTCAACTTGAAATCTCAGGGCCCCGTAAATTTATTTTCTATAGTTCGCCTCGTGCCCCAAAAATCTCAAGGCCGGCCCTGACCACACAGAATGCGAATTTTGCTTAGTTATAGTTTTTTGTTTTTTTAGTAGTTGAATTTATTTCTACTATAGAGTTTTGGTGAAAACAATTTGGTGAAATGCATGATCATCCAAAAGAGTCTTGTTTTAACTTTTAAGTACTTACATGGCAAAATCCAATATAAATTATACACCTATATCATTTATGTAATTAAAAAAAAAAATCAATGTTTTTTAAACTTCATTATTTGTGTAAATTTTCTAATCATTTCAAAACTATAATTTCTCGCTATTATTACAGATTTACAGTTATCTTCAATTTCATCTTTTTATTAAGTAATCTTAACAGTAACATTTACTCTGTTGTTAATTTTGCATTTGTTACAGTGGTTTTTGTTTTCCTGTTTATATTAAATTATTTTGATTTTTTTTTTTTCTGTACTTAAACTTGTCAAATATATATAAATGTTTTTTTTTTACATAAATTATAATTGTTTCTTTTGAAGTGTTTCTAAATCTAACAACATGTTCATATTACAAGATGATTCTAGTCCATTATATTCGTGGCCAACGTGGAAAATGGGAACAATAAATGCAGCCAGCATGGATTTGCTACCCAATTTTCAGGCTCTTCAACGAGCCCCAAAAAATTTCTAGCATTTTTTGGAGGTGGCTTTTCAATACTATTTCCGTTTTAATAACTTATATTTAAAATGTACATATTATGGTGAACGGACAAAAATGCCCCCCACAGTAATCTTCTTCACCATTTTGTTTTTTTTTTTTTTCCTTTCAAAATCCTTCATCAATGGAGGACCTCAATCAATGGAGGTGGAACTGACGAATCGACGAACACACGTACACAATCGATGAACACACGTACACCGACAAGGACGGTGGACCATGAACACACGTACGTTGCAGTCGATGACCACGACCATGACCAAACACAATAGCAACTTTTGATTTCTCTGAAAAACGAAGTATGTAACTTTCTCTGAAAATGAAGGGTTTTGAATTGGGGATTCAGGGTTGGTGAAGATGAACATAACAGAAACAGAGGAGCACATAACAACAACCCAGAAGTCTCGGAACACAAACACAAAGTCTTAGAAAACAATCACAATGTCTCGGAACACAAACACAAAGTCTCGGAACACAATCACAAAGTCTTGAAAACATTGGATTGTTGTTTTGTGCTCCTCTGTTTCTATTTTGTTGTTGTTTATCGTGTTTAACAATGGAAGATTCAAAACCAAAACAACATAGGAAATGAGAAAAAAAGCTCAACCCCTAAGTGCGTCAGAATAGCGCTACTAAACTAATCCAATGAAGATGCATTGATAATGTTATGAAATTGATTTTATTCGATTTCGACCTCCATTGGAGGTCTGTTAAACGGACCTCTATAAAGAAGATGAAATAATGAAATAATAAAATCAAAAAAAAAAAAAAAAAAACTGAAAAGTAAATAAAAAAAATAGAGTAAAGTAAGGGTATTTTCAGAAATAACTTACTTTAGCGTCTTTAAAACATAAGTTATCAAAATGGTGATAGTCTTGAAACACCAACTTAAAAAAGTGACAAAAACCCCTCTTTTCTCGCTCTTCAGAGGCCGCATGCTCCTCTCTACACCAACATTTATCGGCCCACATAGTGATGGGCGTTTCCCCATGGGGCCCCATCCCCCACGGGCCCCCATGGGGTTTTGGGGGCAAATTTTGCCCCCAAATGGATTTTGGGGGTGGGGGTGGGGGTAAACTTTGCCCCCAAACATATTTTGGGGGAGGTGGTGGGGGTACCTCCCCCCAAACCCAAAACCCCATTGGGCCCCCCCCCAAAAAAAAATATATATATTATTTTTATTTATATATAAAAATTTTAACAATTAAAACAAATTATAAATTATAATATTAAATTATTAAAATTAAATGTTATGGTTGTTCATTTATAAGGTGTAATTAACCCCCCAAAAATAATATATATATGTATTATGCAATTATTTTGTATTGTATTTTGGATTTTGTATTGTATTTTTATTATGTTTTTATTACTTTTCGGATTGAAAATTTAAAATTTAGAATTAAAAAGAAAATGAAATGGGGGAAATGGGTTTTGGGGGTGGGGGTGGGGGAACCTCCCCCCAAAATGTCCCCCCCACTGGTCCCCCCAAATGGATTTTGGGGGAGGTGGTGGGGGGAGGTTTGAGGAATGGGGGTGGGGGTGGGGGTACCCTCCCCCGCCCCATTGGGCCCCCACGCCCATCCCTAGGCCCACACCAACTTCAATATGCCACCACCTCTACCACCACTATTAATAAAAGGTATTTCGAAATTATGAGTTATTTTTGTTCCTCTCCAAAAAAGAGGTTTTATAGTGATGCAATAATAAGGAAAGATTTTAAATACCCCTAATCACTCCTAATCAATTACAATCAATCACTAGTCAACTATTACTCCAAATTAATTAAAATCAATCAATTACTCTTAATCAATTACAATCAATCACTATACCTCCTATACAGCTTATGTCAACACTCCCCCTCAAGTTGGGTAGATGTCAATCATGCCCAACTTGTCAATTGAGTTGTTAAACACCCTTTCTAATACAACTTTTGTAAGCACATCTGCTAATTGATCTTTTGATTGAACAAATAGGAACCGTATGATTTTCTGGTCGAGATTCTCCTTGATGAAATAACGGTCAACTTCCACATGCTTGGTCTAAGGATCATAATATTATTACAAATTCAACATTCATGATTTGTGACAAATTCGAGATTCATGATTACAAATTCGTAATATATAAAATCTTTTATATATGGCAGATAATAGTTGAGTGAATGAAATATTCAACAGCCACTACCGCCACCAGCCATGAATGATTACACATTGATTGCCCGACAAGGAGGGCTAATTGTGAGCATGGAAGCGGAAACTTGAACTCGAGAAGAAGATCACGAACTTGAACAAATAATGATACTTGAAAATATCATTATAGTCATATTGTAATAATTGGTTTAACTCAAGGAACCAAGTTGAATATGTAATAAAATGAGGTTGATGATAGGGTCGAAACAATAACTTTTTTTCTAGATGGGTTGCTATGAAAAAGTTTTGTTGGTGAATGGCTATAGCAAATCTTTCAAAAAAAATTATAATTCAACTATTTACCTTAGATGTTTAAAAAAAAAATCTATTTACCTTCAAATCCAAAACTGACAAATAAAAATCAAAGAAGTTATGAAATTGAATCACTTGGAGAGATGAAGCAGATCATATTAAGTGTCAACTTTTATAAATTTCGCATTAATTAAATATTTTTAGAATAAATGGGATCTAATAGAGTTTTTAATTCTTATATGAGTCCAAAAGAAATTACCGACAATATGGGCCTTATAAATTTTTTATAATATGGTGATATTTACACCCCTAAAATATTGTATGTACACCCCTTTAATTAGTTCACCCCATAAAACTTTTTGAAAAATTTAGTTTGTATGGACACCCCATTTATTACCCAATATATCCTTTATCTTAATTTTAGAAATAAACATGGAAAAAATTTAATATTTTATAGAATAATTATAACATAAAAATAAATTGAAAGGAAAATGAAAAAAAAAAAAAAAAATGCATCTCTCTAGGTATTATTATTATTATTTTTTTTTTTGGTGGAAATAACCGTCTCACTTCCTGTTGATTCCAATAAACATAAAAACAAATTGAAAAAGATAATAATAATACTAAAAAAAGTGGAGAGGACGCTTATCTACTCTAGGTTTTTTTTTTTTTCCTTTTTTTTTTTTCTTCTTGTTTTTTTAAGAAAAATATTTCTTTAGGTTGATTCCAATAATATCAAATTTGTTTTTTCTCCCGGTTTATGATAGTAGTTAACCGGGCCGCACATATATTGTTTGATTTTGACAAGTCCCGACAATCTAGTTGTAGTTTGTAATACTTCAAAATAAAAATAAAATAAAATAAATAAATAAAAAATTCTTATTATGAAAAACAAACACCAAATTGTTTGGTGTACATCAAGAGCTTTGAGAACCTAGCATAAAATTGGAGCATCAACGATTTTTTATGTCTTTTCTAAGAAAAAAAAATTGTTATTTTATTTAATTTTTATATATGGATTATATATTTGAAATTGATTATTTACGGTTTTTAATGAATAATTACTTTAAATAATTTTTAAGTTAAAATTGAAGGTTAACTTTATTCTTCAAATTTTAAGAGTTGATTTAACCCTTTTGTAATTTTACTTGAGAATTATGATGGAATTTCAAAAAAGTAAAAATTTGGGATGTACATATAATTTTTGAAGGGTGCAAATATTACTACTCTAACAAAGATGAGAATGTGTTTTAATGAGTTTTTTTAATTATATTGTGTTGGGCTACTAAATTAATTTTTAAGTGTCGATATTTGCACCTAAAAAACGGTATGTACACCCTATTTTTAGCTACACCCCATTACATTTTTTTCTTAAAAAACAAAAAAAGTTATAGTTTGCAACCCACATCAATCTTATCAAATATGCTCATTCTTTTAATTTTTGAAAAATGTTATAAATTAATAATAACTTAAAAATGAAATTGAAAATTAAAGAGGAATTGTACCTGGGTGGAGGAAGCAAGCTAGTCCTTCCGTTAATCAATAATTAAATTTAACTAAATGTGTTAGGGTATTTTTGACTTCAAATATGACGTTTTTCAAAATGTGCCTTGCGTCAAAAAATAATGTAATAAAAAAAAATTAAAAAAATGCTATTTGACTTAGGGGAGATTACAATTTGGTCCCTGTGTTTGAATGAAATATCATTTTTTTACTCGACTTATGTGTATTAAGGTATTTGGTCCTTATCTTTTTAAAATACATCAAAAGGCAAAAAAAAAAAAAAAAAAAAAAAAAAAAAAAAAAAACAGTCAAACATAACAGATTATGTGAAAGTGATGTTTTACCCTTGTTTAAAATAATTGTTTATTTTAAAAACAAATTAATTGGAAAATAAATAGAAAATGAATCTCTACCTTCGCCACTGCGAGTTGGGGAGGCACGATGAGGGAGGTCTTGTCTCCACCGTTCTTGATGGGGGAGGTCGATCCTCCCCGTTTTGTTGCGGTTGAGGCGAGACCTCCACCGTTCGCATATAGTGGGTTCGTGAAACCCACTATTCACAAGCGATGGAGTTCTCATCTTCTCCGCTGTGAATAGGGGTGGATCGACCTCCCCCACAATGCCTCTCCTGCTCGTAGTGGGGGAGGTCGAGATCTCCATAGATTTGGTTTTGGTGGAGATCCAATTTGTAGCATCTAATTTTTTATTATTATTTAAAAAAAAAAAAATCTCTTAATCTCCAACCGTCCATCACGATGATGGATGTAAGGTTGGAGATCATTTTTTTTTTTCTAAGTTCTTTCTTTTTAATGGATTTTTTATTACTTTTTTATAGGAAAGAAATTTATTTGATATCCACCGTCCATCTCAAAGATGATGGTGGAGATCCATTTAATTTTTTTTTTTCAATTTTCTAATTATTATTTTTTTTTTAAAGTTTAACATGATTGAAAGTAATTTTTACCCCTGGGCTAGTTAACTTTGACTAAAAGTTGACTAATTTATGAACCATTTTGATGTATTTTTAAAAAGATGAGGATTAAAAACCATAATATACATAAATCGAGTAAAAAAATATCATTTCATTAAAATATAGGGACAAAACTGTAATTCACCTTTAACTTATTTTAAATCAATTAAAGATATTAAAACATAAAAAATATAAATGAAACAAATTAAATAAACTTGGGCGATGGATCGAGTTGGAAATGGGGATTGAGTTGGCGATGAGCATAGATTTTATTGTTATTATTTTTACTTATTTTTTTTAACAGAATCTATATATCAACCTATCTCGACCAAGTATTTTCTTTTTTTGAAGCTTTTGCAATTGGTAGGATTTGAGCCGTTGACTTATGAGTCATTTACCAAAGCCTCAATCTCATCTATTTACCAGCTGAGCTACACCCTTGGGCGCAAATGTACTAATAATTATGAAATATATAAACTAAAAATGTTGATTTTAAAAAATAAAATAAAAACTAAGAAAAAATGTTTTTAAAAAAAGGGAAAATTTCACTAATTCCCTACTTTTTAGAAAACAATGTCATCCTTTTAAACATTTTTATCATATTAGCAACTTTGATCCCCAGTTTTTCTAAAATACATCACTTTAATCCATTTGACTAAAAACCTAACAGTCAACTGTGATTATACATCTAAAAGTATGATTTTGTCCTTATTAATATACAATTCAAGCTGAAAAGTAAAATTTTCCCTTATTATTGTTACACCTTTACTTTTCTAAATTTTTCTCAAATACTTTAAAGATTTTAATATTAAAATAATTTATAAAAACTAAACCAAGAAAAAAAAATTATTTTCTAAAAAAATAAACAAACAAAAAATATATAATAATTTTAAAAATATAAAATCAAAAAAAATATTAATTAAAAGATTAAAAAAAACAATTAAATACTTTTACAAAATAATTCTTAAAAAAATGAAAAACCGTTGAAATAATAAAAAATGAAAATATTTAAAAACAAATAAAAAAATGGAGATAATAGATCTCTACTAGTTGATCTGGATCGATCAAACAAGGGAGATAATTGGATTTCCTTTGTTTCAATAATGGAGATTCAAATGAAGGACCTCCATTGCTGAGGTAATCGAGATCCCTCTTTGGATCTCCAACGCTGGTGGAGATTCAGAGATGGATCTCTACCATTATACCGGCCTCCATCGACGGTGGATCTCTAGATTTCCAACGTTGATTGGTATATATTTTTAATTTTTTTTTTTTTTTAATTTAGTTTCCATGTGTTGTTTTGCAAAAGACCTAAATAACCCTAATTCTCTTAAGTTTGACTAACAGAATGACTAAATGATGTATTTTGGGAAAAGTATGAACTATAATTGCTAATATGATAAAAACATTTTAAAAGGTGATATTTCATAAAAAAATATATATAGGGACTTTAGTGAAATTTTCTCAACAAAAAAAAAAAAAAAAGGTAGTAGTCCTCCAAATTTCTAACATGTTTTTAATATTTTTAAAATGGATTTATATTTTTAATTAATTAATTAATTAATTACGTTATTATTAAAATAGTTTTGATATTAAGATTAGTTTAGTTAATTCATTACTTCATATTTTTTATTTTGTTTTATTTTATAGTGATGATTTTGTTATGTCCTTTTTCCATATATATATATAGATATATATATATATAGTTATATATATACATACATATATACAGTCTTTCTATTATCAGTTCGAACTGACAAAAGTTATATTAGTTTCTTGTATGTGGGCCACTGGATTTAAATACTTTGACTGACAAGTGCATACAGCCAAGTCAAAGTATTTAAATCCAGTGACTCATATACAAGGAACTTATATAACTTTTATCAGTTCGAACTGATAATAGAATTTCTGTACATATATATATATATATATATATATATATTGGTAAACGTATAAAAATCTTATAATGCTTGAGGATATTTTGGACAATACATGTAAAGAATTTTTTTTTCAACTTTTTTTTAATAAATTATTGATTTTAACTTATTAGGGATTTTATTTTTAATGTATCTCCACCGTACATCTGGATATCCATTTTTAAAAATTGATTTTTGTTGTTGTTTTAATTAAGAATTTTATGGTCATTTTGGTATTTTGATGGTCAAACTTAGTCAACGATTAAGTTTGACTGGTAAGAGAAGTGAATGTCAACTATAAAGTTGTTTCTAGATGTAAAAGGGCAAACTCACTGAGGTTTGGTGCAATTTTTTTTTACAATAGTTTTGTGCAATTTACTCTTTGAAAAGGATTAAAGTTTTTTTTAGGTATTACACTATTATATAAATTTAGGGTTTTTTTTTTTAAGGGGGCTCAAACTCGTAACCTTATGGTACATGTGTAAAAAGTTTACCATCGGATCAACCTGGAGTTTACCATTGGATCGGACCAACCTCTTCCTTATATCTCATCAGGATGGAAGTTACTAATATCACAAAGAGTTTAAAATTGTGACATTTCGCGAAATTTCCTCTTTTTGCGGTTGCCGGTAAAAAGGGTAGAAGACACACAGACTGAGACACCATCCCTCTGTATTCCAAGCCAGAACCAAAACATGATGTTGCGTTCATTTCTTTGTCAGTGTAAGAGGTGTCATCCAATAATCACCCAGAAACCAACTCTCGCTCTTCCCTTTGCTTCTCTTTCGTCTTCAAAAACTCCTTCTATTACAGTCCCAGTCTCAGATAATCTCCACAAACTCAATACCAAAGACTGGTTATCACCTAACCAAGTCTTGAAAATTTTCAGCAACCTTAAAGACCCAGAATCGGTTATTTCAGTGTTGAATCAATATTCCAAGAGAAAAGACTATAGACCCAATGAAGCTCTTTACACACTTGTTATCAATCAGCTAGCTCAAGCAAAAAGCTTTGATGCCATTGATCATGTAATGGAAAGAATCAAAGCAGAGAACAAGTGTCGTTTATCGGATGGTTTTTTCTACAATGTGATCAAGATTTATGGGAATATGGCTGGTAGAATCAGGAAAGCAATCGACACCCTTTTCGATATGCCTAGATATAATTGTTGGCCAACTGTCAAAACTTTCAATTTTGTACTGAATTTGCTTGTATCTGCCAAGTTATTTGATTATCTTCATGAGATTTATATGAGTGCTCCTAAGCTTGGTATTGAGATTGATGCTTGTTGTCTTAATATTCTTGTCAAAGGGTTGTGTGAAAATGGGAATTTACAGTCTGCCTTTTACGTGCTCGATGAATTTCCTAAACAAAATTGTAGGCCTAATGTGAGGACATTTTCTACGTTGATGCATTGTTTATGTGAGCAAGGTAAGATTGAAGAAGCATTTGGGTTGCTTCAGAGAATGGAAGAAGATGGAGTTGATGCTGATACCATCACTTTCAATATATTGATTTCCGGGCTTAGAAAGCAAGGCAGGGTTAAGGAAGCAATGGAGCTTTTGGAGAGAATGAAGCTCAAGGGCTGTCATCCGAATCCGGGGTCTTATCAAGAGGTTTTGTATGGACTGCTTGATAAGGCTATGTATGTGGAGGCTAAAGAGCTTGCTGGTCGGATGATTTGTGAGGGCATGAGTCCTAGTTTTGTTTCGTACAAGAAGTTGATTCACGGATTTTGCAAGGAGATGTCAGTGGAGGATTTGGATTGGGTTTTGAAGCGGATGGTGAAACAAGGTTTTGTTCCGAAGATGGGGATGTGGAAGGAGATGGTTCAATGTGTGCTTTCAAAGAATAACACTTGCATTTCTAGTAACATATCTGAAATCGTCAATAGTTAGGCCAAATTTTGAGTACGGTCCTTGAAAAAGTAAATGAAAAATGCCTTATGCAGATTATGGTTTGCAAGTTGCAGCTAGCTTCAGACACATTGGCTTCAATTTGACACCAGCAAGCCTGGAATCTAATTTGCTTTCTGATACTAGGTTTCAGTCAAGCAAGCTATGCTTACACAAAGACATGTTTGTGGATTTTGTACTAGTTGTACATGTCTTGATCCTGTGGCTTTTAACTTCTTCTGCGAGGGAGATCGCGTTGCAGTTGAACTGAGGTCTGAGTAGCTCTAATCATTTTTAAGTCATATTGGAATCTTCTGCTTTTCTTACTGAGATATGGGTTGGTCATTCTTCAACTTCGATGACAGACTGCCCAATCTAGTCTCTGAGTTGCCTAAAACTCAAGTTATCTTTCATGTGGTAATGCAAATTCAATTAATAGAATTTTATGTTTCCACTGTTCTTGCAAGTGGAAACATACTATGAACATCACATTCAACGACACAAATTGGAGTTGGAAGTTTTGCGTTGTAATTATCTGAGGGAAAACTGCTATGCTATACATATTTGCCAACGTAAAATACAACCATACACACCAAATGAACACACAACACCTACAGCTGTAATGCCGTACCGAGATTTTTCAGAGCTTGAACCAAACATTCTCTATATGCGTATATACATTAATTAACAAATGAGTCCTTCTATTCACTCGGCAGTTTGCAAACAATGCCAACTACTAGGAGATTTTATTTTCAACTATTCCAACCTTATCATCTTCTCTCCCCCTCAGATCCTCCTCCAAAATATTGGTTTTTGAGGACTCAATCTCTCGGTTCCCACTTCCATTAGGTTTGCTTACCTCACCATCATCTTTCCGGTCCTGGTCTTCAACACTCTTCTTCTTTGTTTGACCCTTAATCTCCATTGCAGGATCACTTGATCCAGTCTGAACAATATGCTCCTTGGTATTATCAATGTAATCATTACCGGAGCTTGGAGATAGAGGATTGGAAACAGCAGGTAACCTCTCAACTCTGGGAGATGAAAGAGATTCATCGTCAGAAGAGTCCCCATCCAGCGAAATGTGTTGTTCTGTCACCCCTGATGAATCACCCTGAAATCTTCTCGACCCCTTCCGAGAAAGTGCATGCTTTATATGGCGAGCATGTTTCTCAGCATTTTTCAAAAAACTCTTTGCCATACCTTTCATATTTCCTTTGCCCGGGCTTTCTGGACCACTCCCCTCTGAACCGACACTTGTTTCTTCTTTCGGATCCTTACCAGTAATGGGGCCCGGAACAACACTTATTTCTTTCAGATCCTTAACAGTAATGGGGCCCGAAAGGCTATCTTCCACTATGAACTTCACCCCAATCTCCTTTGTGTTGACAGCTTTAAGGTTAGCATGTGGAGATTGAAAACCCTCTCCAATGCTGCCTGAGTGATCCTCACTTTTAGGACTCCTATTAAACACAGAACCGATCATCCGTAATCCCCGCCGAACAGCGTTCATTGGCTTTTTACTCTCGCGATTGTCATCACTGCTGCTGCTGCTTCCATTGTTTAATGACCCAGCTGCAGCGGAATTTGGACTGCCAAATGAATCATTAGTCACTCTGTGAATCTGGGTCCTGGTCTTCCCTTTTCTTGGCTCCCAAGTCTGTACTACGTCACTACCTGGGTGATGGACCCAGATCCCAGTATCTTGTTGGCCTTCAATGTTGATAGGTTCAAAATTATCTGCCACCTTTGGGGACTTTTCTTCCGTCACAGATGAAAAGGAACCTTTAAGAGAAGATTCCTTTGCGAAAGAGTTCAACACATCTTCCTTGTTACTTAACTCATTGTTTTGTACACCTTCCTTGTTAAACATTGCTTCATCATATGCATCATCAACCCCCTGTTTAATTATGCCACAAGTTCACATCAAACAACACTAGGCACTTCAGCAACTCATGAAAACATCCCATCATAATTTAATAGAAAATTTTCACTTGGTAGTTAAATGAACCATTCTACAAAGTACCTTTGCATTGTCTTCAAGTACTGTTACTGCAAGATGCAGCCTCCCCATTTTAATGTTGTCAAGAGGTAACCACATGTCATGCCTCTGGCCATCCCTAAGGTCGCTGATATTTATGCTACAATCACTGTAATAAAGCAGTGTCAATAGCATGAGGATCAAATGTCAAATGTAAACAATAAATTTGAGTCAGAAAAAGTTGACAAGTGAAAGCTAGGAAGAAAGCATGAAACAGCCAAAAGTAAAAGCAGGGTACAAAACAAAATATTGTTTGCATGAAAAATATTTTTAATGAACAATGTGCATATAGCCTATAGAACCAATAGCTATATGTTAATTTATTTCTTTTTACTAAATATATTAATAGTATCTTCTGACCTTAATCTTAATAACAAAATAAAGTAGAAAACAACCGGAAAAATAAATATTTATCGCTTTTTTCATTACATTAAGAGCAAGCAATGCCCATAAATACCCATTGTTATGAGAGGTTTAGAGGCATACCCAAGGGTATCATCAACAAAATGGTCTTTGTCACGAACTTCAATCAATAGAACGTTCGGTGACTCCCATGTACATATGGGGATCTTAAACTCTTCGTGCCATTTGGGAGTCAAAGTTTTCTTGTGTGTTTTTGTCTTGAATCTGTAAGGGCCAAGTTGCCCCTTCAGATATGGATCGGCCAAGCCTGGAACAATTACAATTACTCCAATTATGGACAAATTTGAAATATTATGGATGGACAAATGACAAATAAATATAGTTGAAATCTAACCGTTTAAATCTGAAGGTTTCATGTCAGATGCTTCAACAACTTCAACTTTGGCATATGCAATAGGTTCCTTCACATCAACAGAGAACCAATTTTCTGACAAACATATAATTAATCAAAAGAAACAAATTTAGCATCTGCTAGACAATGGACAGGGTAACTAGCAATCATGTTGAACCCAATAAAATCTACAATAATTTTCCAAAAAGTTCTAATGCACATAGAAGCTAGCAAAATCTCCATATCCATGTCTTACAATACAGAAAAATGACACACAATAGGCATTGGACTGATATTCATATTAGAATTATTAAGTCATTACAAATAGCAAACTGTGATTCGACATCATTAATCCTGTGATATGATATCCTCTGTTGCCGGACCCTAAATTTGAACATCTCAAAACTTTCCTTATGCATCCTTTTCTTATTTAGCCTTTTTGAAATAAAGCATAAAAGGTGATACGGAAATAACGTGAATTATATGTTTCTTTTTGGCAAAGAGCCGAAGCTTAAAAGTTTGTAGCTTATACATCATCCAAACTTCAACTAAATGATCTATATGAGTTTACAAAAATCTATTAGCTATGATACAAAATTCCAGAATCTGGCACATCCACCTTCTAGTTACCTCCCCTTACCCTTTCAATATACAATAATGTGATTCACATCCAATCCAACTTAATCATAGTCATCACCCATACCTTTCTAGTAACTTGTGCATTTTCATTTAACACAAGAAGTCATGCTAATAGCTACTGTAATTTAAGTTGAGCGCCAATATGGCAATATGTTATAATACCTAGAGTAGTAAGAAGTATGATGGCTCTCTCCAAGATCTTTGTATCTATCATGATTTTTTCTTAGATCTAGAAGGGACATATGAAATAAACATCCAGATTTTCACTAAAGCTCACATTAGCAAGGAGGAATTACACTCATGCAACTAGACAATCCCATTATTAAACCTTTCTCTTCATCATGCAAGTAGCTTTTCACCCAGCAGAATATCATCCAATGAACTCCGGATTATGAAAGATTCATAACCCAAATACCCCAATCTAGTGGACAATGGTAGATAAAAGATGAACTAATCAAAAGCATGAACCACAACTCCTAAAATGTAGAGCAAAAACTCAAGATGAAGAATTCTGCAGTGACTTACCTGACTCTGGTGAAGTGAATTTCTCCACATCAACAACCAGCATATTGGGCTGTAAAAGGATTGAATTATATGATATTAAAGTCCATCCATAAAAAAGTGTTGCTGCTTTTGGTAACCTAAAACAGCATCCTAAGATCGTCACCTTCCCATTTAGAAGTAAATGGATAACAAAAATGGGGTCATGAAATTTAAGCAGCCAAAAAAATCACTGAAAAACATGGGAAGATCTAATGTGGAATAAGTATAAAGAACTTTACCTCGACAAGTGTCTGCTCGAATGCAATGGATAGAAGCTTATCCTGCTCAAACAAAACATAATACATAAGAAATTAGGAGAGGGGGAGAAAAGAGAATCAATGCAAGAAAACTTCACAAAATCATTCAGCAAATAATTTGAATTGAACTTACTAGCCATCCAGCAATTCCTGGAAGTTCTGTAACATCAAGCCCATGAGTGAAGATAGGTTTCACAGTCATCTGGAAGTAGGGTGGCTCAACAAAGCATACTCTCAAACGACCAAGGAAAGGCCACCGACGAAGGAACTTCACTCCAATCAAAACCTGC
Source organism: Acer saccharum (assembly GCA_030490815.1). NCBI lineage: Eukaryota > Viridiplantae > Streptophyta > Magnoliopsida > Sapindales > Sapindaceae > Acer > Acer saccharum. Next base: position 29,603,658 of record CM059867.1, read on the forward strand.
AAGATAAAAACAAGGGCATAGCTTAAGCTCTAAATGATATTAATTACATTGCTGCAGTTCACTTCCAATGATGATATCAATACCTGTATATGTACACATAAAATAAGTAAATGATATTACATTCCTATAGTGATCCTAGATATCATACAAATTCCACATTCTGAAACTTTGAAGCAAGAAAAAAGTATAACATGTTTCGGCTAAAGCTTACGAGAAAATAACTAGAGGTCTATATCTCCATAAACCCATACATTAAAGCACTCAAATTTCCTTTTACAGTCAAGAGTAAGAGTAATTGACATTGTCATTGCTTCTTAGTGTACAGGACTCAATTAGTAAAATGTATCAAATATGACAAGCGACTATGTTCCTTCAACAAAAACATTCCTTGATCAAATGTTACTAGCATTCATCATGTTGTAGAAAATTCAGGAGGTACAACTGAGAAATTTTCTTAACTTTTTTTTCTTTTATATAAAAAAAAAAAAATGGCTTTTCCAGAAATAATGATTATAACAATTTCCTTTTCAAAAAATAAAATAAAAATGATTATAACAATTTCCAAGCATGTCACTATAAATTTGAGGAGAAAATCAGAAGTCATGTGTTGAGGGATAGAGAATATATATCTCCATACACAAGCAGTTGCATCCTTCTCTAAGCATCTTAATATAACTGAAATTTTATTCCCAGTTAATGGCAAATTTGCATTCCTTTTTTTGTTCTTTAGCACAACCCCATACCCGACCAACCACATGCACCTTTGGGATAGAAACCCTACCATTCAAATTCCTCAACAAAATATTAGTCATTCACATGTTATTTGAACATATCATTCATATAAAATAAAACATATTATAAAGACACAGCTTGAACCTTACTTCAAATGAGAATATATAAATATATGTACATTATACCTTCCCTTCGATATGCATGCCAGTCAAATGCAACTTTGCCCACATTCCAAATCCCAGTCTTTTCCTTAATTTCACGGCAAGTATTGCACTCATGTCATCTGCTGTGAGAAAATTCATTCCCAACTCCAACACCTGCCATTATTATATCATAAAATCTTTCTGAGGATTGCAATAAAACAAACTGTTGCCATATTCAATACAGCTAGGATATTTTTTTTTCCGATACAACTAGGAGTCTAGGACATGATCAAACATGTCAGAGTTGTTAAGAAGAAACCACAACAATTACAAGTATAGGTGAACTAGAAACCAATACTTGTATAGGTGAACTAAAAACCAAAAACAAACACAACTATACCAAAACACAAAACCTATGCCTATCTAGAGTAGTTGTTCGGTGTCACATACCAAGTGGTCGTCATCAGAATTTTGGCGAAGAACCCTCATTTCTGTGAACATTGGAGGGTTTCTACCCATATACAGATGCTGAACCACGGCTTGCTTCTGCACAGCACATATATTAGAAGCAATATACAAAAGTGGATCAAAACATAATAACCAGAGAAAAGCTACAAAGTTCTAGCATGCACACAAGATAGAATCACATGGCTCGAAATGAGTTACTATTAAAATGCAGTATTGATATACAAATTACTTTGTTAACCTTAAATTATGACAATATCTTCAGCAACTCTTATATATACTAGTGCATTTCCAATAACGTTTTCATAAAAATTACATATATAGAAGGAATATTAAGATATATGCACACAAAAAACAAATAAATAGAGAATTTAATTTTACAAGCATGAACAAAATATGCATTAGAAAAGTTGCTCCCTCAATATAGTCACCATAAAGGTTGCCACCAAAACAGAGAATCCTTGTGCAGTGATTTATAATATTCCAGAGAAACTTTGAAGAAAAGTAGTAATCCAAATCAACAACAATGGCATAACCAAAAGCAATGATAAAGTCAATTGTAAAATAAACAAAGTCATACGGCGGTCCACGGTTTGTACTTCTCCAGGAACCATGGTATAATTGGTAGCAGAATCTTCTGTGAAACAATCTGTTCCATACATATCGGCCACATCTTTTCAACAGCATTATTCAACCACCTAACTGTTTCAGAATCTGAAAGGACCTGAGAATAAAGAAAAAAGTGTAGTAAAACATCGGGTTGAAGAATCAGATCAAGAACACAAAAGCCAACTTAGTTCTCATATATGTTGACACTAAGAAAATATACAAACAAAACGTACAAAGCACATACAGTAAAACTAAAAGATATGCATAAAACAAAACTTTATAATATTCTTCAATTTCCCTTTTTATAAGTAAAGAGAGAACCAACTCTCCACCGAATTCAACTAATCTATTCGAGGGTCCTTGTCAAAGCTCAATTTCTAGTTTTTTCTGGAATCAACAAAGCATAAACCAGAAAATCAAACTTCTTTTTCAATTCATTGAAAATAAAAGAGCACATGAAATCAATCATAACCCCCAGTTCTTGCAAATTAATAATAATAATAGTAATAAACAACATACCCTTCTCTGATTAGATTGCTTTCTCTCTTCAAACTGTAATTTCCTCCGCAATCTCATAACATATCGCTCATGAACCTATCACGAGAAGAATCGATTATCATTCAGATCATTAATACAAAATATTTAAAAATATGTATGAAATCAGAAGAAATTAAAAAACATACCAAGTAAAGATAGACTAGAGAAACGAAATAAACGATTGGGTGAGACAGATTGAAAGCAGAAAGAAACCAAAGCGATAACAGCACGATGCACACATGATGCATTATCGATATCTCCATTATACTAGTCATCTTTTGCCAAATCAAGTAGCCAAATCTGACTGAATTTGGGCTTTAAAGTGTTTTCAGAAAGTGGGGCAGTTACAAGTTTTGCAAAGCGTTTATATACGGAGAGAGAGAGAGAGAGAGAGAAGTTATTGAATATTGATCGATGAACAAGTGGTTTACAGTGTAGTTTTAACTGGGTAAAATTAAATTGATGTCGTAAAAGGCAAGAAATCGATCGACTACAATAATTGATATTATTATTTCAGGTATTTTGCAGAAATTTGGTCTAATGAAACATCCACAGCTTCGAATTTCGAAAGCCAAGCAGACAAGCGGTAGTTTTTAACAATTGTGCTTTTTTGACTGGTTGTTGAATGACACGTGTCTGTGTGGTGTCAAATTCGTGTTTTTCGTGGGCCCTTCTTTTCGCAGGAAGAGACAGTCGGATAAAATTCTCTGGTGTCGGTTGACTTCCGTTACCGTTAAGAGATTATGATTCAGTAGGGTGTCTACATAGTTAAGATAAATGTGGACAAGTGCAAAGCCGTTGGATCAGGATGGTTGTTAGTCTGACTTCTGAGACAGTTTAGGTGGCTAAAATTAAGATCGTATGAGTGAGTAATCCTAATGGATTTTTTTTAATAAATAAATAAAATCACATGTTCCTTTATTTGGATGTGTGCTGTTCTCACATGTCATCCGTCGTCGATAGCAGATGAAAGTTAAAAAAAAATAAAATAAAAAAATCCAAATAATAAATATAATGAGATGAGGCCCGAGGGAGATGAGAGAAGAGAGAGAGAGAGAGAGAGAGACACGACAGGGAGAGAGAGAGATATGCTTTGTATTTTGACTTCAAGAAAGAGCTTTTACAAAGAGGTGAGATCTCTTATTTATAGTAATTTAGAGAAACACTTAGTTTCACTTACAATGGTTGGATCGTTGCTTTGACTATGTGCATTACTTAGTGAGTAAGTAAATGGTGATAAATGTGAAAGTCACACATGTGGGAAGCAAGTGGGGAAAGTCATATTATTTTAATACTCCCCCTTGGTTTTCCACCATTTATATTTTAATTTGTTAGGAAACCTCAATGGGACAAAAACATTGGTAACATTATATACAATTATCTTCTAGATCTTGTGGTGTTAGACGTTCTCAAAACTGTTTCGTTAAAAACCTTGTCAGGAAAACCCAGTGGGACAAAACCTGATCGAAAGTGCACATATGTCCAGGGTTAATGTTTTCTTCAAAACTATGTTCACATTTATACTTTACTAAAGAAAACCCAGTGGGATAAAAACTTGAACAAAGATATCCATTGATCTATTAGATCAAAGTAATATTTATGATGATTTTCTTGATCAAGGTAATATATATACAATGATTAGCAAGATCAAAGTAATATTTACAATGATCTTTTTGATCAAGACAACATATATACGATGATCTACTAGATCAATGTAATATTTATGATGATCTTTATAGATCAAATGATTTTTTGGGTGTGCTTATAGAATTGCCTTATTAAAAACCTTATTAGGAAAACCCAATGTGACATAAACCTGATCGAAAGGAAAATAGTACGATGCACATATGCCTCAAAATAACTAATATACTTCATTTGATATGCTTCCCCTGATAAAGTTCTTTTGAAGCAATCTTCTAGATTGCTAAATTTACACATACTGATGTTTATTTCATGAAATGTAATATCATAAATAATTGAAAGAAGTATAAGTAAATACTTGCTTTATAAAGCATTTTTTTAAATTGCTATGCCATTATAGGTAAAAACATGTCTTGTTTGTGAATGAGCCTTTTGTGGATCATATAGATATTTGACATCAGCATAATCAAGTAAATCTGAAATATTGTTAGATTTTGTATAAAATAATCATAAATCTTTCGTTCCATAAAGGTAACGACAAAGATGCTTAATCTCATTCCAATACTTTTAGTTGGTGCTAAAATGAATCTAGTAAGTACATTCACTAAGAATGCAATATCTGATCTAATATATTGATCCAGATATAACAAAGCACCAATTGTATTAAGATATGGCACCTTAGACTAAATATCTTTTCACCATTTTCTATTGGTTGGAATGAATCTTTCTTAGGATCAAGAGTTCTAACAACCATATGATTACTTAATAGATGTGTAATATCCATTTGGAACCTTTTCAGAAATTTTTCAACATATTCTGATTGATGGACAAGCATTTCATTTGATCTATGCTCGATCTTTAGGTTGAGACTATATTTTATTTTCCATGTCTTTTATTTTAAACTCATTTATCAAATATTCAGCAGTTTTCAAGAGCTTTTCGTGAGCTTCAATTAAATTCATATTATCAACATAAACTATGAATATAGTAAATCCAGATTCTAATTTCTTTATGAAGACACATGGGTATATAGTATAATTATTATACCCTTATTTTATCAGATATTCACTGAGACGGTTATACCACATCCGTCTAGATTGTTTTTAATCCTTATAAAGATTTTTGTAGGTTTTTCAAATACAGATTACGAGATCTCGATTTACATGCTTCTAGCATTTTAAATCCTTCAGGAATTATAAATATTTGCATTGAGTAAACCATATAGATAAATGATTACTACATTTAGAAGACGCATTTCAAGCCTTTTAAAGGCAGCCAAATTTATCAAAAATTCAAAACGTATTGTATTCATCACTATTGAATACAAAGTTTCTGAGGAACCTTATACTACGAGTCGTGCCTCATATCTCACGATCTTGTTTTTCTCATTACCTTTCCGGATAAAGACCCATTAGTATCCAACTAGTTTGACATCTCCAGGTGTCTGGAGTACTATTAGTCTAAATACTTTATGTTTGGCTTATGAAGTCAATTCTTCTTGAATTGCTTCTTTTCATTTAGGCCAATCATGTCTTTTGTCTACAATCATTGATATTATGAATATCATAATTATTATTTATAGTTCTAGTAGCTACTGTGTATAAAAATACATCATCAATGATTGTTTTCCTATGATTCCACATTTTGTAAGTCACGCAACAAAAAAGAAAGTTAGTTTAAATTAATAAAAACAAATAATTAAGAATGATAGGCTTCAACAATTTTTTATCGTCTTCTTGGGAACTTTTGTATATACACGAATATGAGAAAGAGAATTGTTTTCATACCTTTGAAGAACACTCATTCGTTTTCTTTTCAATCATTCTTTACGATCCAATACCACTAAGCCTTCCTAGCTATGCCTCGTGATCTAGCAACTGTGTGTGTGGGCATGTCACGAATTCCATGAGCGGTTGAATGGAGGCTTAAGAGAACCAGAAGACAACACCTTCTTCCTCTTGATGAAATCGGCCAACCCTAGTGAGAGAAAAAAAAATTTCTTTTTTCTTTTTCCTCTCAAGTAGCCACACCACCTTGTTCTTTTAAGGTTCCAATTAGCTTATTTTTCCTGACAAGTATATCTTATATACTAGGAACCTAGGGTTTAGTAATCCAAGTTAAAATAGGATTCTAAATCATTTTTTTAATTATTACTTTTTAGAGTTTAAACCTTTGACCTATTTAGAGCAAATAAAAATAATCACTTATTATTTTATTTGATCTTGTTATTTTTATTTGCTCTTGTCAAGGTTAGAAACTGAAACCTCCATATGACAATTTAATAATTCTTAAATGATCATATTATTTAATAATATTTAATTCAACAATCAAATAATATATTAATTAAATACACATCAGTGAATTAATTCCCAAAATATATTTAAGTTACTTTCGTACACAATTAATTGGACCATTCAATTTTCCTTGAGTCTTTGTTACTATCAATCGTATAGGGTTAGCAAGGAGACCTAATGGACCCACAGTTTTGAGCTCCAATAATTCTTAGAAAAAATTAATTAAACTCTTAGAAAAATTAATTAAACTCTTTAATTAATATTTCATAATTATTAACCTTGGAGTTATTCTACTAAAAACCCAAGGTTGTACTCTCGTAACTGTAGACTTTTTTACACAACCAATTTTATCAGTGTCCATTGATATAACTATTACATATGGTATGATCCTCCACAAGAAGTTCATAATTAAAGCTAGGTCATAAAGTCTGTTATACCTCTCTAATTATATTTTTTCCTTTAAGTACCATTGATTCTCTTGAATGATTAATCCTCCATTCCTTTATGGAAAAAGGAGAGCGATCTTAATCGTTTAAGCCTCGAATCAACCCTTAAAGGAACTACTTATCGACTTCCCGCAAGAAGGAGTGAATTCCACTATTGTATACATACCTTCCCAGCCACAAGCCAAACAGTGATTTCAAGATACGGAGATATTGACCAATAATGATATTCTGATCTCACCCATGGTAAATCAAAAACTATGATCTAACCTGAAGGAGTCAGTAAAACACTCAAGATTTAGATCACACATATATAGCTATCATTAGTCGATATATATGAATCTTTTCAACTAACGGATCTTAGTGACAGATTCATATAGATCATGGCCCAATCCTATATGATCACTGATTGCGCTCCAAATGTTCACATTTAGCGCTTCTTACTAGCTTTTGTACCATTTCCGAGCCCTTTTAGGTTTAATGTTGTAAATAAGCGTATTTAGGTATTTCAGCTCATCAGGGACATTTTAGACCAAACTGGAGGAAATAGCAAAATCAGGGCAAAATAGGGCAATTACGTAATTATGGAGAATCAAGGGTCAAAGTGAAATTATGGAGAAGTACTGTAGATTCAGTGATTAACGAAGAGTTCAGAGGTGCATACTGTAATTGTCGCGGAATGCACAGACAGCTGCCACGTCACTTAAGTGGGACGACGCCGTTTTGGGCTATGTCTGAGCGTCAGCGTGACATCAGCATGACATCACGCGTCACTTCATGCAGACGGGTCGAGATGACCCATGACCCGACCCGACCCGACCCGACCCGGATCCGGTGCAGACCGACTTTGATCCGACATTAACTGGCCCGTTTCCGACGTATTTTTCTGACGGCTCTCGCCTAGAACGACAGCCGGAGCTTCCCTTGACCGTTTGCCACCAATATTAGCCTCCTATGCAGAGTATTTTGCTCTCCGCCAACTCCTCCAAGTGTTCAAAACCTCCATGAACAACCAAGCTTAGAAGCTTGATCCCAGCTGCCTCTTTCCCATGTGAAACATGTTCAAACCCACGGAGATCCGCGAGTTCATGCCGATAGACATGTCCTGCAAGGCAAAAGCCTAAACTAGCGGGAATTCTTCACGAATCTCCGTGACCACATGCCCACGGAATAAAACCCGAGCCATAGTGAACGAAGCTGTCGGGACACCTGGAAATGAAGGCAGCTCGTCCCACTTGCCTCTCCTATCACCTAAGCTTGTCTAACACCCTTACCACATTAGATATTTCCATATAACTTACCTTAGACAAAATATCTACGATATATCTTAGTTGTAGTTAACATATACACCACTTTACTTTTAGTTAACTTACTCTAGTG